>OX155706.1:0-320000 GCA_944547425.1 Eupithecia centaureata | reverse complement strand
GGCTAAGTACGAGTCCGACTCTCGCACGCAGAGTTTCATATAAAACAAAGTCGTTTTCTCTGTCCCTATGTCCCTTTGAACGCTTAAATTTTTAAAACTACGCAACGGATTTTATTCGGTTTTTTTTAATAGATAGAGTGATTCAAGAGGAAGGTTTAAACGTATAATAAAACCGAGCGAAGCCGGGGCGGGTCACTAGTTGAACTATAAATTATTATTTGTCCTAAAATATAACAGAAATTACTCTTCTAGAATCTGTATGTTGCTACATAGACTACTTAGGCGTTATATATATTATCGAATCGATAGATTTTATTTAAAAACGGAATTTTAAATTGATTCGTGCAAATAGTTTTTGTGTGAGGTTTCAAACCTACATTTTTTTCCTCAAACCGACCTTCGTCCACTGCGATGAAGAGATTGTCAAAATAAGACTAGTAAGTATATGCCCGCGGCTTCGCACGCGTTTTTCTATGAAAACGTTTAAGGCTATTTATAAATATCTCATGGGAACTGATTTAAGGTACGAAAACCAGCCTATATGTTATTCCAGGGCTACGGCTATTCTAAATTACAATCCTTTCAGTAGATTTTGCATAAAAGAGTTACAAACATCTATCCATAAATCTAAACAAACTGTCGCTTTTATAATATTACTAGCGACCCGCCCCGGCTTCGCACGGTTTTGTTATAAGTATATAAACCTTCCTCTTGAATCACTTTATCTATTAAAAAAAACCGCATCAAAATCCGTTGCGTAGTTTTAAAGATTTAAGCAGTCAAAGGGATATAGGGAAATAGGGACAGAAAAAGCGACTTTGTTTTATACTATGTAGTGAGTAGTGAAGTAAGGATACTGTTAGATACGTGTTCTGTTGCTAAATCTAGACAGATTTAAGTAATGTATTTATTACTTAGCTTAGGGCTGGATGATGCCGTATTAATTGTCCAGCATTATTAGTTTATTTGTTTCCTGAGGCAACCCTAACACAACCATGGGTTTATTTTATCGCGACAAGATGGAAGAAACAATAAAGTTTTAAACTAGGCAAGTTTTATATCTGAAACTAAACAATTAAATATGGTTTTATTGCGACGCGACTAGCCATTCATTTATGACGCGAAAACAAAAAAAATTTAACAGAATTTTTATCGAAATATAAAAGCAAGCTAGGACATGACAAATCATAAGCTTTTTTTTTGAGTTTACCTGATATATTTGGCGCATGTCTAAAAAAAAGTCCAATTTCGTAAAAAACGTAATTTCCTGACAGTTAAAAAGAGAGTGGTGATAGGATGTTACAACGATTGCAAATCCATGGAGAAAGGAAGAAAGTCATTGTCCAGCAGTGGAATAACACAGGCTAAATAAAAAAATAACTACCTATAGCTTCAAGCATCATTAACTTTTAACTTTAAACACGAAAAACTTCAAAATAACACAAAAACAAGAGCATATCTAAATCATATTCTGCGTAACACTGGATCTGCACTTGTGTAAATATTGTAATAATGTAAATATGAACGCTTAGATCCGCTTAAAATGAACAATAACACATAGTATGAGCTGGCCTAGTGAGCAACTTGCAGGGATAATGAGCATATTCAGAAGTAGGCATAAGAGTTAAAAAAAATCGTTTTAAATTGCCAAGTAATAATGAAAAATATCCTACTATAATATTATAAATGCGAAAGTAAGTATGGATGGATGGAAGTTTGTTACTCTTTTACGCAAAAACTACTGAACGGATATAAATGAAATTTGGCACAGAGATAGGTTATAAGGACTGCCTGGCAGGGGGACTAGTTTACAAATAAAAGTGCAAATCAATTATATTAATATTTATGGTGAAAATAAACTAGAAAAGGAAACTAAAATTTCTCAACTTAGATTTGATGACTATGTCATAATTACCTATTACTACTTTCTGAATGAGTCTCCATATCCAAAGATTAAGGCTTGATTATTACAAGTTTAAACTACGGAAACACAGCATAGAAATCTTGATGACTGATATTTTTAGTTTACTTACCCTATTGAAACAATACCTGACCAATTAGTCTATACATCAGCCAAACTCGATGTAGAATGTTTGTAAACAAACCCCCCATACTTAACCTAAAATACACTCTGTTGCCGCGCCTTTTTATACGCAATTTACTTTGTAAATTATTATTTTATTTTGTGTGTTCTATTATTTTGTCGATTTAAGATCCTTCCTTCACTAAATATTTCATACACTCATACCTAAAATTCGACGCCAAGCAAGTGAATTTTAGTTTTTTGTGTCGTGGTTTGTTTACACACATTCTACACCAAGTTTGGCTAGTGAATAGTTAGGAACATTCTAAACTAGCGTATAGAAAGATGATTACATTCAATCAATAAGATTTACAGCGACGGTGTGGCCTTGCTTTGAATGAGACATAACTCTGTGTATGGCTTTTATGATGTTGTTGACAACATACTAGATGTATCCAAACTAGTACCTCTGTACTTGTAGGTATGTCGGACTAACAAGGGTAATAAAAATCATTAGTTTACAGTGTATAGATAGAATAGCAGTTATAACTCGATCAACAGGACATATACTATCAGTTCATACATGATTGAAAATAGAATAAATTAAGTTATAAGAACAACCCCGACTGCATTGTTGTAATAAATCTTATCCAAAAGCAAAAACACAAGCTTTATATACAATAGTACAATCAATACTGCAAAAACATTCTTTTTCATGCATTATTATTTACGGTAGGCGGATGGCCAGTGGTGGACTAATGAATGGTGATGCAAATAAATAAGAGCCCATCTGTTGTTGTGTTTCAATCTTTTTAAACAGTGCAGTCCGGATACATTTCTTTTATTTTATATTCTAGTTAGTTTTAAGACTATCAGGGATCATTCTTATCTATTAATAAGTATGATGAAGAGTGGACACTCTTGTATTCTTAGACTAAGTAACTGAACAAGTTTTCCAGGTCTAAAACTTCAATATGCTTGAAAACAGCATAGGTTCTAACACTTTCAAACTAAGGGATCTAAATTTCGCTATTATTTGTTTTTTTAATATGTGAATTTACAACAGGTTGCTATGCCCTCCGCAAAGCAACCCTGACTGATGAAAAATGATTCCTGACATGAAAGTTGCAGCATAGTGGCTAGCAGACAATGGACTCAAAATTCTATGCTTTACGATAATATGAATCATACATTTTAGGAATACCTACCATGCCTGCCACAGTAGGTGTGTTTGTATGATCTAGCGCTGCAACTTTATTGCCAGTGTAACTATAATCTCGTTTATGCCTACTTCGTTCATACGTCCGCGCTAAACAGTGTAAATAAACAAAAATCTGTAAACATACACAAAAAGAACGTAAAAACGATTACTCGCCATTTTAAACCGTGTCTTTCATACCTTAGCTGAATGAATGAAATGTGTTTCTTGGGCACTCAGCTAAGCTAACTCACAAACAAAAAATATTAATTTGAGATAATTTCTTCCACACGCATTTCTATACGAAAATGTAATATATATAATTTTTTCAGCTGATACATGTATCGGATTACCTGATAACTATGTCAACGAGGACATAAGAGTAAATAGATCCAATGAAACAATTCAGAATCACATTGAATATAAAGCACAATGGTAAAGCCACATTGGTGTCTGCTCCCCGATCAAAACATAGCGTTTCTATGCTATTGGGCTGGCTACACCACAGGTTTAATGCATTAAACATGTGCGCTAGACTTTTTAGTCATCGCTAATATGGTTTTCTTACACGTACGGCGATTCATTTGGGCGTATTTATAAAAAATGCTGTTGCTTTGCACACTGGAATGGCATAACACGCAAACACTTTGGTCGATTTTCACACTGAAACACTTCACTACACCGCGATAGTTTGTTCGAGGAACGCGAGACCGGCCACGGTATGCATTTTCTCACTCACCTTGTTGTTTATTTGCTATTTTATTGAAACAGTTTTGAAAAACTTCATATAAATGCATAGGCTCGTCATCGCTCGTCGCCATTTTGGATTTTACTGTCCAAATAAGCACAGACAATCTAGAACACAAACTCTTCAGAGTGTGCTCAGTAACATTATAGTCAGAGGAAGTTAGCACTTCCACTTATTTGTATTATCTGCTTCGAACATAGAATCTTGTAAATTACTGAGAGGCTATGAAAGCAATAGAACAAAACTATTTTTTAAAAGTGACGAACATTATAATCTCAAGCATTTTATTTTACTTTAAGTGATATTATAGAAGTTTTATACACTTACATCGATCTGAAGTTTATTGCATCATCATCCATCCAACGAATATATTGAACGCTCAACCATAGATATTTGGTGTTGTTTTAAATAGTGATGTCTAAGAATTTTAGAATTGTAAAATGAAACATTATCGTTCAGACGTGGGAAAAATTTATCTTTAGCGAGATTGGATCAATTGCATCTGGAGTGTCAGTCAAGTTCCAGATCAGTGATATGTTTCATTTGGAACAATCGGAACATCATACAGAGACACAAAGTTACGCTAATATTATGTATGTGTAAATTGAAAAATGCAAGTAGAATAAATAAATAAATAAATAATATATTTATAAATAATTTTATTTATCGCAACACGCTTTACCATAAATTATATTGTATGTTTGTAAGTTGACCCTAACCCTAACTATAAGAGTGGTGTAATAAGATTTAGGGTCCCTAAGGGACGGACCCGGCAAGCCTTGCTCCCTAATCGCCCTGAATAACGTGTAGTGTAATACCGCTTTGCATCCTAATCTCTGACCTTACCAAACTTCAAAGTAGCCGTGGCTCGCTGCTCTCCAGTCACTGTTATTTATTTCCATAACTATTTTCCTTTTACAAAATATCCGAAAGAGTCTTGAAAATTTCAGAGCACGCTGAGCTCGCCCGTTATGCCGCCGCCGCCGCTTTGTAGACGGTGAGAGACATCACTCGACACGCAGCGCTCGCTCGCATAATATTTCTAGACCTTTTATCGTTTATATTTTTATGGCACATCACTATTTTCCATTATTTTTAATTTTTTTCTCATGTTGTTTGACGTAAGAGCTTACCATCGCTGAGCCTACAAAATTTTCGAGTGCACATCAAATAAAATAACAACAGGTCATCTACATGTAACATGTTCTCATTGAACTCGTTAAATAGTCAAAACCAGGTGAATATTACTGAAAATCCTAATTCTTTGTTACTTGTACGAATAAATAAAATTGCAAATCGTCATTCTCATAACCTTTGTGTCATTGCAGATTTTAGTTAGTTTTAGTCAATTAACTGCGCGGTATCCGAGTTTATTCAAGCAACGGAAGCGGGCAGCGGGCAGGAGAGATGATGTAAGGGGAAAGGAAACAGGCGCGGGGAGACACGACGGGACTATCTGTCCCGAAAGTTTGGACGAGAGTTTGAGAAATTTCGATAAGAATGTCCTCGCCGACATGAGATCTGTTGACTTGCGGAGCCTGGTGAAGGTCTCTGCTCCGGCGCGATGGTCGGAGACCCGCCTGCCAGCGCTCTCGGTCAGGAGAGTGTCCTACGTGTCTTCCGATTCATTTGACAAGAATAAGAGTGGCTGGACTGAAACGCCTGCTGTCTCTGTTGATTTCCGGAAGAAGTCTACCAGGTAGGTTGATTTACTATTTCAAATGGCTCAGATATCCTTTGAACCTCTAAGAATATTATGTAAAGTATGTCCTTACCTATAGAGGGTAATGACCTCAAAACAAAATCACCTGGTCTGAATATTTTCATGTCACGGGTTTGTATTCCTTCTCGCCTGTGTATCAGTAATATGAATGAGTTATCTGGTACCCATAACACAAGCTGTGCTTGAAATGTGTAAGAAAATCCATTATAATCAATTTTCTGCTGTGGCTTCACTGCACTGCTTATTCTTTAGATAAAATAAACCTATCTGTTTTTCCAGATGCAAGTTTACAATTTAGCACAAAACGGTTCTGATTAGTAGTTGTGGCTGTCTTTGGCCAAACACCTCTCAACTTAATAAAAATTATAAAGTATTATAATATCTCGTTTAACGGGATCTTTGTTTGGATGTTACTGTCTTCTAAGATACAGTGCCCGCTAGTTTGGAGGACATCTGACACAATGAGCCGTTGAGCCTAGCCCAACTAACCAACTCAATTATAAAATGGTGGCATGGTCAGATTCAAAATTCTTTCTATCTGTTAAAACAACTTAAAGGTCAATTAATTTATCAAAATAATAAGGAAGTTTCCAAATTTTTTATTTAAATGTAGAAAAATAATACTATACTTGCGATAAAGCCCACTGAATTTTTTTTTCAATTATCTTCATAAATAACGAAGTTATGATACTTTTCCCGTCCGTTTTAAAACTTCTCGGCGCGCGGCCGCTCAACAACGTCATGACGTCACAACTTCCACGAGACGCTTGAGTCGAGTAGTAATCGAAGCGCGGTCACCTCAGACGGTTGTTGCGTTTGGATATTATTGTTGTTGAATCTGTGCAGGACAACATCTATATAGTTTTAAGATTGCTAGTATTTTTCTGAAGGTCTGATTATAAGGTTTTAGAGTTCTAAATCGTTCGTTATTTTCAGTTATCATCATAGAATAGTGTTGGTACTTGTCTCCAACAAAAATAGGCCATAGATTATCTTTATATACATACTGGCCATAGATCGTTATCCTACCTGGCCGGAGGTTGTCCTACACTACGTTTGCCCAGTCGCGGTCTCCACCCAAGAACACGTTTACCGCAACTATCTGATAGATTATCTTATAGTTGATAGAAAACAATATATGTACCTACCTAATTTTGTGTAAATAAGGTTTATTTTCTGTGCAGTCGAACATTCTAGAGCTTTCGGGAATGTGCAGAAAGCTCTGGAAAGTTCTGGAATATACGAGATCAAATACAAACTAGCTATTACAGTAAATGATCTCAATAAATCCTCTTCACTAGTCCTTTATAAGTCTTTTTTAAGCTGAAGACAGGGTGCTATGGCGCTCATTCGGGGAGGCCTATGTCCAGCACTGGACTAATATAGATTGATGATGATGACTAGTCCTTTATAATCCCAACATTATGATTTTGATGTAAATATGTAGCTTTAGGTAAATATGCTCTTGTAATTCCGATCACTGCTTATTAATGTTCATGACTTTGAAGTATATCATATCCAGGTTCTCGATCGAATCGAAAGGAAAGAAAGAGACAGTGGGAATGAGTTATTTCTCTAGTAATTTGTCTATTTTCTAGTAAGTTTTGTAATCTTACGAGGTACCTATTGGAGATATAAAAGGCCGAACTTGTCCGACGATTATTCATTCAATGTTTGGAATGGATTAAGTATAGATAAAGTCTTTGCAGTCCTGGATTTGTAAATAGGCCGTATAGGCCGCGGCCTAGGGGCGGCTGCGTCCGAGGGGGGCGGCAGCGTCCTAGGTGGGCGGCAGATTTCAGAGGACGGTCACTAGATTGCAGACAATAAAATTGTATGTCTACGGGGGGGGGGGGTGGGGGGTGCGCAGCTAATAATGAACGGCTCTGTACATGGGGCGGCGGAAAAAAGTGGCCTACACTCATACAAAATATAAATCCGGCACTGAGTCTTTGGAAACGAACAAGTGAATAAAAAATAGTGAACTAATAGAAATATCAATTTAATATTGCAGTAGGTAGGTATGGAAATATAATAGCTGTTCTCACAGAACAATATTTAAATTCTTCGTCATCTTCACATTTAACGGAATTCTCCAATCCAGCAATAAGTATAACGTTTATGAAGAAAGCCGCTCATTCATATAGGCCCTTCTAGTGAGATCGCATAGACTCATTATGGAAACCGTGCAAGTTGCTGCTACTCTACAGTACATTATTAATGTATCGCGCCCAAGTGCACAAGTACCTACAAACCCCGATAAACATTATTTTATGGTGCCTAAAAAAATAAAATTGGAGCATAGTTATTAAATGAAAGGAATGTCTTTCAAAGAAAATATATACTAGCTGCACCCCGTGGCTTCGCCCACAAACCAGAGATTTTTTTCATACAAATTCCAGAAATTTATTGCACACATGTTTTTATATTTATTTATGGGTTATTGAGTTGGTAAAAATAAATTCCGTGTTTAATTATTCACTCCATAGATTAGGTAGAAATACCGAGTTTTGAGTGAATCGAACCAAGGTATAATTATTTTCTATACAAACTTTACTACCCCATTTAACTCCTTCAGAGGTTATTTTTTCTAAATTGTACTTTCTTAGATATTGTTCTAGGTCCAAATCTATTTACATATCAAATTTCATCTAAATAACTTAAGTAGTTACGGAGATTACCTATTAAAAGCAGTCAAACCAATCCGATCCCACTGGTTGAAAACAGACGTTCAGCATCCCGCGTACAGCTAGCTAGTCAGGCACGCGGCCGGCCGAGTAGCTCTGCCTCCGCTACATCGAATAAATCCTACAGTGAACTGGCAACTCCGTTGGATATACCAAAAGGTCAAGACGCAGCTACAAATGAAATACTGCATATATTAAATACTATCAAGCGTATTAAACATGAGTTCCAGGCATGCACTAACATGATGGACAAAGTAATCCTTGTCCTACAGAATCTCGGTCAATATGTTTAATACAAACGAACTACGCCTATTATATTGGAATGCGGACGGCATACGTTGTAAACTTGCTGAACTTGCGGACCTAGCAGTCGGTGATTTATCGGCAGACGTTATTGCGATTTCTGAAACAAGACTAGGTAATCAAGTTTCCCTTGAATTGCCAGGTTATTCATGTTACCGTCAAGACAAGCTAGGATCCCGAGGTCAGGGCGTAGCTATATTTGTCAGGATCGATATACCTCATTCTCAAATACTTGCTCCCAAAACGCTACACTTGGAAGCAGTAGGCATAAAAATTAACATATCCGGTCATACTAATGTGATTTTTTCAATTTACCAATCCCCGAACTTAAAACTTTTGAAAAATGACCTAGATGTGTTACTTAACTGTGAAAGGCACGTTCTGCTAGTAGGTGACTTTAATGCGAGACATCCACATTGGTGTAAATACAGCAAAGTCAACCCCCACGGCAATGTCTTATTCAAGCACATGTTGAAAAACCACTTTGCCATTCACGCTCCGCCTAATCCTACATTGGTACATTATAATGTAAATCATCAACCATCTACCCCAGACATAGTGATTGCTTCTAACGTTAATTCGGTATCCAGTATAGCTACCATGCCTGCTCTCTCGTCAAACCACTTACCAGTTTTTGTCAGGGTAAATGGGTCATTTCAACGTCAAATTCCGAAGCACTTTAATTATAATCAGGCCAACTGGTCTTTATTCCGTTCATATTTAAATGATAATATATCTCTTTCGAGTAGGGTAATTGAATCTGCGGAATCCATTGATCGGGAAGTGACGTCGCTTACTGGCAGCTTAATTAACGCTAGAGACAAATCCGTACCTGTATCTAACTTTAATCAGGGGTCCAAACCGTTACCCAAATTTATTAAGAAGTTAATAAAACGAAAAAACGCTCTACGCTATCGCGAACTTCATGCTACCGATTCAAATATCATTAGGAATTTTAGGACAGAAATAAATGCTCTTCAAGCAAGAATTAAATCAGTAGTCAGAGTCCAGAACGATAAAACCTGGAACATTAAACTGTCAAAAGCCGAAAAGAATCCTTCTGATCTTTGGCGAATTACAAAATCACTGAAAAGAAATACAACCGTAATACCACCTTTAACGATGTCGGATAACAACGTAACAACTTCCGTTAAACAGCAATGTAATGAACTAGCTACGGCTTTTACTGGAAATATGAGTTTAACAATAGACTGGAACGATGATAACATCAAATCCACTGTAGAAAAGTCTGTCAATAGCTTAGAAAATTCTGCCTATAGTAATCTACTAATACTTGCAACCCCACACGAAATAAGAAAACATATTCGGACTCTTAAGAACAGCAAAAGTCCAGGAGACGACAACGTTCATAATATGATGCTTAAAAATATGCCTCAAAAGTGCCTCATTCTCCTAACAAAAATAATCAATTCATGTTTAAAATTTCATTACTTTCCACTTTCTTGGAAAGTAGCTAAAATAATAGCTCTTCCTAAACCTGGTAAAAATCATAGTTATGCTGCTAACTATCGTCCTATTAGTTTGTTATCGACACTCGGCAAATTGTTCGAGCGCGTTATCTATGATCGTTTACTCAGTTCACTAGACAAAAGGTTCATCAATGAACAATTTGGATTCCGTCGTTCTCACTCCACTATCCAACAACTCGCACGAGTAAGTGAGCACGTATCTCATAATCTAAACATGAAATTATCTACAGGCATGTTTCTATTGGACATTGAAAAAGCCTTCGACACGGTCTGGCACGATGGACTTATTCATAAATTGCTGAGTAGTAACGTTGAAACTAGTTTAGTCAAACTCATACGATCATATCTCTCAGAACGTCAATTTAAAGTCTGCATTGGAGATGTATCGTCTGATCCCCACCCTGTTCCAGCTGGTGTCCCTCAGGGCTCAGTTTTGGGCCCGCTACTGTTTCTAGTTTACCTTAATGATATTCCCAAACAGCCTCGTACATACTTGGCATGCTTTGCTGATGATACAGCATCGTTCTCCTCTAGCAAAGACGAGGACCTCATTATCAGTAGACTACAACTATCTCTAGACTTACTAGCTGGCTACTTTCGGCAGTGGAAACTCAAACTGAACGAGTCTAAGACTGAAACCATATTTTTCACGCGTAAACGAAAACCACCCGATAAAAAACTAGTCATTAACAATCATCCAATCCCTTGGAAAAAATGTGTCAAATACCTTGGTGTTTACATGGACAATAAACTTAATTGGAGCCCGCACGTTGATTACCTGCGTAGCAAAGCTAATAAAGCCTTTGGAGCACTACGCCCTATCATGAACAGACGTAGCAACTTAAGCCCTAAAATGAAAATTAAAATCTACAGCACCTTAATTCGCCCCTGTATGACCTATGCTGCCCCAGTCTGGAGCAGCACCTGTCTCACTAACTACCGCAAAATGCAAGTTATGCAAAACCGAGCCTTTAAAATATCATATAATACCAAATTTCGCACAAATCTAACGAAACTGCACCAAGAAACTAATTTTCCTAAAATCAAGGATTTTATTCTGAGTCTCACTAGGACATTTTATTTGTTGCGCAACCACAACCATAAGAATGTCTTAATTTCCTCTTTAGGCAAATCTCGATCATCGAACCTCCCGTATATCGACACTTACAAACGTTACCGCTTGCCCCATCACTATGTCTTGGACGAGAACAATAGCAACTTTACTGCGTCATTGGTTAACCCGTTGGAGCCTACGCGCGACTGCTAATGTAATTTTTTTTTACCTGCACTACATATTTCGGTAATTAGATATGTTTTTCTTTTTATTACTGCCTGTAACTTTATATTTTTGGACTTACACCCTTTTTACCCCCTGAAATATCATAAAATAATTTCCCCTTATATTCTATTCCACATAATATTGTGTTTTTTTTGGTAATACATGAAAATTACCACATCTTATACTTTAACTTCATAAATACGCAGTTAACAATAAAATCTATACTTCAATTTTATTTCACTATTAGTAGTCTATCATACTCCCGTATTAAATAAGTAAAATAGTAGGTACCTACGGCGCGGCATGCAACTGGTTAACTTGCAGTTAGTACGCGCTTGCTATTGTTGTCCGGGCGGGTCCCGTCCACTTCATGCTCTGTCCGCGGGTAGCGATAAAATGTATGCCGTTCGCAACTAGCTTATAAGTACCTTTAAATATTTTTTCGATTCTTAGAAAAGAAGGAATGAATTACTTATGTCTAAATATATAATTATATTTGTCGTTAATTAAGAACAACCTTATTTGTTTTGAAGGTTACTATGCTTGAACAACTTAGGTAGGTATTTATAAAAATGCGCGCTGTACAAAGTGCTCATACGACGTAACCGAAATTCTGTTTATAATTTTATATAATTATATTATTTAACTTACGGCTTATAAAGTGTTAGTAAATTATAAATAGCAATTTTGTCAAAAAACTTTAGAAGGCGCTTTTAGCCTGTTGAGTTATTTTTAATCTTGTTATTAGTTAGGTTCTAAACAGTGTTTAGCTAATCTACGTACTTATGTAAAAAATGTGTTTAAATAAAGAACTTTGAAAAACAAAAACAAAACATATTACAAACATTCACATAGACTTTTCCATTTAATAAAATAGTAAGATGTAATAAGGTTTCTTAATACTTTATCTACATAGACACTCACACCACACACCGCGATCCATGTACCTACTTACTGTGAGCAACAAACGACGAAACAGCCGAAAAACGCTCTTTGCCCCTCCTGTACCGTTGACCCGCGGGGAGATATGACGTCACAGGCCAAATGCCTCGCGCGTATTTCAATATTCGTTTGGGATTCAGTAAAAGTGGAATAACTTTGTCATTTTTCAAGTTATCGAAATAATTCTTTCACCATATTTATTGTAATATATACGCCCTTAAATTTACATACTTAGTTTTTATTTTTGTGAAATTGGAAACTTCCTTATTGTGAAGGATAGATTATCTAGACAGAATCCTTGCAAAGGCTAACATCACTAATTGCAGAATTTGGTTAATTTTTTAAAACTCCTTACTGTGAAACCTGAACCACTTCCTCATGGTTTTTCTTTTTTCATTAGTTTATTTACTAGCTTCTGCCTGCAGCTTCGCTCATGTTTTTTGGGGAAATAGTTAATACAGATCTAGAACTTAGATCTAGTTTTGTAATGTAAGCTGTGTGTGTGTGTGTGTGTGTGTTTTGGAGTGAAGATATAACAATCATCAAATATTTTGCATCACTATCAGTACATAATATAAAACAAAGTCGCTTCATGCTGTCAATCTGTCTGTGCCTTTATGTGTTATGTTTAGATCTTTAAAACCACTGATTTTTTTATAGTAAACTAGCGACCCGCCCCGGCTTCGCACTGTTTTATTATACTTATAAACCTTCCTCTTGAATCACTCTATCTATTAAAAAAAAACGGCATTAAAATCCGTTGCGTAGTTTTAAAGATTTAAGCATTCAAAGGGACATAGGGACAGAAAAAGCGACTTTGTTTTATACTATGTAGTGAAACACAATAGGTAACTATTTAAAAAAAATTCAAGGGGGCTATAAAACAGTATTTTTTTCCATTTTAAGTACTTACTTATTGACAATTTTACAGAACCCTTTGTGCTTGAGTCCAACTCAAACATAGACTTTTTTGTCTCTTACATGAGGCTAGAGAGCTATTCCAGAGGAAAATTTAAATCACTACATAGTATAAAACAAAGTCCCTTTCTCTGTCCCTATGTCCCTTTGTATGCTTAAATCTTTGAAACTATGCCACGGACTTTGATACGGTTTTTTTAATAGATTTCATACGTATAATAAAAGCGTGCAAAGCCGGGGCGGGTCGCTAGTGTATAGTGTACCAATGTGAAGCTGGGCCTAATTTATAATATACTAGCGACCCGCCCCGGCTTCGCACGTTTTTATTATACATACATATAAACATTCCTCTTGAATCACTCTATCTATTAAAAAAAACGCATCAGAATCCGATGTGTAGTTTTAAAGATTTAAGCATACATAGGGATATAGGGAAAGAGAAAGCGACTTTGTTTTATACTATGTAGTGATTTTAGGTACTTACAGACAATTTTACGGAACCTTTTGTCCTTGAGTCTAACTCAAACATAAACTTTTTTTTCTCTTACATCATTATTCCAGATAAATTTTAATGTATAATATACCAATGTGAAGCTGGGCCTAATTTATAATATATTAGCGACCCACCCCGGCTTCGCACGGTTTTATTATACATATAAACCTTCCTCTTGAATCACTCTATCTATTTAAAAAACTGCATCAAAATCCGTTGCGTAGTTTTAAAGATTTAAGCATTCAAAGGGACATAGGGACAGAAAAAGCGACTTTATTTTATACCATGTAGTGAAGTATGACGTGGTTCCAGATTAGGTATAACGCACAACTTCGTGGGTCTCCTGGCTCACAGCTTGCACTCCAGCTCGTTCAAGTTCGACGTGCAGGTGCGCGGCTTCAAGACGGAGCGCTCCGTGCACGCCGACCTCAAGCGGAACCCCACCATCATGAACAGACTGCGTAAGTTTCTGGGTTAGTATACACACGTGTGACAGTGCTTCCGGTTACCACATGACTCTTTTGTTATATAAAACTATAGTAGAAGATCCGAACCTATATCGATATTTACTGAGTTGATAATAGAATCAAACTTATTTTATAATAAATTTTGTATATTAGAAAATATATTAAAAATGGGTTGACAAAAATAACCCTGGACAGAATATTTTTTATACATAGTGATGTGTGGATAAAAATAAAAAATCATGAAATGAATGAATGAACACTTTATTGTACTCAATAAATACATTTAAAGAACTTAAATATAATTTAAAACATAGTACAAAAAGGCGGCCTTATCGCTGAGAGCGATTTCTCCCAGGCTACCTTATATTTAGCGATACATAGATATAAGAATTGGGTAGGTAGTGCACAGATAGTAAAAAAAAAACATAAATTAAAAACACAATACATACATAACCTTCAACATAACAAAATAAACTAAGGAGAGACTAATTAATGAGAAGAACATGAAATTAATGATTTTTGAAGATGTAGGAAAAGGAGGGAGTGAAATGGATGAACTTAGTCAGACAGCTGAAGATAGGAAATGGAACTTTATGTTGTGGTCAAAATAAATGAACAAAGATAACTTTAATAAATAGGTAGTAATTATAGAACTAGGTTGAAATAAGACCTATTAAGTATTTGCGTGTATGACACTTGTTAAAATATTGTATGTCCGAAATGGATAAATTGTTGTTACCATTACATTACTTTAAGACCTGTCCTTATGATAAATAAATCATAAATCAATATCTTTATTTCTTTAGGCTTACAAAATAAGCACTTAGACAAGTCAAATTTAATACTACTATAGGTACATAATTATCAAAATTATATAAGAGACTAGCTGACCCGGCAGACTTCGTACTGCCTCATATGGGGTTTTCCGGCAATTCGATTTTTTTCACCTTTTAAACCTTCCCTAGACCTCCACGAACATTTCAAGACCAAGATTCCGTTCAGCCGTTCTCGAGTTTTAGCGAGACTAACGAACAGCAATTGATTTTTATATATATAGATAAATTGATAATTGATTTTCAGTTCGCCTCACTTTTTTGTCCACTAGTGGAAGAGGCGATATAGATGGATACTTTATACTTACTCTTTTACTTTATGGATAATTTACACAATTTTACAATAAAGATATTCTTATTCTTATTCCCAGGACTATCGGCGGAGCACATAGAGAAGCCGGCGGCGGCGGCGGGAGAAGGCGCGCCGCGGCTGGAGCGGCTACTCGGCGAGGAGGCCAAGCATCTCACGCACCAGCAGAAGGACAAGATCAAAGTAGCCTTCGCGGAGGGATATCTCGCGGGTACGACTTGTTGGGGATGAGCTGGAGTTTGATACAAACGGTCACAGTTCAAGACGCATAACAGAGCAGAATGGAAGAATACATGTTGTGCCAACACCACCAAAGTTCGAAACACACAGAAGCCGGAGGCGGAGCGGAGGCGAAGGCGTGCGAGTTGTATTCAATGGAATACTATGAAAGCCTACACACACACCGCAGGCGGTGGCGGCGCGGTGCCATAGGAAAAACCGCCACCCCTTCGCCTCCGCTCCGCCTCCGGCTTCAGTGTGTTTCGAACTTTAGCGTGGGGTAAGGTCCGGAAGACGAAGGACATAGATGAAGATCTCCCTTATAACTTTTAAAGCTATCATGGTTTCTAACACTAAAGTCTTTTAACACGGGATATTTACCATAATTTGATTTGAGTTTTTCAATATTTCGGCACCGTTTCAAGCGCCCATCACGAAAGATCTGAGGTTACTGTGAGTTTTTATTGGCAGATATGTCGATTTACCCTAATTTTTCATCTAAATATCGAAAAACTCAAATAAAATCATGTTAAATATCCAATGTTAAATGACTTTAAGATCTCCCTAGTACCGGGCTGGCCCATCTACCCTACTTGCCTAGAGTCATTCGACTGACAGTTGATGTCGGATAGCGTTTGTGCGATCTAGTAGGAATATGTGTCATGGGATCCAAATTTTTGCACTTAGAATTTGTCTTAACAATAAGTTGAATTGGTCTTAACGGCATCGAGCAGAGGATTTCTGAAGCACTAGCTTTAGATGTCACATATTGAGCGTCTCTATTGACTACCCGGCCACGTGGGATGACAATCTGCTCTAGACTGCTGTTAGATGCTGGATGCGGCAAACTAAAGACAGGGCGCTATGGCACTCATTAGCGGAGGCCTATGTCCAGCAGTGGACTAATGATGATGACGTGACCTTGCAGGCTCGCACCCGTCCAACGCGCGCGGCACCAAGACCTCCAAGTACCTGCGCGTAGTGCAGCAACTCCTCACCATTGTGCTGTTCCTGGCCATCTTCATCAGCCTCATGGCCTCCGTCTCCGGGACCGTCTTCCGGTGAGTCTGTCTCTCCACTGCTGGACTATTTCTATTACGCTTCTTCCACTAGTGGACAAAAAAGTGAAGCGAAGGGGAAATCAATTACCACTTTATTTCTTAGATTATTTTGATAATTATATACCTATAGTTTAAATTTGACTTGTGTAAGTGCTTATTTTGTAAGCCTAAAGAAATAAAGATATTGATTTACTGGACCTAGCGCACTCTCTAGCTTCTAAGTACCTGTGTCTAGTGCACACTGCACAACGTCACGTTAATTGGGTCAGGCCCGGATTAGACCTTTGGCCTACAAGGCCCGGGCCAAGGAAGTAGCCCTCAATGAGGGCCCCTCATAGCGGAACATACATACCTAAAGCCTGTCTTGCTCGAAAAATTGGCATTTATTTTTCCAAATAATAATAGGTAGTGTTTATAGGTACAATGTCAAAGTAATGAGAACCATATCATCATAATATAAAATAATAATAGTGATTAAAGTCACGACGCATTTCCTAGAAAAACCTGCCGCTCGTTGGACATACTTGTTTTATTTAACTTTTTTACTTATATGGTTGTAGAAAAATTATGTAAGGGGCCCTCAATAGTAGACCACAAATACCCAAGTGCCTAGGGGCCCTGGGTCCCTTAATCCGACCCTGAATAGAGTACTTAAGAAAATTCACAGGCATGCATGACTATGTCCAGCAGTGGACTGATATAGGCTGAAGATGATGCCAAAAGAAAAAAAACTTAAGGAAGATCAGCTTATGTGGCTATATTCTGAGTCATATGGTATTGTATTATCTCAATAGTATAAAGCTATATGAATAGTTGATATGTGGTGTGTGGTATATTGAGGTGCGTGTTGGTTGCAGCATCCAGCTGGGGAACCAGACGGAGGTGGACCCGGAGGACATCGCCGTCACATTCGACGACGTCAAGGGAGCTGACGAGGCCAAGCAAGAACTCAAAGACATCGTACGTACTAACTCTATTTATCAATCAACATCTTTATTTCTTTAGGCTTACAAAATAAGGTCTTAGACAAGTCACATTTTAAACTATCCTATCCTAATCACTTCACTACATAGTGTAAAACAAAGTCACTTTCTCTGTCCTTATGTCCCTATGTCCCTTTGTATGCTTAAATCTTTAAAGCTACGCAACGGATTTCGAGGGCGTTTTTTTTAATAGAAAGAGTGATTCAAGAGGAAGGTACCTATAATAAAACCGTGCGAAGCCGGGGCTGGTCGCTAGTAGAATAGAATAGAATATATTTTATTGTTATCACACACAAACAGCACAACAAAATAACAAAAGAGAACAAAAACAAAGTATAAGAATAAGTAGGTACCTATAGTAGGAAAGAAGACAAGTACCTACTATCTAACACCATAAAGAAAAGAAAAAGTAAAACAGAAAGTACACATTATCTATATATATAAAAGAAAGTCGTGTTAGTTACTTCACTTATAACTAAAGGACGGCTGAACCGATTTAGCTGAAAATTGGCAGGGAGGTAGTTTAGAGCCAGGAGAAGGACATAGGATACTTTTTATCCCGTTCGGTACTTATAATAAAACCGTGCGAAGCCGGGGCTAGTTAAAAATAAAACTAAATTAGAGCTACAGTAGAGCCTCGATAATCCGTACCCCGGCTAATCCGAACGTCGCTGTAATCCGAACTGCGGGCAGTCTATCTTTCTCACTTACCGCGGCCGCTGATCTTATGCTTCGTCTTTAGTTGCGAATGTAAAATAGGAAATACTTGTTTGGATTGAGCTGATGAAAATGACTTGTCTTTATCCGAAAAGATGATGCTACGTAATTTGAGGGACAAAGCCTTTTTTGGACAATAAACAGAACCTGCCAAACTGAAATTAACCACTTTATGAAGAAGTAACCTATTTTGTGGTGTAAATTTGTCGTAAAAGTAACTCAATAAATATATTCTCTCAAAATATACTGGCTTTTTTTAAACATTTTATAATCCGAACGCTCCGCGAGTCCGAACAGGGGTTATTTTTTGGTAATTCGGATTATCGAGGCTCTACTGTAATAATAATAATATGTAGGTACTTATGCTTAATTGAACCTACAGTACCTAAACTCGCCTTTATAACACCGCCCACCCACACGGGAGGGAGGGACTGCCTACTCTGTTAGTGCGCTGCCCGTGGTGAGCCCAAAAGGGTCAGTCTCAGCTTTGTGCTGTACTGCACCCGGGAGGGTACAGAACAGCGCTGGTTTTCAGACTGGCCCATTTTGTGTGACACCAGGAACTAAGACGAGGCATATGAGTGTAGCGACATTCTTCTCCACCATTGACTTGGTCAAAGCCTACAATCAGATCCCTGTATACGAGGAGGATATCCCAAAGGCCGCTATCACGACCCCCTTCGGTCTCTTCGAGTTCCCGTACATGAGCTTCGGACTCGGAACGCGGGACAAACGTTCCAGAGGTTCGTGGACGAGGTAACGCGAGGTCTGGACTTTTGTTACTGCTACCTCGACGACTTCTTGGTCTTCAGCCGATCGGAGGAAGAGCATCAAAGTCATCTAAGGCAGTTGTTCGAGCGTATGCAAAGGTACGGTATAGTCATTAACACGACAAAATGCGTATTCGGCGTGTCAGAGCTAAACTTTTTAGGTTACCATATCTCTGCAGCCGGAACAAAGCCACTGGAGTCCAAGGTTCAGGCAATCAAGGAGTTTCCTGCCCCGACAACGATCCGACAACTGAGGCGATTTTTGGGTATGATGAATTTTTACAGGCGTTTCATCCCGAATGCTGCAAAAATTCAAACCCCGTTAAACGCCTTACTTGCCGGCTCGGTAAAGGCCAATGACCCCGTGAACCTGGTAGGTGAATCCCTCACAGCTTTCGAACTCACCAAAGAGAGCCTCTGTAATGCTGCACTGCTAGCACACCCCGATTGCCAAGCCGAACTAGCGTTAGTCACTGACGCTAGCGACCTCGCATTGGGAGCGGTACTCCAGCAGCATAAGGATGAGGAATGGCAACCACTGGCTTTCTTCTCACGGAAACTCAGTCCATCCCAGCAGAAGTACTCTCCTTACGATCGTGAGCTGCTCGCCATCTACGAAGGTATCAAGTACTTCCGGCACATGCTGGAAGCAAGAGACTTTACGGTCTACACAGACCATAAGCCTCTTTGTCACGCATTCAGCGAGCGAAAGAACACCTGTTCGCCGCGACAATATAGGCATCTGGACTTCATTTCGCAATTCACAAGCGACATTCGGCACATATCCGGAAAGGATAATGTCGTTGCCGATACACTTTCGAGAATTGACGAGCTCCAAAGTCCAGTTGACCTCGAAGTCCTCGCGAAGTCCCAAACTGCTGATGCCGAGCTGTCTTCATTTCTCAATGACGTACCAACGTCACTTCGTTTAGAGAAGATTGAAGACCCCGGTAGCAAAGTGGAAATTTATTGTGACACAAGCACTGGCACTCCAAGACCTTTCGTCACCAAACTCCTGCGAAAGCAAGTCTTTGACAGCCTCCACTGCTTGAGTCATCCTGGCGCAAACGCTACTGCTAATCTAATAGCGCAGCGTTACGTTTGGCCAGGAGTCAGGAGAGACTGTCGAAATTGGTCACGAGCGTGCTTGGATTGCCAGCGTTCAAAGATCAACCGACATGTGTCCTCCCCATTAGGTTCTTTCGACTTGCCGAAAGCTCGATTCGCCTACATTCACATAGACCTTATTGGCCCTATGCCAATCTCCAATGGCTTCCGCTATTGTCTGACTGCTGTAGACCGCTTTACCAGATGGCCGGAGGCCATACCTATCGCGGACATCACAGCAGAAACGGTAGCCAAGGCTCTGCTTTCCGGGTGGATCGCCCGATTTGGTTGTCCAACGGACATTGTAACCGACCGTGGGCGACAGTTTGAATCCGAGCTATTCGGATTCCTGGCTAAACTGGCTGGTTTTAAGCACCGCAAGACGACTGCATACCATCCGGCGTGCAATGGTCTTGTGGAGAGATTTCACCGCCAGCTAAAGGCAGCAATCACTTGCCATGCTGACAGCAATTGGACAGAATCTCTCCCATTAGTCCTACTTGGCATACGTAGTGCAGTCAAGGAGGACCTAAAGTCATCGTCGGCCGAATTGGTGTATGGTGAACCCTTACGACTCCCTGGAGAGTTCTTCCAAAGCGCCATCACCGGTACGACCGACATTACAGACTTCACCGCTAGGCTGCGCTCTATTACGGGTAAATTGCAACCTGCTCCTGCGTCTCGCCATAGGGGTAACAAAAGTTTCGTTTTTAAAGATCTCGCTTCTTCGTCGCACGTATTCCTCCGGGAAGAAACGCAGCGGGGAGCTTTCCAGCCTGCGTACACCGGCCCACACGAAGTCCTTCAGCGTGGTGACAAAGTCTTCAAAATTTTGTTTAAGGGAAAATCGTTGAATGTGTCGATAGATCGCCTAAAGCCGGCTTACATCTTGTCGAACTTCTCGCATCCCGAGCTTATCCCAAATCCCGAGCTTATCCCAAATCCCGAGCCTATCCTGAATCCCGAACCAATCCCAGTTCCCGACCCTTCCCCACCCGAGCGTACAACACGTTCCGGTAGAAGAGTCCGGTTCCCGGATTTCTATCGCCCGTAGTGACGGTCTTCGGAAGGGAGTGATGTGGGGATCTCCCCATAATATTCTATTTATATGTTTTATTTAAGTACATAATTTATTTATTTATACGTTACATAATATCTACATTATATATTTATACGTTCGCACTCTGTTCATACATCGTTCATACTCTGTCCATACAATTTCATGTTCATACTTGCTTATCGTTCGTACTCATACACTCTGTTCATACTTTCTACTTTAACATACTAACTTCTTGTTTCTCTTCGCTACCCTCATTTATTTTGTACACATATTTTATCACAATATTATTTATTATTTACACATAGGTTTGCTACCTGGTTTGTTAGATAGGTACGTAGGTATATCGTTTAATGTAGATCATACTTAACCGGTATACCTATCGATCTCGTTGATCATACTCGGCCGCTCGCGTCGGCCGACCGGTTTTGTACCAGCGGGCGGGAACCCCCGCGCCTCATACTTCTTTCCGCTGGTAACTCGAGTCAGTCGTATGGAAGCTACTTACCGCGCGCACTACCTTGCATTTCGCTGTACCGAAAAATCTATTGTCTCGTACCATTCTCGCTATTACTTCATTTTATCTTCTATCTACCTACCTACTGTGAACTGTCATCTATCCTGTGATCTGTGCCTTCCGCTCCTTCTATCTGTAACTGTGGCGTACAATAAACCCTGTGACCTAGAGTGTGTTCAGTTTTCTTCTTCAAACACCACATCACCTGGACCTACAATGAGTAATATTATAAACTGAATTAATGCATAGGCTACTTTCAGTTCCCATGGAATACAAATAGGCCTGAGATGTTTCCAAACAACGAGTGTGAAGCCGCTATTTAAGTCATATTACTCCATAAATAATGCTTGGCCAGATGTCACTCAGTTCCACACCGACAGTATTCGTGACTTTATTATTAGTAAGAATTTATAGGAAAATAATATTTTTCTACATGTGGCTGCATAACCACGCTGTATGACTATCTTGTGATGTAGTGTCTTGGGACGTTTCCGACTGGTATTGACATGGATTGTTTGCAACAGTTTGAATTGTTACTAGTTTTAATAATTGTTTTTTATAATTTAAACATTTAGGTATAAGTTCTCAAATTCTTGTAAAATCACCAATATTATTAAGGTCAATTGTGACACGCGCCGACCACTTAGTTTATTGCATCAGTTCACGTTTTCACTTCACCACGGTAGGCGCGTACTCAATTATCATTTGTTAATTTTATCAATATAAGAGTTTTTTGCCACTACACCGACGAACTGCCAGACATCAGTCAAGACGAAATCGTGTTAGCTTTGAGGCAGCTTAAAAATGGAAAAGCCCCCGGTGAGGACGGTATAACTTCAGAGCTTCTGAAGGCAGGAGGAGCCTCCGTTATACAGGAGCTACAACACCTCTTCAATACCGTCCTCCACAGTGGGAGAACTCCTAAGGCGTGGAGCGGGAGTTTGGTGGTGCTCTTTTTTAAGAAGGGTGATAAAACTCTCCTTAAAAATTACAGACCCATCACACTCCTGAGCCACATCTATAAGCTGTTCTCACGAGTGATCACGAATCGTCTCGCCAGGAGACTTGACGAGTTCCAGCCACCAGAACAGGCCGGGTTCCGCGGAGGATATGGCACCATAGACCACATACACACAGTGAGGCAGATTATACAGAAGTCCGAAGAGTATAATCAGCCCCTGTGTCTCGCTTTTGTGGACTATGAGAAAGCCTTTGACTCCGTTGAAACCTGGGCTGTTCTGGAATCCTTACAGCGATGCCAAGTAGACTATCGTTACATCGAAGTGCTGAGGTGTCTCTATGAAGCTGCCACTATGAGTGTCCAAGTACAGGACCAGCCGTCTAAACCTATCCAATTGCGCAGAGGAGTGAGACAGGGGGATGTCATATCCCCGAAACTGTTCACGAGCGCATTGGAAGATATGTTTAAGACGCTGGACTGGAAAGGTAAGGGCATTAACATAAACGGCGATTACATCTCACACCTTCGATTCGCTGATGACATAGTCGTAATGGCGGAGTCGCTAGAGGAGCTGACCCACATGCTGGACGGCCTAGCTTCAGCCTCGCGATGTATCGGTCTTGGCATGAATTTGGATAAAACCAAAGTCATGATCAATGGCCACATTGTAATACAGAAATACAGAAATACAGATTTTATTAATTACTCCTAGTAACAAGTCAATTTAAAATAGTTATGTAGGTATAATTTGTAATAATAATTTATAAAAATTAAAGTATACAATTTAAATTAAATTAAAATATACAATTAAAATTAAAATATACAATTCAAATTAAATTACAATTCAATTAAATAGGCGGTAATTCCAAGTATTCTTGCACATCATAGAATACTGATTCCGTTAAATATTTCTTTAATCTATATTTAAATATAGGCGTGGAAGATGCGTCACGTATTTTCACTGGCAATCGGTTATAGATTGAAGGTCCCATGACATAAACCGAACGATCAGATTTCCGAAGTCTGTGCTCAGGTGTTACCAGGCGGTGCGAGTAGCTGTTGCTCCGCATCTCGCGGGTCGTGTTCACCCCGCGACGCTGGAACAAGTCCAAATGCAGGTGCGTGAAAAGGGCTACCTGGTATATGAGCTCAGATGGTAGAGTCATAATATTTAACTCTTTGAACAGTTCCCTGCACGATACGTCACTCGGGACACCCACCATAGCGCGCACAGCTCTCTTCTGCATTACAAATGCTCGCTGGCGGTCGGCGGCTCGCGCCCACAGCTCCACGCCGTAGGTCAGGGTGCTATGTACTGTAGCGTAGTAACACGCCCGAACCACGTCGCGCGAAGCTGTGCTCGCCAGCCTCCGGAGTGCAAAGCAGGCACTACCTAGCCTACCGCACAGCTTGTCTATATGGGTGTCCCACACGAGGGAACTGTCCAGGTGAAACCCTAGCAGTTTCGTAGTTTGGACTTGTTCCAGCCCCGCGCTACCGGCGACGACCTTTAGAGGGGGGCATCTCCCTTTGAGACTGAACCCCATCACACAGGTTTTGTCCCTGTTTAACGCGAGGCCATTCGCACGGAACCACATCTCTAGTTTTTGTATAACTTCATTCAACCGATCTTCCAACTCGCGATGGGTGGGTGCCGTGACCACCGCCGCTACGTCGTCGGCGTACATGTAAATTTCCGCACCGCTAATGCTTCCAGGTAAGTCGTTCAGTAGCAAGCTGAAGAGGGTGTTAGAAAGACACGACCCCTGCGGTACTCCCATCACGTTCTCCAGTTCAGATGACCTCACGCGACCACCGTCACCGACCACCACTTGTGTCCTCGCGGACATAAATGAGGTCAGAAGAGCTAGGGCGGGGCCTCGGATTCCGTGGAACTGGAGTTTGTGTTCGATGAGGGCGTGGTCGGCGGTGTCGAACGCGCGCGAGAGGTCGCAGCTGAGCAGAGCCACGCGCTGGCCCGCCTCGCGCGCGCTCAGCACGCGCCACACCACCTCGCGCACCAGGTCCGTCGTGGCTCGCCCCGGCCTATACGCGTACTGCCGGCTGGACAGAATGTCGCGCTCTGACATGAATGACAGGAGCCTATGGTTAATACCGACCTCGAGAATTTTACTCAACGCAGGGACGATAGATATGGGCCGATATGACGTGGCGTTGGTTTTCATACCTTTGCCTTTGTATAAGGGACTGATCTTAACCCTTTTTAGGCCTGCTGGGTATGTGCCCTGCCGCACGCAACAGTTACATAAAAGGCTTAACATGTACGCTATAGATTTTGCAGCCAGTCCTACAATTTTGGCTGAAATGCCGTACACATCGTAGCTAGATTTAGCTGCTATATGGAATTTTATAATCTTGATAATTTCCGACGGAGTAAATAGTGCAAGCCGGAGTGATACGTCGCTGGGCACGCAGTCGGCCGTCAGCACTGCGACCGCACGAGGGATGTCCGCCGCCGGGGCGCCGCACCTACTCGCCGCCGTCACAAACTCGGCATTAAGCGCGTTGACGAGCTCTACCTTCGTGCTGTACGCGCGCCCGGCAGAGTCCTTGATGAGGTCGGTAAAATCGGTCCGATCGCGCCTGTTACGTCCCAGCTCCGCATTAACAACCGTCCACATACGTTTGGACTTGTTTGGATCTTCGCGTATTTGGTTGGAGTAGAAAAGGGTTCGTTTTTGCTTAAGCATTGCATTGTACTTAAGTGATAGCTCTTCTACAAAATTTATTAATTGAGCGCTGTCTGGTAAGCTTGATTTTAAATTATGTGCGTCGTACAGAAGGTACTTTAAATTGAGTACATCTGAATCTACCCAGTGTTTGGAATTTGTTGATGCAGGAGATCTCTTTAACGGAAAGCAGATATTAATTTTGCTTGTCATAACCGCTAAAATAGCTTCAGTCAATAGGTTGCAATCGTACTCCGCGCCAGCCACTATTTTTGCCCAGTCGACCGCCTCTAGGGCTGTAACGAAATTAGCTCTGTTTAGTGTGCTAAAGCTTCGCTTCGTGATGAACACCGGGGCGCGCGGTACACTCCGCGCAATAGATATCAGTTGCGCGTCGTGGTCGCTGAGACGCGGGCACACGCCGCTGACTCCGACTATACGCTCGTATGAGAGGTTTGTGTAAGCGTGGTCTAATAAGGTGCTACTATTCCCTGCGATCCGAGTTGGAAAATCGATCAACTGTGTAAACCCGTTTACCTGTAGTACATCTGTTAACTGCTTAGATATCGATGAATGTATCAGTGTATTAATGTTTATATCACCCATTATTATTGCGTTGTAATTATCGGTATTTATTTTATCTAAGAGCTTATCGAAAAGCTTTAAGTACTCTACGTGACTTGTTAGGTTAGAGTGGTATATCCCCACAACGAGGATATTTTCCTCTGGTAAGAAAACCGCACAGACATCAAACATCCGCTCCACGGATAAGTCACAGAACTCTTGTTTGTTACTCACCTTGATGCCAGATCGGACGTAAACGCAGCTTCCACCCATTTCTATATTAGGCCTACAGAAAAAAGAAATAAGGTCATAATTGTGTAGAGTCACTGAATCTATTTCACTATTTCGTAGGTGGTGCTCAGTTAAAATAAGTAGATCGCATGATAACTCCTTTGTCAACAGTACTTCTAGCCTTTTTGTCTTGTTGCGAAGGCTCTGGATGTTAAGGTGGCATAGGGTGAGAGTGTTATGCGTCGGAGAGGCGCGCGCCGCTGCTGGTGTCAACGACGGCGGCAACGCCTGTGCCGGTGCGGCGACGGCGCGCGGCGCGGCGCGGGCGAGGAGCGCCGGACGCGGCGGGAGCGCGTCCGGCGTCGCGCCGAAACCACTCACTCACTTCAGTGCCGGGGGGCCAGTTCTCTGGGGCCATAAAGAAGTCGAATAGGCTGCTGGGTACAGTTATTCCGAAAGATGCATAATGATTATGCGATAGCTTTAATTTATTAATGATGTAGTCATCGCTACGGCTCTTCTTATTCATGTAAGCTTGTAACATATCAGGCGTCGTGTTATGTTTAAAGAAGCAAGCGTGTAATTTGCGGACACGCTCGACGGTCGAGAGCTCGCTGTCCACCGAGCCGTTACCCTTTACTACGTTGCGGCGGTGAACTTGCGGTCTCCTCGGTCTGCGATTAACTGTTTTCCAACCCTCATTCGGGTCTGGTGTCAATATAGTAGTAACGTCAGCATTCGTTTGAGGCATCGGCGGCTTCGGCGGCGGCGCGAGCGCCGGGGTCCCACTTAACGCAGTGACCGCTGGCGCGCGCGCCCGCCGACTGAGGGCCGGCGCAGGCGCACTCGGCTGCGGAGCGGTCGGCCGGGGCCGCGGCGCGGGGACGCGCGCTGCCGTGGTGGGGGGAGTCCCGGCGATCCGCCGACCGGTTTGCGATGTCCGCGCTGCGACAGCGGGGCTGTCCGTCAAAATCTTACTCACTTCGAGTAAATTCTCCGTCCTACCCTCTTCATCGGGTTTATTAGCTGAATTCTTCACTTCCAAAATGTCAATTTTCTCTTCTAATTTCTTAAGTTCGTTAATCACATAGTCGATTTTACGTTCAATAGGCGTAATGAATTGGAGCAATAGGTTTTCCAATGACTTTAACGTTGTTTTAGACATTTTACGAGTTTATTACTTATAGCAGCGCTCACGAATGCGACTGGTCTGCTTGAGCGCGTACGCGAGACTTGTTCCGGGACCGATAGTCGTTGATGGTCACCTTCTTGAAATTGTTTCCGAGTATACTTACCTTGGGCAGATTGTACAGCTAGGTAAAAACAATTTTGAGAAGGAGGCCAAGAGGAGGATCCAGCTAGGCTGGGCAGCATTTGTGAAACTACGTCAAGTCTTCTCTTCATCCATACCGCAATGTTTGAAAACGAAAGTTTTCAATCAGTGCGTCCTACCCGTAATGACCTACGGAGCAGAGACGTGGACACTCACGGTAGGGCTGGTCCACCAGTTCAAAGTCGCGCAGCGAGCTATGGAAAGAGCTATGCTCGGAGTCTCTCTGAAGGATAGAATTCGTAACGAATACATCCGACAGAGAACCAAAGTTATCGACATAGCTCAAAGAATTAGCAAGCTGAAGTGGCAATGGGCCGGCCATATCTCGCGAAGAACCGACAACCGTTGGGGTAAACGTGTTCTTGAGTGGAGACCGCGACTCGGTAAACGTAGCGTAGGACGCCCTCCGGCCAGGTGGGATGACGATCTGCGAAAGACTGCTGGCAGATGCTGGATGCGTCAAGCTGAAGACAGGGCGCAATGGCGCTCATTGGGGGAGGCCTATGTCCAGCAGTGGACTAATATAGGTTGATGATGATGATGATAAGAGTTTTATCAATATTTTCTTCGTATCATCACTACATAGTATAAAACAAAGTCGCTTTTTCTGTCCCTATTTCCCTAAGTCCCTTTGACTGCTTAAATCTTTAAAACTACGCAACGGATTTTGATACGGTTTTTTTTAATAGATAGAGTGATTCAAGGTTTATACGTATAAAACAAAACCGTGCGAAAACGGGGAGGGTCGCTAGTTTATCATGCGTATCATGCATCAAAGGTGTCCTGTACATCTTTTTGGTCCTTCGAGCCGGATTACTACTATCTCTTGATTTTGTTTAAATTGTTTCCAGGTGGAATTCTTAAAAGACCCAGAGAAGTTCGCGACTCTCGGGGGGAAGCTGCCCAAGGGGGTGCTGCTGGTGGGCCCCCCGGGCACCGGCAAGACTCTGCTGGCGCGCGCCGTGGCGGGCGAGGCGCGCGTGCCCTTCTACCACGCCGCGGGGCCCGAGTTCGACGAGATACTGGTGGGGCAGGGGGCCCGCCGCGTCAGGGATCTCTTTAGTAAGTCTGGTGGGCCCCCCGGGCACCGGCAAGACTCTGCTGGCGCGCGCCGTGGCGGGCGAGGCGCGCGTGCCCTTCTACCACGCCGCGGGGCCCGAGTTCGACGAGATACTGGTGGGGCAGGGGGCCCGCCGCGTCAGGGATCTCTTTAGTAAGTCTGGTGGGCCCCCCGGGCACCGGCAAGACTCTGCTGCTAAAGATAATAAAAAAATATACTGTTTACTGAAAAATATTTAGATCATAGAATCGAGTACAGACAAGTGAACATCAGCTCTGCCCCGATGAGTAATAGATTCTCTAGATCGTAAATTATAAACCCAATAAAGCAGACAAGTGATCGGCCATTGATTAGTTTGATTTCATTCAGGTCGTATGTGAATAAAACGTGAGTGTTGGTGGCGAGCAAGAAAACAGGGCGCTATGGCGCTCATTAGGGGAGGCTTATGTCCAGCAGTGGACTAATATACGTTGATGATGATGATGTTAGTGAATTGTATTTTGACCTCGCGCAGGCATATTTCTGACCTAAAATCCCTGAGTATTCCTGCTAGGTATCCTATACATATGTATTGTTGTATTCTGTTCTATAATATGTATTGATTGTTATATTCCAGAGGCGGCCAAGGAACGCGCGCCTTGCGTGATATTTATAGACGAAATAGACTCTGTTGGGGCGAAGAGAACCAACAGCGTCCTGCATCCCTACGCCAACCAGGTCGGTACCAACTACTTACATACTGATTATGACGTGGAAGGAGTTTTCTTATGTAAAGGGAAAAGAAAACTACAGAGGTTGACATAGGTAGAATAAAAAAATGTCACATGGGTTAACGAACATGCATTTGTGAACAAAACAGCGAAAGCGAGTGAACTTGCGTTATCGATCGTGGGATCCCGCTCGTTCGCTTTAGCTCGATCTCGTTTGCTTGGTATGAACCCACCGTGAGATTACAGAAAGCTGGCCAGAGTTGTTGAAGAACCGACCACCCCACTGGTATTGGTACTTGAATCTATATTCAAGATTTTAAACACCAAATACTGAACCACCACTCAGATTAAAGCCGCGATTTTTTGATGTTATCCAAAGAAAATTTGCCAATAATTAGTCATTTGAGAAGGCAAATTTTCGAGTGCAAAATTTCGAAAGTCCTAGAGGGTCTTAACTTCAACCCACGACTCGTCCCACCTATACACTAGCCAAACTCGATGTAGAATAAAAACAAACCACGACACAAAAAACTTAAATTCACTTACTTGGCGTCGAATTTTAGATATGAGTGTACGAAATATTTAGTGAAGGAAGGATCTTAAATCGACAAGTAATGTAAATTGCGTATAAAAAGGCGCGGCAACAGAGTGTATTTTAGGTTAAGTATGGGCGGTTTGTTTACAAACATTCTACATCGAGTTTTGCTGATGTATAGTTGTGCCTACATTTAATAAGTATCAGCATTTCGTTGCAGACAATAAACCAGCTGCTCTCAGAAATGGACGGGTTCCACCAGAACGAGGGGGTGATAGTGCTGGGCGCGACCAACCGCCGCGACGACCTGGACCAGGCCTTGCTGCGCCCCGGCCGGTTCGACGTCGAGGTCAGTCACACAACACTTGCAGACAATAAACCAGCTGCTCTCAGAAATGGACGGGTTCCACCAGAACGAGGGGGTGATAGTGCTGGGCGCGACCAACCGCCGCGACGACCTGGACCAGGCCTTGCTGCGCCCCGGCCGGTTCGACGTCGAGGTCAGTCACACAACACTTGCAGACAATAAACCAGCTGCTCTCAGAAATGGACGGGTTCCACCAGAACGAGGGGGTGATAGTGCTGGGCGCGACCAACCGCCGCGACGACCTGGACCAGGCCTTGCTGCGCCCCGGCCGGTTCGACGTCGAGGTCAGTCACACAACACTTGCAGACAATAAACCAGCTGCTCTCAGAAATGGACGGGTTCCACCAGAACGAGGGGGTGATAGTGCTGGGCGCGACCAACCGCCGCGACGACCTGGACCAGGCCTTGCTGCGCCCCGGCCGGTTCGACGTCGAGGTCAGTCACACAACACTTGCAGACAATAAACCAGCTGCTCTCAGAAATGGACGGGTTCCACCAGAACGAGGGGGTGATAGTGCTGGGCGCGACCAACCGCCGCGACGACCTGGACCAGGCCTTGCTGCGCCCCGGCCGGTTCGACGTCGAGGTCAGTCACACAACACTTGCAGACAATAAACCAGCTGCTCTCAGAAATGGACGGGTTCCACCAGAACGAGGGGGTGATAGTGCTGGGCGCGACCAACCGCCGCGACGACCTGGACCAGGCCTTGCTGCGCCCCGGCCGGTTCGACGTCGAGGTCAGTCACACAACACTTGCAGACAATAAACCAGCTGCTCTCAGAAATGGACGGGTTCCACCAGAACGAGGGGGTGATAGTGCTGGGCGCGACCAACCGCCGCGACGACCTGGACCAGGCCTTGCTGCGCCCCGGCCGGTTCGACGTCGAGGTCAGTCACACAACACTTGCAGACAATAAACCAGCTGCTCTCAGAAATGGACGGGTTCCACCAGAACGAGGGGGTGATAGTGCTGGGCGCGACCAACCGCCGCGACGACCTGGACCAGGCCTTGCTGCGCCCCGGCCGGTTCGACGTCGAGGTCAGTCACACAACACTTGCAGACAATAAACCAGCTGCTCTCAGAAATGGACGGGTTCCACCAGAACGAGGGGGTGATAGTGCTGGGCGCGACCAACCGCCGCGACGACCTGGACCAGGCCTTGCTGCGCCCCGGCCGGTTCGACGTCGAGGTCAGTCACACAACACTTGCAGACAATAAACCAGCTGCTCTCAGAAATGGACGGGTTCCACCAGAACGAGGGGGTGATAGTGCTGGGCGCGACCAACCGCCGCGACGACCTGGACCAGGCCTTGCTGCGCCCCGGCCGGTTCGACGTCGAGGTCAGTCACACAACACTTGCAGACAATAAACCAGCTGCTCTCAGAAATGGACGGGTTCCACCAGAACGAGGGGGTGATAGTGCTGGGCGCGACCAACCGCCGCGACGACCTGGACCAGGCCTTGCTGCGCCCCGGCCGGTTCGACGTCGAGGTCAGTCACACAACACTTGCAGAGAATAAACCAGCTGCTCTCAGAAATGGACGGGTTCCACCAGAACGAGGGGGTGATAGTGCTGGGCGCGACCAACCGCCGCGACGACCTGGACCAGGCCTTGCTGCGCCCCGGCCGGTTCGACGTCGAGGTCAGTCACACAACACTTGCAGACAATAAACCAGCTGCTCTCAGAAATGGACGGGTTCCACCAGAACGAGGGGGTGATAGTGCTGGGCGCGACCAACCGCCGCGACGACCTGGACCAGGCCTTGCTGCGCCCCGGCCGGTTCGACGTCGAGGTCAGTCACACAACACTTGCAGACAATAAACCAGCTGCTCTCAGAAATGGACGGGTTCCACCAGAACGAGGGGGTGATAGTGCTGGGCGCGACCAACCGCCGCGACGACCTGGACCAGGCCTTGCTGCGCCCCGGCCGGTTCGACGTCGAGGTCAGTCACACAACACTTGCAGACAATAAACCAGCTGCTCTCAGAAATGGACGGGTTCCACCAGAACGAGGGGGTGATAGTGCTGGGCGCGACCAACCGCCGCGACGACCTGGACCAGGCCTTGCTGCGCCCCGGCCGGTTCGACGTCGAGGTCAGTCACACAACACTTGCAGACAATAAACCAGCTGCTCTCAGAAATGGACGGGTTCCACCAGAACGAGGGGGTGATAGTGCTGGGCGCGACCAACCGCCGCGACGACCTGGACCAGGCCTTGCTGCGCCCCGGCCGGTTCGACGTCGAGGTCAGTCACACAACACTTGCAGACAATAAACCAGCTGCTCTCAGAAATGGACGGGTTCCACCAGAACGAGGGGGTGATAGTGCTGGGCGCGACCAACCGCCGCGACGACCTGGACCAGGCCTTGCTGCGCCCCGGCCGGTTCGACGTCGAGGTCAGTCACACAACACTTGCAGACAATAAACCAGCTGCTCTCAGAAATGGACGGGTTCCACCAGAACGAGGGGGTGATAGTGCTGGGCGCGACCAACCGCCGCGACGACCTGGACCAGGCCTTGCTGCGCCCCGGCCGGTTCGACGTCGAGGTCAGTCACACAACACTTGCAGACAATAAACCAGCTGCTCTCAGAAATGGACGGGTTCCACCAGAACGAGGGGGTGATAGTGCTGGGCGCGACCAACCGCCGCGACGACCTGGACCAGGCCTTGCTGCGCCCCGGCCGGTTCGACGTCGAGGTCAGTCACACAACACTTGCAGACAATAAACCAGCTGCTCTCAGAAATGGACGGGTTCCACCAGAACGAGGGGGTGATAGTGCTGGGCGCGACCAACCGCCGCGACGACCTGGACCAGGCCTTGCTGCGCCCCGGCCGGTTCGACGTCGAGGTCAGTCACACAACACTTGCAGACAATAAACCAGCTGCTCTCAGAAATGGACGGGTTCCACCAGAACGAGGGGGTGATAGTGCTGGGCGCGACCAACCGCCGCGACGACCTGGACCAGGCCTTGCTGCGCCCCGGCCGGTTCGACGTCGAGGTCAGTCACACAACACTTGCAGACAATAAACCAGCTGCTCTCAGAAATGGACGGGTTCCACCAGAACGAGGGGGTGATAGTGCTGGGCGCGACCAACCGCCGCGACGACCTGGACCAGGCCTTGCTGCGCCCCGGCCGGTTCGACGTCGAGGTCAGTCACACAACACTTGCAGACAATAAACCAGCTGCTCTCAGAAATGGACGGGTTCCACCAGAACGAGGGGGTGATAGTGCTGGGCGCGACCAACCGCCGCGACGACCTGGACCAGGCCTTGCTGCGCCCCGGCCGGTTCGACGTCGAGGTCAGTCACACAACACTTGCAGACAATAAACCAGCTGCTCTCAGAAATGGACGGGTTCCACCAGAACGAGGGGGTGATAGTGCTGGGCGCGACCAACCGCCGCGACGACCTGGACCAGGCCTTGCTGCGCCCCGGCCGGTTCGACGTCGAGGTCAGTCACACAACACTTGCAGACAATAAACCAGCTGCTCTCAGAAATGGACGGGTTCCACCAGAACGAGGGGGTGATAGTGCTGGGCGCGACCAACCGCCGCGACGACCTGGACCAGGCCTTGCTGCGCCCCGGCCGGTTCGACGTCGAGGTCAGTCACACAACACTTGCAGACAATAAACCAGCTGCTCTCAGAAATGGACGGGTTCCACCAGAACGAGGGGGTGATAGTGCTGGGCGCGACCAACCGCCGCGACGACCTGGACCAGGCCTTGCTGCGCCCCGGCCGGTTCGACGTCGAGGTCAGTCACACAACACTTGCAGACAATAAACCAGCTGCTCTCAGAAATGGACGGGTTCCACCAGAACGAGGGGGTGATAGTGCTGGGCGCGACCAACCGCCGCGACGACCTGGACCAGGCCTTGCTGCGCCCCGGCCGGTTCGACGTCGAGGTCAGTCACACAACACTTGCAGACAATAAACCAGCTGCTCTCAGAAATGGACGGGTTCCACCAGAACGAGGGGGTGATAGTGCTGGGCGCGACCAACCGCCGCGACGACCTGGACCAGGCCTTGCTGCGCCCCGGCCGGTTCGACGTCGAGGTCAGTCACACAACACTTGCAGACAATAAACCAGCTGCTCTCAGAAATGGACGGGTTCCACCAGAACGAGGGGGTGATAGTGCTGGGCGCGACCAACCGCCGCGACGACCTGGACCAGGCCTTGCTGCGCCCCGGCCGGTTCGACGTCGAGGTCAGTCACACAACACTTGCAGACAATAAACCAGCTGCTCTCAGAAATGGACGGGTTCCACCAGAACGAGGGGGTGATAGTGCTGGGCGCGACCAACCGCCGCGACGACCTGGACCAGGCCTTGCTGCGCCCCGGCCGGTTCGACGTCGAGGTCAGTCACACAACACTTGCAGACAATAAACCAGCTGCTCTCAGAAATGGACGGGTTCCACCAGAACGAGGGGGTGATAGTGCTGGGCGCGACCAACCGCCGCGACGACCTGGACCAGGCCTTGCTGCGCCCCGGCCGGTTCGACGTCGAGGTCAGTCACACAACACTTGCAGACAATAAACCAGCTGCTCTCAGAAATGGACGGGTTCCACCAGAACGAGGGGGTGATAGTGCTGGGCGCGACCAACCGCCGCGACGACCTGGACCAGGCCTTGCTGCGCCCCGGCCGGTTCGACGTCGAGGTCAGTCACACAACACTTGCAGACAATAAACCAGCTGCTCTCAGAAATGGACGGGTTCCACCAGAACGAGGGGGTGATAGTGCTGGGCGCGACCAACCGCCGCGACGACCTGGACCAGGCCTTGCTGCGCCCCGGCCGGTTCGACGTCGAGGTCAGTCACACAACACTTGCAGACAATAAACCAGCTGCTCTCAGAAATGGACGGGTTCCACCAGAACGAGGGGGTGATAGTGCTGGGCGCGACCAACCGCCGCGACGACCTGGACCAGGCCTTGCTGCGCCCCGGCCGGTTCGACGTCGAGGTCAGTCACACAACACTTGCAGACAATAAACCAGCTGCTCTCAGAAATGGACGGGTTCCACCAGAACGAGGGGGTGATAGTGCTGGGCGCGACCAACCGCCGCGACGACCTGGACCAGGCCTTGCTGCGCCCCGGCCGGTTCGACGTCGAGGTCAGTCACACAACACTTGCAGACAATAAACCAGCTGCTCTCAGAAATGGACGGGTTCCACCAGAACGAGGGGGTGATAGTGCTGGGCGCGACCAACCGCCGCGACGACCTGGACCAGGCCTTGCTGCGCCCCGGCCGGTTCGACGTCGAGGTCAGTCACACAACACTTGCAGACAATAAACCAGCTGCTCTCAGAAATGGACGGGTTCCACCAGAACGAGGGGGTGATAGTGCTGGGCGCGACCAACCGCCGCGACGACCTGGACCAGGCCTTGCTGCGCCCCGGCCGGTTCGACGTCGAGGTCAGTCACACAACACTTGCAGACAATAAACCAGCTGCTCTCAGAAATGGACGGGTTCCACCAGAACGAGGGGGTGATAGTGCTGGGCGCGACCAACCGCCGCGACGACCTGGACCAGGCCTTGCTGCGCCCCGGCCGGTTCGACGTCGAGGTCAGTCACACAACACTTGCAGACAATAAACCAGCTGCTCTCAGAAATGGACGGGTTCCACCAGAACGAGGGGGTGATAGTGCTGGGCGCGACCAACCGCCGCGACGACCTGGACCAGGCCTTGCTGCGCCCCGGCCGGTTCGACGTCGAGGTCAGTCACACAACACTTGCAGACAATAAACCAGCTGCTCTCAGAAATGGACGGGTTCCACCAGAACGAGGGGGTGATAGTGCTGGGCGCGACCAACCGCCGCGACGACCTGGACCAGGCCTTGCTGCGCCCCGGCCGGTTCGACGTCGAGGTCAGTCACACAACACTTGCAGACAATAAACCAGCTGCTCTCAGAAATGGACGGGTTCCACCAGAACGAGGGGGTGATAGTGCTGGGCGCGACCAACCGCCGCGACGACCTGGACCAGGCCTTGCTGCGCCCCGGCCGGTTCGACGTCGAGGTCAGTCACACAACACTTGCAGACAATAAACCAGCTGCTCTCAGAAATGGACGGGTTCCACCAGAACGAGGGGGTGATAGTGCTGGGCGCGACCAACCGCCGCGACGACCTGGACCAGGCCTTGCTGCGCCCCGGCCGGTTCGACGTCGAGGTCAGTCACACAACACTTGCAGACAATAAACCAGCTGCTCTCAGAAATGGACGGGTTCCACCAGAACGAGGGGGTGATAGTGCTGGGCGCGACCAACCGCCGCGACGACCTGGACCAGGCCTTGCTGCGCCCCGGCCGGTTCGACGTCGAGGTCAGTCACACAACACTTGCAGACAATAAACCAGCTGCTCTCAGAAATGGACGGGTTCCACCAGAACGAGGGGGTGATAGTGCTGGGCGCGACCAACCGCCGCGACGACCTGGACCAGGCCTTGCTGCGCCCCGGCCGGTTCGACGTCGAGGTCAGTCACACAACACTTGCAGACAATAAACCAGCTGCTCTCAGAAATGGACGGGTTCCACCAGAACGAGGGGGTGATAGTGCTGGGCGCGACCAACCGCCGCGACGACCTGGACCAGGCCTTGCTGCGCCCCGGCCGGTTCGACGTCGAGGTCAGTCACACAACACTTGCAGACAATAAACCAGCTGCTCTCAGAAATGGACGGGTTCCACCAGAACGAGGGGGTGATAGTGCTGGGCGCGACCAACCGCCGCGACGACCTGGACCAGGCCTTGCTGCGCCCCGGCCGGTTCGACGTCGAGGTCAGTCACACAACACTTGCAGACAATAAACCAGCTGCTCTCAGAAATGGACGGGTTCCACCAGAACGAGGGGGTGATAGTGCTGGGCGCGACCAACCGCCGCGACGACCTGGACCAGGCCTTGCTGCGCCCCGGCCGGTTCGACGTCGAGGTCAGTCACACAACACTTGCAGACAATAAACCAGCTGCTCTCAGAAATGGACGGGTTCCACCAGAACGAGGGGGTGATAGTGCTGGGCGCGACCAACCGCCGCGACGACCTGGACCAGGCCTTGCTGCGCCCCGGCCGGTTCGACGTCGAGGTCAGTCACACAACACTTGCAGACAATAAACCAGCTGCTCTCAGAAATGGACGGGTTCCACCAGAACGAGGGGGTGATAGTGCTGGGCGCGACCAACCGCCGCGACGACCTGGACCAGGCCTTGCTGCGCCCCGGCCGGTTCGACGTCGAGGTCAGTCACACAACACTTCACCAAGCCGCCCTTACAATCTAACCCTCCAACTCAACCCGCGGGACTACGGGAATATTTACCATGGTTTGATTTGTTTTGAGTGGATAAATCTAGAACCATGTTGTGCGGAGTGCAAAAACCAAAGAAATTATATGTATCATGTATAATTCGCGTATCTTTAATTTTAACTGTAGCGATTTCTAACTTCACGTGAGCTGAAATAAAAAGCTAACAAGTCTGTAAAGGCGCAAAAAAAAATGATATGTGAAGTTGAAGCTAACTTGAGAAATCCTCCGCTAGATGGCGTTAAGATATATTCATGACTGCAAACTGTAAACAAATCTTGATCGCGGAAACATTTAACTTGAATGGCATTAGGTATATACTATGGATTATGTAAACGCTAGAGTCCGTAGAAGATCGCAAAAATTTTTGACTTGGCGGTTACATGACTCCGTGGCGCATTTAGTTAGCGTGTCCCGTATCTTAGACGTTGATGATGTGATTATAGGTGAACGTGCCGGCGCCGGACTTCGGGGGGCGGCGAGACATCCTGGAGCTGTACCTCGCGCGCGTGCGACACGCGGACATCAACGTGGATCTACTGGCGCGGGGGACCACGGGCTTCACGGGGGCAGACCTCGAGTCCATGGTCAACCAGGCGGCGCTCAAGTACGTGTGTTTGGGGTTAAGGTGGAATTCCCCCAAATGGTTACAGGAGAAGATCTTCCCTGTACCGGGTCGGCCCAACTAACCCACTTACCCGGGGTCTTTCGACCGACAGTTGATGTCGGAAAGTTTTATAGGCCAGATGTTGCAGAAACCAACGCTTGCGCGATCTAGGAATAAAGGTCACGTGATCTTCTTTTTGCACTCTGAATTTTTGATATTTCGTTTTTTCATTTTAGTTCAGCTCACATCATGCTAGATGTCGCTATATAGTTTATTGTACAAATTTGCACCGTTGCGTTTCTTTTAGTATGACTTTTGACTAATGTGATTTTATTTTATTATGTGATGATCCATCCATCTAAGCACTTTCTGCCTGAGATACAGGTCTAACCTAGTTCAGGCACATGTATTGTTTCATACCTATACATATAATTATTATGTACTTTTTATACTCCCTTAGTCCTAAGTTATTTTGAATAAATTTATTTATTATTTATTTATTTATTATAAGTGGGGTGTGGTTACAGGGCCGCCATCGACGGCGCCAAGACGGTGACCATGAAGTACCTGGAGGACGCGCGGGACAAGGTGCTGATGGGCCCGGAGCGGCGCTCGCGGCTGCCCGATGAGGAGGCCAACACCATCACCGCCTACCACGAGGGAGGCCACGCCGTCGTGGCCTACTACACCAAGGTACTACACTCAGCAGAACCCGCGGGACCAGCAATAGCATCCTAACCGCGATTGCTGACAAATTTGACTATCCTATCCATACTTTTCTAGTAATATTATAGATGTGTTATATTCTGTCTGTCTGTTACGCTTTCACGCCTAAATTACTGATACGATTTATATGAAATTTGGTAAAGATATAGTCTAGTACCTGAGAAAAGACATAGGCTACTTTTTAATGCGAAAAAATAGTTTTTAACGAGTTGTAATTTTTGAAAGTTATTCATAGTTAGAAATTTACTTGTCTAGGTGCTTATTTTGCAAGCCTAAAGATATAAAATTATTGATTTCTGATCTGTAAGACAGTGAGTAGTGTTCAAGTGTTCCTGTGTTTGTGCACAGGACTCGCACCCGCTGCACAAGGTGACGATCATTCCGCGTGGGCCATCGCTGGGACACACCGCCTACATCCCCGCCAAGGAAAGGTAACATACAACTATCTACAGGGTGTTAGTGTGAACAGTCTTATCCTTGAAACCAGAGGTTCAGTATCATGAGTAGAGTCCAAAATCAATGAGAAAAGGTTAATGCCTATTTTAGTTTCGCAGGATTTTGATATTTCATGTCTTCGAAATTGTACGCGATGTCATGGTCACCCTACAAAAACAACTTGCGGTTGCGATGCGGGCGGCGCATGAGGTGAGGCGCGGTGGTGGGGCGGGGCGGCGGCGGCGGGGGGGGGACTGGGTCAGTCAGCTGTGCGTGCTAGAGCACAGAATAGATACAGCTATAAGTAGTATGCGTGTCTCGTGTATGTGTACTCACACATACACGAGACACGCATACTACACCTTAGTGATTTACGGCTTACGTGGACTTTGGTTTTAAAAATCTGTAAAAAATAGTTATATTTTTTTTCACCGGTTTTGGACTCTACTCATGATACTGAACCTCTGGTTTCAAGGATAAGACTGTTCACACTAACACCCTGTACAATATAATAATGCTGGACAATCCACACAGCATCATCTAGCCCCAAGCTGAACAGAGCTTGTGTTATGGGTACTAGATGACTGATATACTTAATACAATTGTAGTAATTGAGCTAATTGCAGACAGTTGCAAACATTTTATAGTTAGCTCAACTGATTCAAGTTATACCAGTCGGAAGCATCCACAAGACACTGGCTGCATTACTGTGTTGTATGTAAAATATGACGCCCTCCGGCCAGGTGGGATGACGAGCTGCTCTAGACTGCTGGCAGATGCTGGATGCGTCAAGCTGAAGACAGGGCGCTAAGGCGCTCATTGGGGGAGGCCTATGACCAACAGTGGACTAATATAGGTTGATGATGATGATGTAAAATATAACCAATTTACTAAATAGTGTTGATTTCAAACGACTTTAAAAAAGGGTGTTCTCAATTCAATAGTTTTTTGTTATGTGAGCAGATTTTGATGTTTTTTTTTTTGAAAACGGTTGCTTTTCGGTTCAAACGCTATATCACGAAAGAACTGAGGTCACTGCGAGTGAGTTTTTATTGGAGAATATAAAGTTAGTTCTGTCGTGATCATGGCGCAAGAAACTACGGAAATATCGAAAAACTCAAAACAAATCTCAAAAAATTGACGACCGATGTGGCGCGGTGGGCGAAGGTCCGCTTGCGACGCAGGAAGTTGCGGGTTCGATTGCCGCCTCGAAAAATTTGTGTACGATCTGCAGAATTTTGTTCCGTTGCTCTGGGTGTTTTCTATGTATAATATAAAAAAATATCTATCCATGTATTGTATTAAGTATATCAGTCATCTAGTACCCATAACACAAGCTCTGCTTAGCTTGGGGCTAGATGCTGTGTGGACTGTCCGAAATTATTTATTTAAATCAAATCGTGGTAAATATCCCGTGTTGAATGACTTTAGTGTTAGAAACAATGATATATTAAAAGTTTTAAATAATGTAATTGTCTCCGCAGATACCACGTGACCAAACAGCAACTCCTGGCCATGATGGACACAATGATGGGAGGTCGCGCCGCCGAGGAACTCATCTTTGGACCGGAGAAGATCACATCAGGTTTCATTAATCTTACTATTATAATAAATGGGAAAGTCCGTGTGAATGTTTGTTATAGGTAATCTCCGTAACTACTTAAGTTATTTAGATGAAATTTGATACGTACATAGATAGTGTAAGACCTAGAATAGGAAATAAGCTATTAAAATTTGGAAATTTTAACCTCTGAAGGGGTTAAATATAATACAAACTTTACCAAAGTTTGTATGAAAAATTATTTTTCCTTGGTTCAATTTACTCAAAAATCGGTACAAATAACTACAGAGTAAATAATTAAATAAACATGTATATTTTATTTTTACGAAACTATTGCTAGGAACCGTGCAATAAATTTTCATTCGGGCGAAGCCGCCGGCGCAACTAGTACATAATAATATAATAATGCTGGACAATACACACAGCATCATCTAGCCCCAAGCTGAGCAGTGCTTGTGTTATGGGTACTAGATGACTGATGTATTTAATACATTTAATTACATAGGTAGCTATTTTTATTACATAGAAGTCACCCAGAACCCCGACACAAATATTTGCAGATCGTACAAACATTTGTCTCGAGGCGGGAATCGAACCCGCAACCTCCTGCGTCGCAGGCGGTCCTTCGCCCACCGCGCCACATCGGTCGTCAAACTTTTATTACTGATCATTCAAGTTTTGGGGGTATAAGTGGTATTCCCCCAAATGGTAACAGGGGAAGATCTTCCCTGTACCGGGTCGGCCCAACTGGCCCACTTACCCGGGGTCTTTCGACCGACAGTTGATGTCGGAAAGTTATATATAGGTCAGATGTATAATATTACACTCAGAATGTTTGTTGTGACATAGATCGACTCACGTCATGCTAGAGGTCGCTACAAAGTGTTACTTATTTGATCATAATATTAAATTTGACTTGTCTAAGTGCTTATTTTGTAAGCCTAAAGAAATAAAGATATTGATTTACATAGTTGTGAGCGGGTTATATCGACCTAATCACAAATGGAATCTAAATTGCTATTTGGATTTTTTATTCGAACCTTTCACATGTAGCATGTGACTTCGACAACCGTTGGGTAAACGTGTTCTTGAGTGGAGACAGTGACTTGACAAACGTAGTGTAGGACGCCCTCCGGCCAGGTGGGATGACGATCTGCGAAAGACTGCTGGCAGATGCTGGATGCGTCAAGCTGAAGACAGGGCGCTATGGCGCTCATTAGGGGAGGCCTATGTCCAGCAGTGGACTAATATAGGCTGATGATGATGATACTTCAGCTCCAGGAAGTTGGCGTTGTTACAACCCGCACGTTAAGCCTGTAGCGACCTCATGCATGACGTGAGCTGAACCACAAATGACAACAAAAATTCTGAGTGCAAAAAGTAGATCACGTGACCCATAATCCTAGATCGCGCAAACGCCGGTCTCAACAACATATGTCCTATATACAAGTCGACATCAACTGTCTTAAGACCCCGGGCATGTGGGACAGTTGGACCGACCCGGTACAGGGAAGATCTTCCCTGTGACCATTAGGGGGAATACCACCTTATCCGAAAGCCGTTGGTCCTGCACCTGACCTCTCCCCGTCCTCTAACTCTCTCACTGCATGTATATAGTCGGTACTAATAGCTGGTGTTCCCTCAGGCGCGTCCTCGGACCTGAAGCAAGCCACTTCAATCGCGTGCCACATGGTGCGTGAGTGGGGCATGAGCGAAAAGGTAACGCATGTCTATACACTCATTTGATATTATACAGTAAATAGCCCCTCTTGTATCTCACTAGTATAATAAACTAGCAACTCCTCGCGGTTTCTCCCGCGGTAATTCCCGTTCCCGTGGGAATTCCGGGATAAAATGTAGCCTATGACAAGTGATATATTTCATCCAGACCCGTTCGGTAGTTTTTGCGTGATTGAGTAACGAACATCCATCTATACTTACAAACTTTCGCGTTTTTAATACTAATATTATAAACGCGAAAGTTTGTAAGTATATATGTATATATGTATAGATGTGAAATTCTATGTCAATGTTTGTTAAACCGTATCTCTGTAACTACTAAACTTAATTAGGAGAAATTTGTTATGAACATAGTTTAACATCTAGAATAATACATAGACTAATCTAATTTTGAAAAAATCACTTGTGAGTTTTTTAAATAGGATGGACAAATTTGTATAGAAAATTATTATTTCTCTGTTCGATTCATCGAAAGTCGTTATACATAAACTAAAAAGTAAATAATTACACGATTTTTTTATATAAAAACACCCTAAATTAAATTACTCATTAATATTAAGTTAAACAAACCTCTGATAAACGAAACAAAACTGCACCATACTTTACTTTACATTAATTTAATTTTTTAATTTATATTAATTTTTTTTAAATGTTGGGTTTTGATTTTTATAAATTGTGTGGGTGCTCTATTGCATTGGGTGTGCCTGTCAAGATGGAGTACTTGGTTTTGTGAAAAATAAAAAAATAAATATTTACTCTACTCCATATTGTGTCAGGTGGGTCTGCGCGCGCTGGAGCAGACCAAGTCCCTCGGGAACGGCGAGCAACTCGGGCCCTACACCAACGAGCTGGTAACTACTATATTCAGTACATACATTCAGTTCCATTAGCTTTATTTCTTTTATTTACTCGATGTGACTGTCTCTGCGGCCACGATAGGCCTATTATTGTGATCGCCTCTTTATGGGCTTACACTCGAAGACGTGGCGTTTATAATTCGCCACTTAATCAGTAAATTTCTTTAGGCATACAAAATTAGCACTTAGACAAGTAGACTTAGGCTGTGTCCCCAGTAGGCAAACTGAGCGGCCGACTGAGTGAGCCGCAAATTTGTGGCGAACAGCTACAAACTCAGATCAGTTTGCGTGCGTATCGCAAGCACTGGAACCTGCGAGTCGACCGCTAACTGAGACAGTCGGCGCACGTATCGCTGCAAACTGCGAGCAAACTGCGTACAGTGAGCGCAAACTAGCAAACTGCGGACACTCAATTTAAAATATATGGAAGGGCGTACTGAAGTGATACGCCGCAAACTCAGTCGGCTGCTCACTGTTGTCTACTGCGGACACAGCCTGACCCTTGCAGTTGCTAAGAACTGTAGGATTTTCTTCGGGATGTCTCTTAGCTCTTCTGGGCTCAGTAGGTGTTTGCCCAGATGAATGCTACGTTTTTGCATTAGTGCTCCACACATACCTAGCAGATGGAGAGGCGTTTCCACCCTCTCTTCTCAGAGTCTGCATGATTGTGAGTCGCTTAGCCCCAATTTGAACTTGGCTTGTTAAGGCGACAGTGTCCAGTTAGGGCTCTTGTCATAAGCCATTATCCACTACTTTACTCGTTTTAAATAAATCACTTAAGAAACATACAATGTGTCTCGGTAACCAGACACATTGTATGTTTCTTAGGTGATTCGTGTCTCGGGACGTCGGAGGGGTGAAATATGGTAAATTTTATCGACACATCACTATCCCTAGTTTTTCTCTCTCCATGATGAAATTGGCAGCCATTTTTTTTCATGTCTCGATGCTTGGGTACTTGTACTGATTTAGTCACAGCCACCCATTTAGAGGTCCTAGGAACACGAAAGAGTGCGCATTAATTATATGATTATAAGAGTTTCTATCAATTTACTCTTCGTATCATTTATATCATAAAAGGGGTCTCGTACTTACAACTTTTTGGTCCTTCGAGCCGGATATTGTACATTTGTGCCGAAATATTGGAATACTAAAAACAAATCAAATCCCATTTAAATGATTGTAAAAACAGCTGTTTGATGACAAATTGATTTTGATACAGTCATCAAATTCGCGAAGTTAAAATAGTCGTTAAGTTATCTGACATTTATCCAAATTTCTGCGCAATTTTATCTGCGCTTAGCTAGTTGCAAGATTATGCTGTGTGGATTGTCCAGCATTATCTATCAACTTATCCTGTGCCTGAAATGAAGGTGTGATGTGTCTCCCACAGGTGGACGGAGAGATTAAGAAGATCCTATCAGACAGCTACGAGCGAGCCAAGACTATCCTGCGCACGCACGCCAAGGAACACAAGGCGCTGGCCGAGGCACTGCTCAAGTACGTAGCCTCGTGTGATTACCAAGGAACTTATACCCAATCTTATATCCAGCTGTGCGATAACGCAAAAACCACCCATCCAAATTGACATTCGAAAGCCATTTCAATGGCCATCGCGCACGTCCTTTCCATACAATTACGAAGGCCATCAAAATGGCTATCGTGTGTCAATTTTGGATGGGCAGTTTTAGCGTAATCGCACAACAGGTTGGGTATAAGTTCCTTGGTGATTACAGACAGGTACGAGCGAGACAAGACCACTGCCACTTCAGCTTGCTAATTCTTTGAGCTAAGTCGATAACTTTAGTTCTCTGTCGCATGTGTTCATTACGAATCTTATCCTTCAGAGACTCCTCACATAGCTCGTGCGACTTTGAACTGATGGAACTCCAGCGACTTTGAACTGATGGACCAGCCCTACTGTGAGCTCAGATATTGTTTTCACTGCATAGTATAAAACAAAGTCGTTTTCTGTGTCCCTATTTACCTATGTCCCTTTGAACGCTTCAATCTTTAAAACTACGCAACGGATTTTGATGCGGTTTTTTTTAAGAGTGATTCAATAGGAAGGTTTATACGTATAATAAAACGTGCGAAGCCGGGGCGGGTCGCTAGTAACATAATAATGTGAAATGTTTAGATACGAGACCCTTGACGCGGAGGACATAAAGGCGATAATGGCGGGCGATAAGATAAAGGTGGAGCGCGCGCGCAAGGAGGCGCCCGCCCCCGCCCCCGCCGCCCCCGCGCCCGCGCCGCAGCCCCCGCTGCTCGGGCCCAAGCCGCAGCCGCAGCCCGCGTAAATACACCTCCTCTTTATACTACATTGTTACCCAAGGGTTGGAAGTCACTTATTTAGTCCCGAGACGGGGTTATAGTTCGAGGGACTACATAAGTTACTTTCACCCGAGGTAAACACTGTGCTTTTCATTACGAATACAAGGAAATTTATTAAAAAGATGAGATTTTTTTTTATGAAATTGCCGCTATTTTTTTTTTTATATATTAGTGCATCAAGGACAGGCAAAAGCCATACTGCCTTGTTATTCGTATTTTTTTAATTCAGTGAATTATCGATAAGGTGATATTTTTTTTTGCTTCAGCATTTATTCTGCCATTATCATAGTTCAATAGTAACGTTATAGCTGTCAGTTGAAAACGATTCTCCCTAGGGCTGAAAAGTATCACTTTCAACCCGCTCTTCAGGCATGTTCAGACCTACTTTCCGAGTATGAGTAATGAAAAATCTATTATAGTCTAATATTAGTGCTATAAAGAGTTCATTCATACATTCATTCATCCTTCGCACGCGTTGTTTCTATGGAGACTTAGGGCTATTTATTTATATCCCATGGGAACTGATATATAGGATGAAAAGTAGCCCGGGTTTTATTCCAGGGCTAGAACTAAGTCTATATAAAATTACAGCCCGATCCCGTTAGTTTTAGCGTGAAAGAGTAACTGACATCCAGACATACAACCTTTCGCGTCTATAATATTTAAGTTCGAAACACACAGAAGCCGGAGGCGGAGCGGAGGCGAAGGCGTGCGAGTTGTACCTATTCTATGGAATCCTATGAAAGCCTACACACACACCGCAGGCCGTGGCGGCGCGGTGCCATAGGAAAAACCGCCACGCCATCGCCTCCGCCACGCCTCCGGCTTCTGTGTGTTTAACTTTAAGAGGATAAGTTGTCACAGTTACGCACTTGCCTTATAGTATGTGTGTGATCGGGTGATTTCCTTGTGTTGTTTTGATTGATGGCTGTTTTATGATGTTGTGTCTATTGCAGGTAACAGGAGCTACCGACAACAAGTTAGAGCATACACAGAAATCAGTGCAAATATAGATTTTATTATAATGCAGTGTCTTTGAAAATTTTGCAGGCCATGAAAAAAAGTGTAAAATTATTTTATTCAATAAAAATAAGTAAAATTCCTATAATTTGTATAGTTTTCTTTGTAGTTTATTCACTTTTATTCCTACAAGTTCTGCCGCGGTCGGCGGGAACTGGTCGGAATAAACGTTCGTTGGATGTGATGTAGCCAGGTGCCTGTTTAGTCCATTGTAAAATAATATTAGTCTTTTATTTAGATATTGACTTCTGACGAATTTGGCCCAAGGCCGGATAAAAGCAATAGAAATATGTAGGTTGAATCATCGAGTTAGGGTTGAATTGTTGTAGTTGTGAGCAGAGGCGGATTATCCCTGAGGCAAACTAGGCATGTGCCTCGGGGTCACGGGGAGGGGGGGGGGCGAGGCATGTTCGAGCGAAGCATAGCGCCGCCAGAATAGAAAGAGCTTGTTATTTTGTAATAAGCATTCTTTCACAAATTACCAGGATTCGCTCTACTTTCCATATTTTGCGTCACCTTTTTTAAACGCAATATTTTTTGCCGCTCATCGTTGTCCTAGCTTCCTTGTCCTTATTTCCCACTTCATCATCTCGATAGTTAAGTAACCCGGCTCGCTCTGCACGCCTAATTATTTGCCATACCCATACAATTGTTTTACCAGCCACAAAAATAATTAGTTCGTAGCTCTCTTCGCTCGCCATTACTACTATTATGTTTAAATGCCTTTGACGACCTATGTGGCGCGGTGGGCGAAGGTCCGCCTGCGACGCAGGAGGTTGCGGGTTCGATTCCCGCCTCAAATTTGTGTACGATCTGCAGAAATTTGTTCCGTTGGTCTGGGTGTTTCTATGTATAATAAAAAATATCTATCTATGTAATGTATTGTAATAAGTATATCAGTCATCTAGTACCCATAACAGAAGCTCTGCTTAGCTTGGGGCTAGATGATGTTGTGTAGACTGTCCGGAATTATTTATTTATTTATACTTTTTTATGCTATTTCCTTGTCTGTATAACTAAGCTTACCCCACTGATCTCAATTGACCGCGGCTCGGTCGCAGGCCGCGCCGCCGCGGTGCTTGCCCAGGGCGCTGTCGGTACTTAATCCGCCTCTGAATGAGAGTACCTAGTTATTTACTCATAGCCTTGTTCAGGAAGTTGATTTTACTAATGTTTTTGCTTATAATCGAAAAACCTAATGCTTTTGTAACTCTCGCATTATTATATTGACTTTAGCAAGACATGGCAACATTGGTAATAGGTAATGGTTTTATATTAAACTTAAGTTCCGTTCTATTCGGATAATGTATTAGGGCATGTTTTCGCCAAAATATTAGCGTACAATTAGGTAGCTTTGTCGGTAACCTTTGATGTTTTAAGTAGGTATGTTTGAAAACTGGTGTCAAAATTCTCCAAACAACTGTGCGTCTTTGGTTGAACTCGAGCTTGAATATGTAAAAACATTAGTCTAGTCAACGAGCCTTTAGAATCTTAAAGAAATGTAGTTAGTTTAAAGGTACTTGTAAAATATTCTTATGACAGCTTTATGTATGTTGGCAACATTGTGGTATTAAATAAATGCTACACACCACTGAACAGCTTTTTATTTGGATCCCTTTGTTTTTGATTGCCTAGCATTTGTCCTGCAAAGGAAATTGAAACCTCAGCTAGCAGTATAAGATGTGGACTGTTAAATCATGTGGATTGATTGGTTTGTAATTTAAAAGATGTAGGCTTTTCATAACAGATATTTAATAACAGAACTTAATACTTGATACTTAATACTTAATGTTTAGACAAGTGTAACATAATGAATACAAATCAGGAGACCTTGCTTTGCTCGGTGCCTTTAACTTCAGAATATAATGCTCCTGGAGGCCATTAACAAGCCTCAACTATCAAGTCGGAAGATACACGTCTTATTTTTAATACTTAAAATCAGGATCATAAAAATATATTTCCTTAGATAAAATAAATTAACATCCCATTGGCTTATTCTCAATAAATAAAAATATTCACAATAATTGCACATAACCATAAGCTACAGCCTAATATTATGCTAAGTCATGACAGTTTCAGTTTTGACGACGCTGTCATCTTGCATGGGAATAGGGGCAGAGGCTGCCTTCCGGCGAGGCCTGCCCCCTTGCAGGATCTGTTTCTTCCACTCCAGCACTTGCTTGGTCTCCGGGAGGATCATGACCTCTCCGGTACTAGGGTCTATGGGGTATACACCCTCAGGAGTATGCTTTTTCTTAGATGTATCCTGGTTGTGCTTGCGCTTCATATGCTTGTTGTAATTGGACCAGTTTGAGAAGTCTCTCTGGCAGTTTTCACACGAGTAAGGTTTGATTCCGGTGTGCAATCTGATGTGATTGTTTAAGATTGTCTTAAACCTGAAGCGCTTCTCGCAATGCTGGCATTGATACGGGAGGGAATCGGTATGGATGATGCTGTGGTTCTTGAGCTGTTTGAGGAGTCTGAAGCAACGACCGCACTGCTCACATGAGAATGGTTTGTCATTGTTGTGGACGTTGATGTGATGCCGCAGTCGCAAGCTTGTTTTGAAGCTCAGTTTGCAGATTTGACACTTGTGCGGCCGCTCCTCGCTGTGCATCACCATGTGGCCAATCAGGTTGTGTTTCAAGTAGAAACATTTTCCGCATATTTCACAAATCTGTTCCCTTTTCCTCTCCGTGTGAGTCAGGATGTGAGTGTTGAGGCTGCTGCGGCTTTTGAATTCCTTTGAACATTTAGTACAAGTCAGGCTTGTGTCGTACCGGCTGCCCGGGACTTCCCTTAAGTACTTTACTTTCAAGTATGTGTCTTTGTGTTGTTTCAAGTCCTCGCTGGTTGTAAAACAGGTTCCGCAGCCTGAACAGTACAGTTCTGATTTCAAGTGAACCGCCTTGACGTGTTTCCGAGCTTGGTGAACCGTCTTAAATTTCTTCAGACACTTGTAGCATGAGAATTTAAGTTGCTGGCTGTGTCTTTGGACGTGGATCAAGAATTTTTCGAGGTTTTCCTTGCGCGTCTTGCATTCCGTGCAGCGGTAGGGGTTGCAGGCGCCGTGGACCGACAGGGAGTGCGAGTGCAGCTCGTCGAAGGTCGGAAACAGCGTCTCACAGTACGTGCAAAACCAACTGTAGTTGGCCCATGTCTCTTTGAACTTAGAAAGCGGGATAGAGTCTATTGATTGTCTTCTTTTGCCCTTGCTCGGTGTAGTCTCCGGCTTGGGCTCCCCTGAGCTCTCGGTCCCCGACTCCGCTTTGATGTGTACGTCCGAGGCCCCGACGTTCGCGTCGCCTAACGAGCCTTCGTCGTCGGATGCAGCTTCCTGTTTCACGAACCGTAAATGGAATATATCTTTGAGAACGTTCTGAGAGCGCTCTACGTTGACCACGAACTCGTGAGCTTTGTTCAGAGAGCGAATACACTCGAAACAAACTGTTCCAGGGAGTTTACTGTCGAAAAACTCTGTATTTGCGTTCAGTCGAGTCAATTTATCAGTGACTTCGTCACGTTTCTTGAAGTCGTACTGGAGGTCCACTAGTTTGTTCGGGGGCTTTGATTCCGCGCAAAGACGACAAAAAACATCCACAGAATTCATTATGAAAATAATAATAAATTGAATATTACCTATGTACAAATTGTACAATTAGGTTCCGCTCCGCAACACGTATGAACGTTTTTAAAAAAAAATGCGATTTTCACATTTTGGTTTGTCAAACTATTTTGAAGATCTATCTATAGTAGTCAACATAGTAAAATTGTTTGTCGTCCCTGTTTTTTTAAACTAGATTTACTAAAAACTTACATTCTAACTATAGAAACATGTATTTCATTTAAAATTTTACGACTAAACATAACTTTAAATCTGTGATAATCCATAGATTTATTGAAGAATCTGTCTGGTGACGGGTGACACACCACACGTCAAGTCAATAACAATGACAATAAAAAAAACATTATGTTTAAGTAGTACTTGATCTTACGATAAAGTATAATCCTACATTAGGTAGGTAGGGGGAAGTGGGGCAGAATGATTCAAGGGGCACATTGATACACTAGCCTTATCTAATAATTGAGTGAACGGATTTGAGTGACGCCAACTCTAAAACGTTGGAAAAAACATATAAACGCACCCTTTGTAACTACACAGATCGTCTGTCAACGGACGACCTTCGGTATGTCGACATGTGTTTAGAGTACTTGTAAGTAAATTTTGACGCAATATTTGAAAGTGTTTCGACGCTCTTTGATAACACTTAATGAGGATCTCTATGTATCAAAGGTAGGTTAAACTATCAAATATTACGGTTTTAGTAAATATTACCTAAAATCAAGGTTTACCTAATATGAGAAATTTAATTTGGGAAAATGACGCTTGGGGAAGTTTAATGCAGCAAAGCGCGGGGCACATTGATATGTATCATTGTACCCCGTCTCTGTATTAAGGTGCCCCATTTCTATACGAAGACGTCTCAATATTTTTTTTTAAACTTTTAATTATTTAAAGCAAAAGCAGCTGAAAAGTATGATTTAATATCATACTTGTCAGCTGCCTGCCACTTTGCAACAAAAAAATCGAGAAGAAAAATTAAGAAACCAGAAAGTGAAAGAACTAAGAACTGTTATGAATTTATTGGGACTCACAGAAATTGAAGAGCCTTGAAATAAGAAAATCTATCCTCGTTTGCTTGAATCTGATTAAAGTATGACTACCTATTATTAAAATTGAGCGATAATTATGAAGAATCAGACGTTGAAAGTGGACATGAGTTTGACATGACTAACCTGAAAATATAAAATATGGAGATTTTCTTCTCATTAAATTTGAAAAATAATGATCGAAGCTCCTATATGTGGCCATATTCATTTCTAAAAACAACTTCAATGAGTATGAAGGGTTATATACTACTTGAGAAATAAGAAAATATGCACGCAAATTAATTTTAAAAGTATAAATAGATGAGGTTCGAGTTGTGCCTTTCGTAAAATTAGGTGTAGGCAGGAGTAAAACAACATCTCTAAAATTAACACTTGCTTTCTGTCTTCGACATCTGGAAAGACAAAAATGTAAAACCTGGCACTTTTTTCTTTTCATTTGTCCAAAACATCATCTAAGTATGCTTTTTTTTAATTTGAGAGCATTTCATGTGGAATTATAGAAGAAAAAGATCTAAATTAATTGATTGATTGTTTGAGACGCACTGTTATTAAGTTTTCTTATAATAATTACATTAAATAACTATTATTAATAAGGCTGATTATGATCTCGTCACAATAAACAAGTAGGATCTGTAGAATCACTGTAAAAGTTTTTTAATTTGACCATTTTCATAGATTTTCCACCTTGTATAAAAGTGCCCCACGTGGTGTATCAAAGTACCCCGCTCGTGGGGAAGATTGCTTCAAAAGCCATTTTTTACTAAATACTAATTATTTCTTCTTTATGATGACTTAAACTATGTCATCATAAAGTTTAATTATTTCGCTTTACGTATAATGCAAAATTACTGAAAAATATTAGGTTTATACACATTTTATCGAAGTTTGAATTTTTGTGTATCAATCTACCCCACGTCCCCCTATTTAGAAGTTTCAAACTTTTCAAAGGCAATTTTTTTGATGATCGTCCAACCAAAAGAAGTTTATAGAACCAGAACCCGTGACCAGAACCAACCTTAAAGCGGTAAGGTCAGTTGGGGTAAGTGCGGCAAGCATCATTATTCAAAAAATTAGCAATATTATTGCTAAAACCGCCATCTAGTCATGACAAGAGACACAAAATTAGTTCCCAGAAAAAAAATTGAAAGAAAAAAAAGAAAAATTGGGAGCGCCACTTTAGGGAAATAGGAGTTATCGCCATTTTTATTTCTCACTCGGATTTTAATACACATCGTAGTTGATACGTGTGCGTTGCTGTAGTTAGGTTAGGTTAGTTAGGTTAGGTTAGTCAGGTTAGGTTAGGTTAGGTTAGTTAGGTTAGGTTAGTTAGGTTAGGTTAGTTAGGTTAGGTTAGGTTAGTTAGGTTAGGTTAGTTAGGTTAGGTTAGTTAGGTTAGGTTAGTTAGGTTAGGTTAGTTAGGTTAGGTTAGTTAGGTTAGGTTAGTTAGGTTAGGTTAGTTAGGTTAGGTTAGTTAGGTTAGGTTAGTTAGGTTAGGTTAGTTAGGTTAGGTTAGTTAGGTTGTTAAGTTACGGGTAGATTTTTAGTGGCGTACAATGCAAAAATACAGCTTTCCAAAAGAATCACGACATCTTTTTATTACTTAATTTTATCAAAGATCTAAAGACATATTCTTATAATTTTCATCTAACGCTGTCGTCATTTATTTGAACCTATCTACATTTTTCTAATGACTCCATAGAGTTCAAATATAAAATAGCAAGGAGTCTATTCTTAACATCCACCTCTCTTGAAAGTAGAAAGTCCGGCTAAAGTCTTCAGGTCTTTGATCCTGGGTCCATACAGAGGTTTCGTAAACATGTCGGCGATCTGCTTCTCTGAACTTACATGTCGGATATCAATGCTTCCATCTTCGATGCAATCTCTGATGAAGAACGCTCTCAATCTTATATGTTTCGTCCTCTGGTGAAACTCTGGAGGGTTCTTAGCTATCTTTATAGCCGATTCATTGTCCACACACAGATATGCACGACAATCATCTCCTGTAATATCTTTTAGTATTTGTTTCAGCCATATTATCTCTCTAGCGGTCTCACTTGCCGCATATATCTCCGCTTCTGTTGAGGATATGGCTACGACATTCTGTCGCTTGCTATTCCAAGAGATGGCACCTCCAGCATGCATACAAAGAATGCCTGAGGTCGATCTTCCAGTGTTCACATCTCCACCGTGATCAGCGTCACTATAGCACTTCAGGTCAGGTCCACAATCTGATTTGTATAAAATGCCTTGGTCAATAGTGCCTTTAATATATCGCATAATCCGTTTTACAATCTGTACATCATCTTTGGTTGGACTGTTCAGATTGCGAGATGCCACTGATACGGCATAGGCTATGTCTGGCCTCGTGCCGGTCATTAAATAAGCAAGGGCTCCAACTGCTTGGCGATACGGAAACGTACTAACTTTGACGTCTTGGTCGTTATGCATATCTTCTGCCTTCAATATTGGAGTTGCCACTGATTTGCACTCTTCCATCCCAAACCTCTCTAGTACTCGTCTAGCATACGCTTTTTGGTGAAGCAGTATTGAGTTATCTGATTGTCTCTCTATCTCCATTCCCAAGAAAAAGATAGCGGGTTTGGTGGTGAGCTTAAACTTCATCCTCATTTCATCTAGGAAATGCTTTGTTTCCTTTTCGCTGGTCGATGCGATCAGACCATCGTCAACATAAAGGGTAAGGATTATCCTTTCTCCCGCTCGCTTTCTTGTAAACAGACATGGATCTGATTTACTTTGAATGAAGCCAATCTTTACGATGTAATCTGTTATGCACCTGTTCCAACATAAAGGCGCTTGCTTTAGTCCATAAAGACTTTTTTGTAATTTAAATACTAGTTTTTTTAATCACTCGTGAAACCTTCTGGTGGTTTCATGTATATTTCTTCATCTAGCGTGCCATACAAGAATGCAGTCGACACATCAAATTGTGCTAGACAAAGCTTTTCTTTTGCTGCAACACTTAGTACTGCTCTGATGGTGCTACTTCTAGCAACTGGACTGAAAGTCTCGTGAAAGTCAATATCTTTCTTTTGTGAGTACCCCTTTATAACAAGTCGGGCTTTATATTTATCTATTGTACCATCCGGATTCCTCTTTATTTTGAATATCCACTTGCAAGATATTGCTTTCCTGCCTTTGGGTAACTCCACTGGCTCCCAAGTTTTGTTGTCTTTTAGTGACTGAATTTCACTATCTATGGCTTGCTGCCATTTTTCACGCTCTGTTGAATTCATTGCCTCTTTATATGTCTTAGGTTCAGCTATATCGTTAGCCTCTAGTGCCATCACATAATCTTGAAATCGAGTTGGGGGTCTCAAGGTAGATCTGTCTCTCAGTATCCTCTGCCCTTCTCTTTGAATTTCATTAGTAGAAAGATTTAAACTATCGGCAGGCTCTTCAATAGGCTCTTCCTCTTCATCACTTGAGTTAGCAGTATCATAATTTTGATCAGTGTTTGCATTTTCACTTTGATTTAGATTGTCACCTTGTACATCATCGTTAGGGTCATTGTAGTCATCTCTTGACGATGAAGGTTGATTGACATTCAAGTGCATGTTACTCTGATCTTGATGGCTTTCCAGATTATTTTGATGTCTATGATCATCAGCATTCCTTTCAATGCTTTCATCACTCGCATCGTACATCCATGGAAAAATCCACTCTTTGGAAGTTGTTGACTTTTGGGAAACATCTTTGTCTTTCTCTGTAGGTTTTTCTAGTATTGATCGCTCATCAAACGTCACATCTCTAGACCTAATCAGTTTTGATTTTTCTTTGTTCCAAATTCTATATCCTTCACTTCCTTCATAGCCAATCAGTATACCCAGCTCTGCTTTCTTTTCAAGCTTCTTCCTATTAGCTTTAGGTACATGAGCATAGCATTTACAGCCGAGAATCCTTAGATGCTTGATTGATGGTTTCTTTCCGAACCACAATTCATATGGAGACTTCTTTGGTACGCTTGATGGTCCAGTGCGATCTAGCACGTACACAACAGCGTCTATAAGTTCTGCCCATAGCTCCTCTGGAATCTTTTCACGTGCATGCATGACGGCACGCGCTGCTTCTACTACTGTGCGATTTTCTCGCTCTACACATCCAGCTTGCTCGTGAGTATGTGGCATTGTCAGTCTTTGTGTAATGCCGCTTTCTTGAAGAGTATCCTTAAATTCTGCACTGATAAATTCTCCGCCATTATCACTGAGAACTTCTTTAACAGTATGTCCAGCAACTTTAGCTGCGCCTAGATATAGCCTCAGCTTTGATGCTGCTTCAGATTTTTGTTTTAAAAAGTAAACGTGTCTATGTCGGGTATAATCATCTTTGAACAGAAGAAAATATCGATTCTTTCCATATGACATCGGAAATGGCCCACATATATCAGTGTGGACAAGTTCACCAGGTTGAGTGGCTCTAATTCTTGTTCCAAACTGCTGTCTATGCGTCTTTCCATATATGCAACCTTCACACAGATCTGACTTATTGTCATTCAACTTCACTCCGAGCTCAGTTTCAATAACTTGCTTGACGTGTCTTTTATTTTGGTGAACTAGCCTTTCATGATACAACTGTAGTGGGTTTGTCATTAATTGGTTAACTTCAAGTTTGTTTGATCTTATACAGTTAATCGCCAACTTGTATAGGCCTCCATCAACCTTTCTCGTCCCAATTGCTTTGATCACTCCATCTACTTTGAGTATACATTGCTTTGGCGTAGATTCAAAAATGCTTTTCGACGATACATCATGTGTAGCGAGAACAGAAAACAGGTTCCTCTTTATTTGTGGTACATACCAAACATTTTTTAAAAGAAGTTGTTCAACTTTACCGTTGCAGGTGGCTTCAGCTCGTACATTACCTTTTCCAATGGCTTTGATGGTTTGTCCATTAGCTGCGGTGACAGTTACATTTTGTGAATCGTCAAAGTGCTCGAAGCTTTCAAAGATGTCTCCTTGATGCGTAACATGGCTTGTCGCTCCATTGTCAACGTACCAGTTTTTGTCATCATTTGGTAGATTTTCTCCTACAGCTAACACGGACAGATTGACATCTGTTTTGCTGCACGTTGGCTCAGACGGTTTTGGGGGACGACCATCTTGTATCCACTTACGGCATTTACGAACTCTGTGCCCAGCTAATCCACAGTAATTACACTTAAAGATTGCTGCTATTTTGCCTTTTGTTTTCTCTGTTTTTACTACTAGTACTTCCTCTTTGACTTCCCTTGCTTCTCCATTGCTCTTTAAGGCTTTCTCAAAAGTACTTAGCTGTGCAGTTAGATTCTCTATTGTCCTGTCACTCTTGTTTACAAGAAGCCAACTTGACTTGAAAGCAAAGAAATCCTTAGGTAGTGTCCCAAGTATCTTGCAGATCAGTAATATATCAGGCAACTTTGTGGAAATTTCATTATTCAACTCGTGCCATATATTTTTCAATGCAGATATATGCTTTCTTATGTCATGTTCAGTATCTTTTGTGTAACTAAAGAATTGCAGACATAAATCATAACTCTTTTCTTCAGCGCACCCGCAGTAGAGACGTTGCAGTTCATCCCATACCTCTTTAGCTGTGTCGAAGCGCATAACTTGGTCAAGTACTTCATTTGTCATGTTGTTCGTCAGTAGCGTCAGCACAAGGCTGTCTTTGGATTGGAATTCTTTGATCTTTTTATCATACTCAGCTCTCTTTTCATTTGTAGCTGCATCTCCCAGCTTTTCTGGAGCTTTGAGTGTTCCGTCAATGATCTTCAACGCATCGGGATAGCCCTTGAGTACGTTGCGGATTCTGTACTTCCAGTGCTTAAAATCTTTGCCATCAGTAAGGCACTCGATCTTAACCTTGAAGGCACTTTCATACGACTTGTCATCCATAGTGAACAATCCACTTCACAGATGATTTTCCACTTTTTCTACAGGTACCTTTATTTTACTCTGCTACCATGTTAAGTTACGGGTAGATTTTTAGTGGCGTACAATGCAAAAATACAGCTTTCCAAAAGAATCACGACATCTTTTTATTACTTAATTTTATCAAAGATCTAAAGACATATTCTTATAATTTTCATCTAACGCTGTCGTCATTTATTTGAACCTATCTACATTTTTCTAATGACTCCATAGAGTTCAAATATAAAATAGCAAGGAGTCTATTCTTAACATAGGTTAGGTTAGTTAGGTTAGGTTAATTAGGTTAGGTTAGTTAGGTTAGGTTAGTTAGGTTAGTTAGGTTAGGTTAGTTAGGTTAGGTTAGTTAGGTTAGTTTAGGTTAGTTAGGTTAGTTAGGTTAGTTAGGTTAGTTAGGTTAGTTAGGTTAGTTAGGTTAGGTTAGTTAAAAAACCAAACTAACCTTACTGCCGCTGGTCGGATATCTCGTCATGCCAACCTTAATGACATCATCCGGCGGGCCTTTGTCAGCGCTAACGTACCAGCTATTCTCGAACCGAATGGTCTGTTCCGTGACGATGGCAAGAGGCCCGACGGTATGACACTAGTCCCATGGGAGTTGGGGAGGCCCATTGTGTGGGACGCTACATGCGTCGACACACTTGCACCAGGGGCGTAGCTACCGCCGTATCAGCCGTATCAATTATACGGGGCCCCCGGGCCACAGGGGCCCCCAACGGGCGTAAGCAAAAATTTTTTTTTTCGCAAGTTGAAACAGTCACAAAACTTCGTACCAACTGAATTTAATTTCGTAAAAAAATAACGTGTATGAGAATGTAAAAATAGGTATAATTAACATCTTAGATAGTTATGTTTTCTTAGTGCTTGTTTGTCACATTTTTTTCTTCACTATTTGAAATCATTGTTCCGGTTTCTAAAGCTCTACAGCAAGAAAATAATGACCTTCAGAAAACTAAAAGTTTATGCTTACTAATATTATAATGCGAAAGTTTGTTTGGATGTTTGTTCTTTTTTCACACAAAAAGTACTGAACGGATCGGGGTGAAATTTGGAATAGACGTAGTTCTAGACCTGAAATAAAACATAAGCTTCTTTTCATCCACTGCCAATGAGATAGATATAGCCTTGAGACGTTTCCATAGAAACAACGCGTGTGAAGCCGCGCCGCCTATAGTAGCTTGATAAGTAATGTTTTCAATAGCCTGCTAATTAAGAAATCATAATTCACTCAATAGTTTTCTAAATGAGTTCAAAGATTTATCAAAAAAGTGCAGGGTAGGTAACAAATATTACAAGCGGAGAAACTTCTGTCTTCTTCAAACGAATAGATATTAAAAAAATCCGGAAAACTGTCAGCTAAATACTGTATAGACATCTCAGTTAATGTTCCGTTCTTTGGAACGGGTGTCAAAATTTTCACTATTGTCCCTAGAGGCAGAAATTTGAGAAAAACTAAAGTCATCATCATAAATGATTTAATAAATCAGTTTTCCGAATAAAAGGCTAGGAAATATTTATTCATAATAATTGTATCAAGGTATTCCGTCACTTTTCTAAAATTCTTAACAATTCATATTAAACATACACTGTTGTTTAATATGCATTGTTAATAAAAATTTGGAAAAGTGACAGATACCTAGATACAGTTATTATGAATAAATATTTCTTTTAATTTTATACAAACACACAACAAACAACACACAACAAAGCTGTGACAAATATTTATTCTTTCTAAGGGCCCCCAAACACATTTTTATACGGGGGCCCCGACAAGGCACGCTACGCTTCTAACTTGCACCTTCCCATCTTTCAAGGACATCCACTAGGGCTGGTGCGGCGGCAGATCTGGCCGAGGATCTCAAGAGGCGTAAATATGCAGGTCTCGACAGAACCTACGCATTTGCTCCCCTTGGATTCGAGACCCTAGGTCCGTGGGGTACCGAGGCTCTCCGGGTTTTTAAAAAATTATCTGAGCGTCTGGTCGATGCGACGCGTGACCCGAGAGCTGGTGAATATCTGGCTCAGCGCATCAGCATTGCCATACAGCGTGGTAATGCAGCCAGTGTCTTGGGGACGCTTCCGACTGGTATTGACATGGATCAATTGATCTACCTTTAGACTGTTTGCAACCGTCTGCAGTAAGCTCAATGGTTTCAATTGTAAATACTAGTTGTAATTTTTCTATTACTTGCTTGTAATTTTCGTTGTTAATAAAGTATTTACCTTACTTACCTAACCTAACTAACCAAACCTAACAAACCAAACCTAACTAACCTAACCTAACTAACCTAACCTAACCAAACTAACCTAATCTAACTAACCTATACCTACCTAGTCTACTAAACCTATACCTACCACAGTTAGGTTAGTTAGGTTAGGTAGACTAAATGTCGTTATAATAATATGCAAAATTAAGTTTTAAAACCGCCTTAATATTTCGAACTTATGAAAGGCTGAATCTAGAATATTAGGCGAGATTTATTTTGAAACATTTATTTTCTATGCAACTTAATAAATTAAGTTTTTATAAAATAATAATACATATAGTCACTAAATTATTTTAAGAACTTATGAGAGACTGAATGTGAAATTAGGCATAATTTTCTTATAAATATTAAAAAAAATATGAACTTTATTAAATTTTTAGTTTTTATTAAGTTTATTTTGATACTGTCTTTTCTACTTGTTTCTTAATTTTTGTGAATTATTTGATTATAGTAATCTCAATAAGTTAAATTAATAAAAAATAATAACCCAAACTCTTTTTTCATCTAAAAAGGTTTTTTAATCAATAAAAAGGAACATTAAAAAATAGACGGATATTTAAAGTGTACATCATTATTATGATCATTGTTGTACATACATCGCATTACCTTTATCTTCCTTCTTGGGCAGTCAGGTATAAATGTTTAGCACCACTGGATAGCCTTAGGAATTTTGCCGCACTTCCCCCATTTCACAATTTTCGAATTTTTTTCGGTCAACCTTATTTCTAGGATCCAAGAATCGAATAGAGTTACGTTGAAATTGAAAAAAAGAGTCAGTTACTGGCATTTGTAGACCCCTGCCGCCATTTCAGGTTAAACAACTATAGAATGAATTTACTTTCGACTAGGAGAACAATGTTAGATCTAATATTTTTACACAAACTTTTAAACGGCCGTATAGATTGCTCCGAATTAGTTGGTAAATTAAGTATTAATTCCCCATCTCGCTTACCACGAAAAAGTGCCTACAACCTATTCTCCACCGCTTTCTCGAACACAAACTTAGGGAAGCACTCTTCCTTGTCACGACTCTGTAGGCACTATAATACTATTTCCAAAAGAGACGACATTGACATCACGGAACCCTTACCTAAATACAAAAAGAAACTTTGTGAAATTTTATTTCAAACTGACAGTAATACATAATATCCATACTACTATGTCCAACCTATGGTTTTTTACATATATCTTTATTTTTGTTTACCTTTATTTTTATTTTATTTTAACTCGGGTAGCTCTTATTGCCCGGACTCTTATGAGACCGGTGTCCTCATGAGCTCCAAGCACACATAATTCACACACACTGAATAACGGTCTTAGGCCAGTACCTTTACATTTCTATATTTACCTACCTATTTTATAGGTGTTTATTTTTGTTTTTACCCTTTTTGTTCATCCTTGTGCTCTTGAGATTTATAATAGTATATAAATAATTAAATAATTCATGACATATCATTATATTGAGTGAGGATTTATAATAGTATATTAATAATTAAATAATTCATGACATATCCCTGGTCGCTCCTGTTGCCCGGACTCTTAAGAGACCGGTGTCCTCAGGAGCACCAAACATACAAGTCACACAGCACACTGTATTACTGAGGTAGGTATATCTGTATATTGTATATCCATATTTTCTTTTACATTTATTCCCAGTATACCTACTTGCATACTACAATCTAAACCTTACTTTATTCATCATAAAAACTTACTTATATTATAATCTTTCTTTGTTTGATCTTAATAGTTATGATTCTGTGACACTGTGTAAGTAATTAATGACTGTGTATCTTCTTTAGTTTACAACCTTCCTATTTTGTTTTTGCCATTCACCTTTCAAAATTTTTTTTATTGTAATTTTAAAGTTAAAATTGTTTAGATAATTGTTTTTAATTTAGTTAGTTGCCCTAAGCTTGTGCATGCTGGAAGCCCTTTAAGTAAGGGAACACATAGTTCTTAAGTGAAATTTATTTTGATGCTTGTTTTCCTGTATTGTGATTCTTTTGTTGGGTTTCCATAATAAATAAATAAATAAATAAATAAATTTCGTTGGGAAAGTGCGGCTATGGACATGCTGTTAAAAATCCAATGAAATACATAGAAAACTACTTCAGAACTCTTAAATTGCAGGTTCCATTTGGAGATAATTCATCAGGGAACGTGGTAATGAAATAAATTATTTAAAAATGTTCACAGTATAAACACAATTCGAGTGCAAAGTGAACTTAAAATAAAATACGCCGCACTTCCCCCAACTGACCTTTTTCCACAGGTAGGTATCCATTTGAACTAAATCGAGATACAGGCATAAGAATAAATAATAACTAGAAGCGACTCTTCTTTGATCTAGTCCCAAACGCCGACATTTATATACCTACTTCCCCCTTCACCTTGTTACGCCCCTCTGTCGTCCAGGCGTTTTGCCAGGGTTGCTACTGCACTGTACCGCCGGCCGCGCCCCGCCGCCGTCGCGTCGCAAGGCGAAGCGAGTGAGAAAAGGTCAACGACCGATGTTCACGTTCCTTTGATTAGGTACCTACCTAATTAGTTAGATAGGGACCTACAAAAACAATAATATTTAGAAAATATTACTTACATAGGGTAGGTATTATCATTATCGTTTAGCAATCTAAAAAAACTTAAATTTGTCTTCGTTTTTGAGTTATTGTCACACCACAATAACTTGATCGTGACGCCATATTATAGAGGTAGGTACCTAACTTACACAAATATTAAAATCCGCGTGCGGCTTCGCTGGCTGTGACAGCCCTACTGAATGGGCCCGCCCACTGCACGTTTAACGTGCAGAATCGCGTAGGCTAATATCGTGACCTTGAGCGCGTTCGGAGCGAAGTTTCCATTCTACTCTGTTATTGTCTATTCTTATGATACAGGCATAAGAATAAGAACAGAGTAGAAGGGAAACTTCGCTCCAAACGCGCTCAAGATCACGATATTAGCCTACGCGATTCTGCACGTTAAACGTGCAGTAGGGCTGTCACAGCCGGCGACGCCGCACGCGGATTTTAATATTTGTGTAGGTTAGGTACCTACCTCTATAATATGACGTCATGGTCAAGTTATTGTGGTGTGATCGGTTGTAACAATAAAAGATAATACATATTTTAAGATAATACATGTAAGCTTAAACAGAATATTACACGAAAGGATTAATATGAGAAACACGTTATAGATTATTTTAACTTTAATCATTGAATTTAAACGTTCACAACATGTATGATAGGTTTTATAATAACTTAAAATACTTTACAATAATTTTCTTTATAATTATTTTATACTGAGCAATCGACATTAAGTTTATACAACTTGTTTTCTAGTCCACGTTCAAAAGTAAAGTGAGTTAAAACTGAGCCTTCCCGCTTTTCTTTCGCTGTCCCTTGCTGACGTCAGAGGCCTCGCTATTGGTCGTGGCAAAACAGCCGATACCGAACCTGTACAAGCTCGACCAATAGCAGACAAGTACGCAAGGAAGTCTCATTTTTAACCGGAAGCTTAATTAAAACTTTAAATATTACCAATCTAATTAATTATTAATTGAGCTCTAATTTTAGGCAATAACAATAAATCATTGTCTTATTTAATAAAGACAACAAATAATTTTATAAACAGTATTAAAATATTATATTGGTACTTTCCGGTTGTGGATTCCGGAAGAAGGTGCAGGTGGCGACAACATCCGGCCGTCCTGCTCACGCATCCGTCCCTGGATCGCGTTGTAGTCTGATGCGATTGCTGAGAACAAATAATTAACACGTTAAGAAATTTTTCATTTAGGTTGTGTATTGAACATTTCTCCGGATCTGCTTTTCATTAACAGACTAAAATTACTATATAATGACACATTATTGATAATCAGAGGGTCACTGTTCCATCACCGGTCAGTTGAAAATTAAGACTTGTAATTTACCCTAGGCGATGCCTTTGGCCAACCCTAGTTGCATATCATCACAAATCTTAATTTCATCTTGTAACAGATTTATTTTACACGGATAAATACTGTCACACGACTACCCTTCTGAATAACAATACTGTGTTCGAAGCAAACGCTTTAGACACTGATTTTGGAAAGAAAAGCAAATGGCAATTGCAAGAAATACAATAAAAGTTATTTTTAGATAGGTATATATGTAAGCATTTAAATTATACCTGACAACATCCGGATCCATCACTCCACAGAATCTAGATCGGACAATTTGATCCAAGGTTTCATATTTTCAGCACAAGTCGTTCCTTCGTAGCGCTTACTAGACCTTTCAGCACCTCGCATATCTTTAACTTGATAGCGGTCATGACCTAAAACAACAGAAACCTGGAAAGGCCCTTTGAAAACTGGAAGTAATTTGGTGCTCTGCCCATCATTAGATTGGCTGGGAATTTTTATGACTACCAAATCACCAACATTATAAGTTCTAGCCTCCTTACGTTTCGAGTCAAATTGCTCTTTTTGTTTGTCTGCATTTGTCTTAATTCGATTACTCACTGTATTTCTTAATGATGTTACATCAATGGGCGTGTCTTCATTGGTCTCCATCAAATTGTCCGAATCCGTTTGTAGCCGATATCCAAAAAAAACTTCACTGGGAATGGCTGAGGTGGTTTTGTTAATAGTACTGTTAATGCCGTGCTGGATACTAGTAATATGAGTGTCCCATTTATTGTTGTCTGTTCCAGCGCCCATACTCCGTAGAGCATCCAGTATTGTCCGGTTATAGCGCTCTACTTGGCCATTAGAGCGCGGCATAGCTGTTGCAATTACATGTTGGCGAATATTTTTGTCTTGACAATATTTAGTAAATAGCTTAGATGTAAAAGAGCTACCTGCATCACAAATTATACGTCTAGGATTACCAAAAACCTTGAAAATCTTATCTAGCTCATTAATGACCATTTGGGTCTTTGTATTACGCACAGGGGAAATAAATACAAACTTTGTAAAAGAATCGACGGTAACAAGAAGGTAAGTATTCTTTTGCGTTGTCATAACAAAAGGACCCAGATGGTCAATATGCAAAGTGTGAAATGGTTTGGCATATTTGGGTATAGAAAATAATTTACCTTCCTTTTTGCCGTGGACATTCTTTGAATAAATACAATTTAAACAATTTTTAATGTATTTTGAAACAATTTTCTTCATTTTTGGAAACCAATACAAAGACTTGATTCTTTCGATTGACTTGTCCACTGCAAAATGGCCCAGATCATCATGATTAGCTCTTATAATTTGCCAGATACATTTCTTAGGTACTACCCACCGCCTTCCATATTCAGTGCGGCGATAAACCTTATTACCTAGTAATTCATAATCATTAAATATCTTTCGATTTAGCTCGGCCTGACCTGATTCTAATATGTTTTTGATTTCACTTATATTTGTGTCTTGTAATTGTACAGACAATAACCAATCACCTTCTGTAATAGCCAACACACTTTCATTGCATGGGTGAGCCGCTACTTCAATAACTGGATTCCGGCTGAGCGCGTCAACATGTTGCATCTGTGTTCCTGGTTTATGTATTGTATCAAATGTAAATTCTTGTGTTAATAAAACCCATCTGCCTACTCTCGAGTTTATTTCTTGTTTATTTAATGTGTATTTGACAGCATTACAATCTGTATAAATTTTAAAAGTTGAACCTAATAGATAGTGTCTGAATTTTTGCAAGCCTACTACAATTGCTAAAAACTCCAGTTCAAAGGAATGATACCATTTTTCCTCATTAGAAGTTTGCCTACTGTAAAAATGAATAGGTTTTTCTCCCCTATCAGTTACTTGAGTTAAAATGCACCCTATACCATCGCGGCTAGCATCAGTGTACATGTTTATAGGTAATTTGGGATCAAATATTGTTAAAACCGCATTGTTTAGTAATTCTTGTTTTAGTTTATTAACCGCTAACACCTGCTCTGTTCCCCAAACCCATGTCACTTCTTTCTTCAGTAGTTCTGTCAATGGTTTAGCTATGAGCGCGCAATTTTTAATAAACTTTCTAAAATAATTAATAAGACCTAGAAATTGTCTAACCTGATGAATATTTTTAGGTTCAGGGTAATCTGCAACAGCTTTTAACTTCTTTTTTCCGGGACGAATTCCGGCTTCTGAAATATCATAACCCAAAAAACTGACAGAGCTTTGAAAAAAATGACATTTATCTAAATTTATTGTCAGACCATTTTGCTCTAATACTTGTAAAACTTCATTTAGTTGTTGGACATTTTCATCTAATGTATTTGTAGCTATTAAAAGATCATCCATATAACAAATAACTTTTCCGAAACGAAGCTTTCCCAATACAGTATTCATCAACCTCTGAAATACAGCTGGCCCATTACTTAAACCAAAGGGCATTCTTTTAAACTCATAATGGCCGTCAGGGGTAATGAATGCTGTCTTGGGAATTGAATTTTCACTAATACCTATCTGGTAGTACCCGCTTTTAAGGTCTAATGAAGTATAATATTTACAACCTCTTAATTTATCAATCAGATCTTCTACAATAGGCATAGGATATTTTTCTTTTATTGTGACCTTATTCAGAGACCTATAGTCAACGCACATACGTTTCTCACCCGACGGCTTGTCAACTAATATAATAGGGCTAGCGTACGGGGAGTTGCTCTCTCTTATGATATCGTTTTTTATAAGGTCGTCAATTATTTTGCGGGTAGTAATTTTTTCAGACTCTGACATACGATAAGGCCTGTGACAAATAGGTTTATTTGTAGTCAACTCGATATCTAACTGAACGCAATTAGTTTGGCCAAGTGTTTCTAAATCTTTAGATACGACATGTGGATATTTAGAGAATATATTGTTTAGCAACGCAATGTGATTCAAAGAATCTGTATTAAACATGAATGACTCTATTAATGCTACTTGCTCATTATTTAACGAGCAAAACTGAAGGCTGTTACCTACTCGAGTATACATTATTCTCTCATCTTCCGTGAAATTCCTACCAACCAGAATAGGACAACCCGCTAATTCATCACAAATATACATGGTTACACTAAGTTCCGCTGTATCTACCCTGAGGTTTACCTGAACGCCCTCAAAAACTTGTGAAGAAGAATCAATTTTGAATCCTGTTAACACAACTGGCGTTTCAAGCTCAAAAGGAACCAGTTTTAACTCGTGTGCTAATGTTGACGTTATCAGTGAACAGCTACTGCCCATATCAATGAAAGCCTGTCGTTTACAATCATTCAATTCAACATCTTTAAAAAACTTATTTTTACTGTTAGGTTCAGCAATAAACTTAACCTCCGTGTCCTTCTCTACCTTTTCCAATTTAGGCTTAGATTTTGATCTACACGCAAGCTCCAGGTGGCCGTACCTACTACACAAGTTACATTTTACATTGTCTTTTTGAGTACAAGTAGTCTTTTTATGACCGGCTTCCCCACAACGATAACAAGTTATATTCGCACTAACTGGCTGAAAATTGTTCGAACCGCCTGTATTTGGATTCGAACCTTCAGGCCTCCTATCATTATTAACTAATGATGAACGAGCAGCATTTTTATTGTGTTGAATGTTTTGCTTTTGAGTAACTTTATGTTCAGCCTCACAGTGATTTTTCCCATGTAAAAATGAAGCTAGCTCATCACAGTACCTAAAGTTACCGGCTTCTGCCGCTGTACTTATATTTTTATCACCAATTGATCCCACAATTACGGAAATAATATCTTGTTCCGAAAAATCTAATCTAAGTTTATCTATTTTCCCCTTTTGTTGAAAATAGAACTCATATAATGATTGGCCATCTGAAGGTTTCGTTTGAATCAAATCTTTTAACAGATTAAACATGTTACGTTTTGTTTTGAATGTATCTAATAACGTATTTCGCCAGTCCTCCCATTTCCAGGTGGTCCATCGTGTTTTATTTTTTTGCAATGAATCATACCAAGTTTTCGCTGTGTTACGTAATTTTTGCAAGGCTTGGTACTGTAAAACACGATCAGACCAACCGAAAGCACGAGCATTGGCTTCGACTACATTTAACCACATGGTAATATTGTCCACTAAAGGGTCGAATTCTGGTATCACTGATGATAAAATAACGTTTTGGCTTACTGTGGGAGACGCACGCCTGGTGCGTCTCGATTTCCTACGCCGTCTGTCATTACCACTACTACTGGATGAACTTGACGAAGAACTGGAACTCGAGGAGCTTGTAGAATTATTCCTCCTTCTTGACGACTTGTTCCCTTTACGTCGCTTTCGGCTACGTGGCATTTTTGTGAGCGTTGTTCCTTCACACTACTGATGTAAGCTTAAACAGAATATTACACGAAAGGATTAATATGAGAAACACGTTATAGATTATTTTAACTTTAATCATTGAATTTAAACGTTCACAACATGTATGATAGGTTTTATAATAACTTAAAATACTTTACAATAATTTTCTTTATAATTATTTTATACTGAGCAATCGACATTAAGTTTATACAACTTGTTTTCTAGTCCACGTTCAAAAGTAAAGTGAGTTAAAACTGAGCCTTCCCGCTTTTCTTTCGCTGTCCCTTGCTGACGTCAGAGGCCTCGCTATTGGTCGTGGCAAAACAGCCGATACCGAACCTGTACAAGCTCGACCAATAGCAGACAAGTACGCAAGGAAGTCTCATTTTTAACCGGAAGCTTAATTAAAACTTTAAATATTACCAATCTAATTAATTATTAATTGAGCTCTAATTTTAGGCAATAACAATAAATCATTGTCTTATTTAATAAAGACAACAAATAATTTTATAAACAGTATTAAAATATTATATTGGTACTTTCCGGTTGTGGATTCCGGAAGAAGGTGCAGGTGGCGACAACATACATACCCTATGTAAGTAATATTTCTAAATATTATTGTGTTTTAGTGGGTTCCTATCTAACTACACGAAAGACGACTCTAATAACTAAAGACGACTCTAATAACTAAAGACGACTCTAATAACTAAAGACGACTCTAATAACTAAAGACGACTCTAATAACTACAGGCCGATTACGATCTTACCTATCTTAGACAAGGTTGTAGAGAAATACGTCTGCACGAAATTCATAAATTTTACGAAAATAATAATATACTCTCCAACAAACAATACGGATTTCAAGCCAGGAAGAGTACGTCAGAACTTCTCTCACATTTCACCGACCATGTTAATGACTGCCTTAATAACAAAAAACATGTTGTTATGGTATTCGTCGATTATACGAAGGCCTTTGATACTCTAAAACACGATGTACTAAAAAAGAGGTTAGAATGCAGCGGTATCAGAGGTCCCCTACTATCGTGGTGTGAGGAATATCTAGCAAATAGATCATATTATGTAAGAGTCGGTTCCAGCCTTAGTGATAAAGTGTTTGTAACACAGGGCACAGCACAGGGGTCAGTACTGGGCCCCCTTCATTACTTGACTTATGTCAATGATCTGGAAAATGTAATAGAGCATTGCAAGGTGTTCCAGTACGCAGATGATACGTGTCTGATAGCAGACAACACGGACATTGATATAGCTGTAAACCAACTTCAACAGGACCTTACCAACTTAAATAAGTGGTCACATGATGTCGGGCTAGTCATCAACCCACAAAAAACAAAATTACTACATGTATGCTCACAACAAATGAATAGGCGTCAAAATAAACAAATAATAGTAATTGCTCATAATCATAGCTGCATACACATGAACAATGTAACTAACTGTAAATGTGAAGCTATAGAGCTAGTAAAAGAAGTTACATACCTGGGATTAACAATAGATAGCCGCTTTAATTGGAATAGACATATCGATAATGTGTGTAATAAACTACGGGCAATTTTAGCAAAAATTTTTATTCTAAAATATAAAATTCCATTCACAGTTTTAATAACGTTATATAAAACACTCGCGGAGAGTATCATTTTATATGCTATAAGCAGCTACGGCAGAACGTATAAATCATACTTAAAGAAAATATATAACCTACAAATTAGACTTTTGAAAGCCATTGTACCGAAAAATATAAAAGAAAAACATTGCAAAAACTACGAAAACTTATTGAAAGAATGTAACGTTTTATCTGTTTACGATAGAGTGAATTTAGCATTACTGGTAGAAAACTACTTCAAATTTTCAAATTTCAGGAGTCATAAAATTACCACTAGACAAGTTACACAGAAAAAACTTGAAATAATAGATGCTAAAAATAATTTCGGTAAAAGAAAAACGGACTACATCGTCCCAAGATTAATTAATGACATCCCACTAAACATTAAAAATAAACTGACTCACACAAACATCAAATATCAAATAAAAAATTACTTTTTACAAAAATTTAAAGACATAGATTAGTATGTACAAAAAATTAGCTATAAACATAGGACCATACAAAAAAGTATAAATAGTATTTTTAGAATTCTATTTTCTTATAATTAGTAATTTAATATTTCTATTCTATATGGCATATCAGTGTTAGTGCACCCTGTACCGGAGCGAAAGGTGCATTCCGCATACGGTGTTCGTGCAAACTCGGGAGGTCCACCCAACCGAGGATGCCCGAACACCGGCAACGTTATCTTAGATTAGACTATATAGTAGCATATCTACGTACTGTGCGTAGATGTGTTATTTTTTTTTGTGTTAATTTTTATAAACCCGAGGAATGTAACACTCAGGTCAAACCCCTACGGGTTTATAGAGTGTTATGTATTTTATTATTATTAAGATTATTTTATAAATAAATGAAAAAAAAAAAAAAAAAAAACTAATTAGGTAGGTACCTAATCAAAGGAACGTGAACATCGTTCGTTTACCTTTTGTCACTCGCCTCGCCTCGCAACGACGGCGCGGCGGCGGCGGGGCGCGGCGGTACAATGCAGTAGCAACCCTGGCAAAACGCCTGGACGACAGAGGGGCGTAACGAGGTGAAGGGGGAAGTAGGTATATAAATGGCGGCGTTTAGGACTAGATCAAAGAAGAGTCCTTTCTATGTAGTTATTACTTATTCTTATGATACAGGTTACCTATATAAAAGGGGCTCTAATTATAAAACAAATAAATAACACAAACACTGCGAGGAGCTTAAACCTCGCTCACATATCGCGTTAGCATCATCACAAATTTTATGATGCGAGTAATGCTCATGTAAACATGTTTTGTAAATTTAGTTGAAAAATTGTAATTGTAGTGTTAAGGTTTTTTTTTTGTGTAAAGTAAGGTTCTTTTTTCTTTTTTCAATTTTATATTCTTAAAAACTTTTTCTGGAGGTTAAAAATGCAGGCAAGCAAGTTATTTAGCTTCTCTATGCGAGGACATGTTAATAGTTAAGAGTTATTTTAATTTATTTTTAAGGATTCTGTTTGTACAACTGTTTGTTCTCCGAATAAACTAAAACTATATATTTATTTATTTAGAACTACCAACAGAAGAGAGCACATAATCACATACCAGACGTAATCTCTCGATTAAATGCTGGTTAAATCTACTATACTTATGTACAATAAGTAGGTAATTCTTTCTGCTTCGCGACTGGACTTTAGTAATATTTTTCTATAGTTGACAAAATTTCACATCACTATATAGTATAAAATAAAGTCGCTTTCTCTGTCCCTATGTCATTATGTCCCTTTGAACCACTGACCTCTATCTATACAAGTAATAGATAGAGGTCAGTGCTTTGAACCAGGGTTGTTGCTGATGCGGTTTTTTGACACATCAGCGGATGCTGATGCTGATGCTGATTTTTGATCTTGACATCAGCGGATGCTGATGCTGATGCTGATTTTGGCCAAGTGCGTGTCGGGCTCGCAAACATAGTGTTCCACGCTTCCTTAATGTAGGTGGTTCTTCAAATAGAAACAGATTCTCGAAAAATCAAATTTTTTTGAGGGTTTAGTACACAAAAGGTAGTACAGGGAACACCCTCTGTGTCAACATCATCATCATCAACCTATATTAGTCCACAGCTGGACATAGGCCTCCCCCAATGAGCGCCATAGCGCCCTGTCTTCAGCTTGACGCATCCAGCATCTGCCAGAAGTCTTTCGCAGATCGTCATCCCACCTGGCCGGAGGGGATGCCCTCCGGCCAGGTGGGATGACGATCCTACACTACGTTTACCGAGTCGCGGTCTCCACTCAAGAATACGTTTACCCCAAAGGTTGTCGGTTCTTCGCGAGATATGGCCGGCCCATTGCCACTTCAGCTTGCTAATTCTTTGAGCTACCTATGTCGATAACTTTGATTCTCTGTCGGATGTATTCGTTACGAACTCTATCCTTCAGAGAGACTCCGAGCATAGCTCTTTCCATAGCTCGCTGAGCGACTGTGAACTGGTGGACCAGCCGTGAGTGTCCACGTCTCAGCTCCGTAGGTCATTACGGGTAGGAAGGACGCACTGATTGAAAACTTGCGTTTTCAAACATTGCGGTATGGATGACGAGAAGACTTGACGTAGTTTCCCAAATGCTGCCAAGCCGAGCTGGATCCTCCTCTTGGCCTCCTTCTCAAAATTGTTATTACCTAGGCGCACAATCTGCCCAAGGTAAGTATACTCGAAAACAATTTCAAGAAGGTGACCATCTACGACGATCGGTCTTGGAACAATGTGGCCATTGATCATGAATTTGGTTTTATCCAAATTCATGCCAAGACCGATACATGTCGAGGCTGAGGCTAGGCCGTCCAGCATGTGGGTCAGCTCCTCTAGCGACTCCGCCATTACGACTATGTCATCAGCGAATCGCAGGTGTGAGATGTAATCGCCGTTTATTTATGTTAATGCCTACCTTTCCAGTCCAGCATCTTAAACATATCTTCCAATGCGCTATTGAACAGTTTCGGGGATATGACATCCCCTTGTCTCAGTCCTCCGCGCAATTGGATAGGTTTAGACGGCTGGTCCTGTACTTGGACACTCATAGTGGCAGCTTCATAGATACACCTCAGCACTTCGATGTAACGATATTACAATAGTAGTTATTACTAAGCCTCCTCTCTAGTGATGTAAATTGAAAAAAAAAAAACAGATTTTTTTTCAAAATCTTGAAAAGAAACATGAAAGAAAACATGGCACCATAGTTTTTTTATAAATTAGGTTTTTTTCAGGATTTTATAAATTCTATACCTATCTGAAATGATGTTTACTTTTAAATCAATTATAATGTTAATAATTAATTAAAAATCTTTATTCTTCTCCGTCCTTCTTCTAACGAATCATTTTTATCCATATCAGTAGTGCAGGTAGTGCTAGTGCTTGTTCCATCGACATCGGAATCAGACGGAACACTAACGACTTCTTCTGTTTGGTTCTGTGACGACCTTGAAGAGGACTGCACTAATTGCAATCTTATTTTGCGCAAATGTACAATATTTACCTAGACCTGTCATTTGTCAATCTAATACGTTTGCTGGAACGTAAGGTACCTACTTGGTCTTAGGTTTGCTGTACCTTACGGAACGTAAGGTACCTACTTGGTCTTAGGTTTGCTGTGACGCGGCTCGAACATCAGCATCGATCAATGCGGATGCTGATGTTTAAATCGATGCTGATCATCAGCGGATGCTGATCATCAGCGGATGCTGATGCTGATGCTGATATTCGCAACAACCCTGCTTTGAACGCTTAAATCTTTAAAACTACGCAACGGATTTTGATGCGGTTTTTTTTTAATAGATATAGTGATTCAAGAGGAAGGTTTATACGTAGAATAAAACCGTGCGAAGCCGGGGCGGGTCGCTAGTAGTAGTAGCTAGTAATAAAAAACAGAATGGTCTAGTTATTTGGGGTGTTTAATTACCTTGAGGTGGGCTGGGCACTAGACTCTAGTGCCTAGCCCAACCACCCCAAGGTAAAGAGCATTGGCGAACATTATAGGGGTGGCGAGTGGTCCGTGCGTGCCTAATTTGGAGCAGAGGCTGTCATAAACATTACAGTGGAAATTGATTCTCAAATAAAACACAACAACTGCGTTTTTTTGTCGCGATAGAAATAATGGGATATTCATTTGTTACTACGCACAGTACACCCGCCCGCCCGCTACTCCAAGGGCCGAATTGGACTGAGCATGCATGACGGGTCGATTCTTACGCCACGCTCTACGTCGAAGTGGCATTGGGCTGGGCCGTTCATAACTTGCCAAGAATCGACAATCAGAAGGGTAGTTCTTGATTGGAGACCGCAACTCGGCCAACGTTGTGTAGGACGCCTTCCGGACAGGCGCGGCGGGACGATTTGAAGACTGCAGCTGCAGGCATGCTGAAGGTAGGGCGCTATTAGGGAAGACCTATGTCCAGCGATGGACTTACATGCTGAATAAAAACAGTTGTAACACAAAACAGTTAAGTAACAAAGTTTATTAATCAGAGCTCATCAGCACAACCCTCAACTAAGACCGGTTTCTTCCTGGCCATGTCCTGGTTGTGTCGACACACCATGTGCTTGTTGTAGTTGCCCCAGCTTGTGAAGTGTTGCTGGCACGGCTCGCACGAGTACGGCTTCTCTCCCGTGTGCTGGAGCAAGTGGTTCGTCAGGTACTGCTTCCTTTGGAAGCGTTTCTCACAAAAATGACATTGGAACGGTAAAGCATCTGTGTGTATAACGCTGTGCTTAGTCAAGTGTTTCTTCAAGCGGAAGTGCTTCCCGCACTTGTCGCAGGCGAGCGGCTTCTCGGTGAAGTGTCTGCCGGTGTGGTCCTTCAAGCTCTTGGGTGTCTTGAAGCCGAGTTTGCAGATGTGGCATTTGTGAGGTCGGTAGTCGGTGTGGACGTGCAGCATGTGTTGAGCTTGGTTGTGCTTGTCGTAGAAGCCTCTGCCGCAGATGTCACAGATGTGCTCAGCACGGCGCTCCGAATGCATCCTCAGGATGTGGATTCGGACATTGGTAGTGGTCTTGAACGACTTCGAGCAGAGCAAACAAGTCTTTCCACTCATAGCTGAGGGTGGTATTATTTGCTTTTTGCTCAGGACATGACCATTGTAGAACATTTCTTGGTGAGCTTTCAGTTCGTCATTGTTATCAAAGGAGGTGTGGCATCCGGGACAGTAAATATCAGATTCAATGTGGGTATAACGATGTTTTTGTGACTTGGCGGCTGTGTCGAAAGTTTTGAAACATTTGTAGCAGGAGTGTTTGAGCAGTCTGCTGTGTTTTTGAACATGGATAATGAACTGCTCCAAGTTCTGTTTGCGGACCTCGCAGGCGCGGCGCGAGCAGCGCCACGGGTTGCAGAGAGAGTGCACGGCGAGCGCGTGCGTGCGCAGGTCCGCCGCGCTCTGGAACTGCGCCTTGCAGCGCGTGCACAGCCAGCTGAAGCCCGCCCACGAATCTTTGGCTCTCTTCAACTCGGACAGAGGGATGGAGTCTGAGGAGTCCCTCTTTATCTTCTTACTTATCTTCCGTGGAGCCTTCACTTCGTGCTCGTTGTCCGATAGTACTTCGGTTTTGATGGGTTTGGCCTCGAACGTCTCCGGGACGTCGCTTTCGGAGAAGTCATCGTTCCCGAATGGGATGTCTACGTCTTCAGATTCCATCTTCACATTTTGCTGCTGAGAGATAATCTCTGCCAGCGTGGTTTGAGCATTTTCTATACCTACTAAAAACCGAAAGCAATTATCAAGAGTGCGTATGCAGTCGTAACAAACCGTGCTGGGTAATTTTGTGTCGATAAACTCTATCGGGGAATCTAAACGCATTAATTTGTCAATAACGTCCCGCCAGGTCGCGGAGTCCGACTGTAGATCCACTAGCTTTCCTACGTGCTTCAGTTCTGCACATAGTCTGCAGTAAACATTGTCTGAACTCATTGTAGGGCTTTTGATATATTACATTGTTATAAAGCGAAAAACTAATTACATACAAATCTTATTATTGTATCACCTTCAACTTCTTGATTATGGTTCTGCGTCTGGTTTGCAGTGTTTCCACAGAAGATTTCGGTTTTGCCCTAAATTTTTCGAAAATTATCCCTAAAAATCCTTTTGTAAAAAGTTTGACGCAATTTTGCCTTTGTCCCACCTTTAAGGTGTCCACACACTGAAGCCGGAGGCGGAGCGGAGGCGAAGGTGTGAGAGTTGTATTCTATTGAATCATATGAAAGCCTACACACACACCGTAGGCACCGCCTAGCGGCGGCGCGGCGTGGTGCCATAGGAAAAACCAAGTCTCCACACACTGAACCCGGAGGCGGAGCGGAGGCGAAGGCGTGCGAGTTGTATTCTATTGAATCATATGAAAGCCTACACACACACACACACCGCAGGCGGTGGCGGCGGGGCGGCGCGGTGCAATAGGAAAAACCGGCACGCCTTCAAGGCGTGTGTGGAGACTTTTAACTATACTAGGCAACAAAACTAAAGGTTTTTAAATCAAAGATCAACTATGTAATAATAATAATCGAAGAGATAAAAAAATTGTGTCTGTTTTGACTTTTGACTTCAGTGTTGCAGTTGTTCCAAGTCTCTCACAAGCTCTAAGGGTTGCCGTATCTTAAACCAAAAATTGCCGTATTCAGGGGAAAATTAAAAAACGGGCCGCATATTGTTTTTATATAAATATTTACTTGAGACTTGTCAGAGGTATCAGGACATAAAAGATAACTCCAACAACCATGTAGATCGAGTTAACATGAAGATAAAATACGGAACATGAAAGGCACGTAAAACAATAAACATCACGCATTACACGTAGACGGCATTGCTAAGCCTATATTTTATATAAAGGAATTTAATTGAACTAGCTCCCGCACGTAACTTCGCTATGAATAACATAGTAGGTACTTTGTCCTAGACTCATTTATAGAGATTTCCATTTTTGTCTTGTCCTTCATTTTTTGTAGCATTTTGTTTGACACTTCAAATTGTGTAGGTACTTGATTTCTCACGGCTTGCTTAGATAACAGAACAGAACTCCATGAATAGTGGAGGTGCCGTCTCATTTTATCAGGTTATTACTAGACTATAATATCCAGATTCCAGACAGAAGCCAGTCACTAATGCGTTCCGTTACACGAAGATATTTAGTTTGGTCAGCGCTTCTGATACCAGCCGTATCATTTCATACAAATATTAAACGGCTTTGAAATGTCTGCCGTATACCGCGCCGCATTTTTCTTACCGACTTGAAAGCCCGAAAACCGTATAATACGGCAATTGCCGTAGCCGGAACATCACTGATTATTCTCCTTCTTGGTATTGCATTATTACCTACACCATCACACGCTTTTATAAAAAGAGTGCACATTAGTGAGCATCAATTTAAGCATTATATTTTGTACCTACATAATAAAGAATAATTCATGGCTTTCCAGCAAAAACCTATGTAAGAACTAATGTAATAGGAAACTAGGTAAATATTGAACTAAAATAACTGCAGATTAAATCTTTATTTACAACGAAAGTTACAATCAAGGCAAATAATTTTTTTAAAAAAGTACCTAGTTGGTAGGTAGGTATACTATACACTTGAAACTATTGAGCTAACTGACTATAGGTACTTAACATAAGAATAGACAAGTTATTATCTATTCTTATGCTAATACTATATGATGTACTAGCAACTGCCCGCGGCTTCGCACACGTTATTTCAGGTTAAATACCTGCTAATATCGATATACTCACATGAAATAATCAGAAATAAATAGACAGATACTTAGTCTAGGATGTTTTTAAATTGCATTTGCACCTACGTCAGTCTATCGAGTTTGTTTATACAAGGAATATGTCGGCTGCTGGTAAAATTGCAAAGAAAAAAAAAAACATAATACATAGGTACCTACAGGGATATAGAAACGGATGAAAACTGTATATGTGTTACCTACCTATTCTTTCCATGAGTATAATAGTAGGTAGGCTGTCTGTGAGCTTGCAGAGATTGTACTCCTCGCGCGAATCGCAACGGTCAGCCTCGATCGCTCTAGGGACCAGGACAAACTGCCAGTCTTTACAATACAAGCCGCATACCAGCTGGAGCAAGGCGCAAACAACACCTAAAGTGGCGCCCCCACTTATTTTATCATATAATTCCAGTAAACAAAGGAATTTCTAAAATTCGCACATACAGTTTGTTAAATCTATCATACATAAGCTTTTTTTTAATGCATGTGTAGTAGTTTGATTTTGTCTAGTTTAGGAAAAGATACGAAACTAGAGTTTGGTGGCGTTTGGAGGCCACCAAACTCTGTTGTAGTAAGTATATCTGTTTGCGCAACATCTAAGTTTTGTGTTCTCTGTATACCTATTGATCGATACCCCGGTCATAACGTCTGCGGTTTTATCTTAACATACCTAACATTAATACGATAATGCAGCTTCCGACGTACTGTCTGACTGTCAGAAACACAAATATTTTTATTGCTAACTGTTGTACGATAAGATTTTAGGCTTAAAATGGTGTACAGTTTTGAAAGCTTATCTATAACACAATAAGTTTTACTTTGTATACCTCTTTGGGTATGTTCTTAGGTGTCAATTTATCTATTTTAAGATCTTATAAATAAGGGTTACTTAAGACAGACACCGAGGGGTATTTTAATTCATCTGGACGCCATTCGGATTCGATATCTGAAACTTTTGACTATTTTTGACGAATTTGGATCCTTATAATAGTTTCGATATAAAATCAAAATAGCGTTCTAAAGATCTGACGGAAATGGGATTAAATTCGAATTTGACGTTTCCGTAACGGAACCGACTCGAATGAATTAAAATACCCCTACAGAAAGTCGCCGGGTCTCTTATTATATTATTATAAATTTGTGTATGATCTGCAAAAATTTGTTCCATTGGTCTGGGTGTTTTCTATGTATAATAAAATAAATATCTATCTATGTACTAGTATATTGTATTAAGTATATCAGTCATCTAGTGCCCATAACACAAGCTCTGCTTAGCTTGGGGCTAGATGATGCTGTGTGGACTGTCCAGCATTATAACATTATTCTGTCCCGAGACAGATGGTCCCTGAGTGGAATCTTTCAACCAACAGAAAGTGTTGGACGCCGTTATTTGTATGCGACGAGCGCGAGCGCGCGCGGAGAGATCGCCTGGAAATACAGAAATACACATTTTATTAATTACCCAGTAACATGTCAATAAAAAAATATCACTACATAGTATAAAATAAAGTCGCTTGCTCTGTTTTTATGTCCCTATATCCCTTTGAATGCTTAAATCTTTAAAACTACGCAACGGATTTTGATGCGGTTTTTTTAATAGATAGAGTGATTCAAGAGGAAGGTTTCTAAGTACAATAAAACCGTGCGAAGGGGGGCGGGTCGCTAGTTAATTATTGTTCAGGTAAACCGACCACGCAGCAAATATGCATTTCAGCTGCGCTTGCATTGAATGCGTATTTGCTCGCGATTACCCAAATATACTCAGTTCGCGATCGACCGCCATCGTCGCGGGTTCAATACCATTACAACCATTCTTACCATAACAACAATAGTTTAGTTTATTTATATAACATTGTGTGTCAAGTGAATACTGTCCGTACCAAACCATACCAGTGACTTTCCTTGACCACCTACCATACCACTAACAAAGGGCAGTTCGGGGTTCAACCATTTACATCTACCACACAACCCCGATGTTCGATACACATCGATCATCTAGCTTCCTCAACTAGGTAGCTGCCTCAGCAGGTCAGATTAACTAGGTAATTAGTACATACGTGACCGCGGAGGTAACGAGCGGTCACTAGGTCAGCCAGCAGACAGTGCATCACTAGCAGCGATATCAACCGCACTCACTATCATCAGCATCATTAGTCGTAGTTTTACGTATATAAGTTGAATATAGCTTTTACCGACAAACTCGACTTTTACATCTACATCCCAGGATTAGCTAGCGGTTAAACCTTCACCCGAGCTAACCACAACCCTTTTCAATTATAATGAATTACCTGGTCGAATATCTTCCTGTAGGCGCAGCGCTGGACGCCGCGCTCTCGCAGGAACACCAGCCGGTCGAACAGCACCAAGTTCTCCACCAGCTCCTGCATAGCCTGCTGGAGAAGAATGAAGACTCCGGCTTTCTTCATCGTAGTGGAGTTTGTGACCTGAATAAAAATAAAAAAATAAATAAAATAAATTTTTATTTAGCAGCAAAACAAAATACATACAAAAAGCTTAACCAAAACATACGGGTAGATATATCGATTTAGATCCAGGTAAGTTCCTAAATTGTAAACAAAATTACATTGGATCTCTAGGTGTTTAGGTACTATAGTTACTAAAAAGTGGAATACAACACTCGTTGGATGGATACTTATGGAATGTTAATGTTACCTATAATAATACAGAATTTTCATTTATTAAGCACATCAATAATCCAAACATAGGTATAATAATATGCAATTTAAGAGAACAATGACATGATTTTTGATGACGAATAACAGAGCAGAATGGAAGAAGAATTCATGTTGTGACCCCACTTAGCGTGGGATAAGGTCCGGAAGAAGAGAGAGTTTGGAGAGTTGGTGGAGTTTGTGACCTGCTGCCAAATGAGCCGGAGTTCAGGCAGGTCGAACTGCCTGGAGTCTGTGGAGCCAGACGCGCTGTCTGCGACGAGAGAGAAGCCGTCGACTGCGCTCTGTATGTACTTCTCGAAGTTGTTTTCCATTTCTTTTGTTTTCACTGCTTTTCGTTTGTTGCGTTTTATTTTGCAGTTGTCTGGAATGAGATAAGTTATATTATTACTTGTATTGGTTTATCTATTGATGTGGACCAACAGTGGGAACACAGGACACTTAGGAATAAATCTTAAAACTAAATACAATATGTTTGAAGGACACAATGATGATTGAATACCCATTCGCGGAAACTGTTAGGCCTAAGTTACCCACGAGTTTCAACTATTGTTGTTGAATAAGCTGTTTGTTTCCCAAATAAATGAAATAAAATACCTACCTATAGTTAGATGATTTTTCCCCTTTTTTGGTGGACATGGACACAGGATAAAAAACTTTAAATAAATCTGGACTTGAAAAAAAAAAACAGATGCAAAATAGCTAAGTTAAATTATCTATTTTATCTTTGATTTTGAGGCTACTTTAATAGTGACGTAGGTACTTAAGTTTATACCTACATTAATTTTATATAATATATAGTTTATTCCTTATCTTTCTTATCTCAAGCCGTTCGAGCAGATGTAGTTTACTTGTGTTCACATGTTGTTGTTATAATGTGTCTAAACGTGAAAATCTATAATTGGCTCTCCGATTCAATTGCTCAATCTTATTAAGTTAGTTTAAGCCGTTGATTTTCCAATAAATAATTTTTTTTTAATTATTTAGTAGCAGCGCTTACCGCGCCTCTCCACGACGCGACTTGGCTCAGCAGCGCGCGCCTTCACACCGGGAGTTGTGGCTGGCTGGAGTACTATATAAGAGTGCTAACTAACACATTTCTAGAACAGTAAGCAACCGCCAGCCGCAGGAAGGGCGCGTCCATCAGGTCTGCTCTACCACCGCGCCCAGGCTGCAGGTTGTAGACTCACGTGCGTGTGCGTAGAGCTGCAGCGCCGCCCTCGCCAGCAGGTTGAACACGAGGAGCCGCAGGGGCTGGCTGGAGGCGGGGGGGTGCGCCGCCAGCCGCAGTGCGGGCGCGTCCATCAGGTCTGCTCTACCACCGCGCCCAGGCTGCAGGTTGTAGACTCACGTGCGTGTGCGTAGAGCTGCAGCGCCGCCCTCGCCAGCAGGTTGAACACGAGGAGCCGCAGGGGCTGGCTGGAGGCGGGGGGGTGCGCCGCCAGCCGCAGGAAGGGCGCGTCCATCAGGTCTGCTCTACCACCGCGCCCAGGCTGCAGGTTGTAGACTCACGTGCGTGTGCGTAGAGCTGCAGCGCCGCCCTCGCCAGCAGGTTGAACACGAGGAGCCGCAGGGGCTGGCTGGAGGCGGGGGGGTGCGCCGCCAGCCGCAGGAAGGGCGCGTCCATCAGGTCTGCTCTACCACCGCGCCCAGGCTGCAGGTTGTAGACTCACGTGCGTGTGCGTAGAGCTGCAGCGCCGCCCTCGCCAGCAGGTTGAACACGAGGAGCCGCAGGGGCTGGCTGGAGGCGGGGGGGTGCGCCGCCAGCCGCAGGAAGGGCGCGTCCATCAGGTCTGCTCTACCACCGCGCCCAGGCTGCAGGTTGTAGACTCACGTGCGTGTGCGTAGAGCTGCAGCGCCGCCCTCGCCAGCAGGTTGAACACGAGGAGCCGCAGGGGCTGGCTGGAGGCGGGGGGGTGCGCCGCCAGCCGCAGGAAGGGCGCGTCCATCAGGTCTGCTCTACCACCGCGCCCAGGCTGCAGGTTGTAGACTCACGTGCGTGTGCGTAGAGCTGCAGCGCCGCCCTCGCCAGCAGGTTGAACACGAGGAGCCGCAGGGGCTGGCTGGAGGCGGGGGGGTGCGCCGCCAGCCGCAGGAAGGGCGCGTCCATCAGGTCTGCTCTACCACCGCGCCCAGGCTGCAGGTTGTAGACTCACGTGCGTGTGCGTAGAGCTGCAGCGCCGCCCTCGCCAGCAGGTTGAACACGAGGAGCCGCAGGGGCTGGCTGGAGGCGGGGGGGTGCGCCGCCAGCCGCAGGAAGGGCGCGTCCATCAGGTCTGCTCTACCACCGCGCCCAGGCTGCAGGTTGTAGACTCACGTGCGTGTGCGTAGAGCTGCAGCGCCGCCCTCGCCAGCAGGTTGAACACGAGGAGCCGCAGGGGCTGGCTGGAGGCGGGGGGGTGCGCCGCCAGCCGCAGGAAGGGCGCGTCCATCAGGTCTGCTCTACCACCGCGCCCAGGCTGCAGGTTGTAGACTCACGTGCGTGTGCGTAGAGCTGCAGCGCCGCCCTCGCCAGCAGGTTGAACACGAGGAGCCGCAGGGGCTGGCTGGAGGCGGGGGGGTGCGCCGCCAGCCGCAGGAAGGGCGCGTCCATCAGGTCTGCTCTACCACCGCGCCCAGGCTGCAGGTTGTAGACTCACGTGCGTGTGCGTAGAGCTGCAGCGCCGCCCTCGCCAGCAGGTTGAACACGAGGAGCCGCAGGGGCTGGCTGGAGGCGGGGGGGTGCGCCGCCAGCCGCAGGAAGGGCGCGTCCATCAGGTCTGCTCTACCACCGCGCCCAGGCTGCAGGTTGTAGACTCACGTGCGTGTGCGTAGAGCTGCAGCGCCGCCCTCGCCAGCAGGTTGAACACGAGGAGCCGCAGGGGCTGGCTGGAGGCGGGGGGGTGCGCCGCCAGCCGCAGGAAGGGCGCGTCCATCAGGTCTGCTCTACCACCGCGCCCAGGCTGCAGGTTGTAGACTCACGTGCGTGTGCGTAGAGCTGCAGCGCCGCCCTCGCCAGCAGGTTGAACACGAGGAGCCGCAGGGGCTGGCTGGAGGCGGGGGGGTGCGCCGCCAGCCGCAGGAAGGGCGCGTCCATCAGGTCTGCTCTACCACCGCGCCCAGGCTGCAGGTTGTAGACTCACGTGCGTGTGCGTAGAGCTGCAGCGCCGCCCTCGCCAGCAGGTTGAACACGAGGAGCCGCAGGGGCTGGCTGGAGGCGGGGGGGTGCGCCGCCAGCCGCAGGAAGGGCGCGTCCATCAGGTCTGCTCTACCACCGCGCCCAGGCTGCAGGTTGTAGACTCACGTGCGTGTGCGTAGAGCTGCAGCGCCGCCCTCGCCAGCAGGTTGAACACGAGGAGCCGCAGGGGCTGGCTGGAGGCGGGGGGGTGCGCCGCCAGCCGCAGGAAGGGCGCGTCCATCAGGTCTGCTCTACCACCGCGCCCAGGCTGCAGGTTGTAGACTCACGTGCGTGTGCGTAGAGCTGCAGCGCCGCCCTCGCCAGCAGGTTGAACACGAGGAGCCGCAGGGGCTGGCTGGAGGCGGGGGGGTGCGCCGCCAGCCGTAGGAAGGGCGCGTCCATCAGCGAGCCGCACTGCAGCCGCGACACCACCGCGCTCAGGCACAAGCTCAGGGGGAAGTTCTGGAAGCGCCCGCTCACCTGCACGTCTCGCGTCATTACTGTTCGTTCAACGATATCCACGAAACATGTTTTGGTGGTATCCGTTTAAAGGTCTCCACACACTGAAGCCAGAGGCGGAGCGGAGGCGAAGCAGTGCCGGATTTATATTTTTCATGAGTGTAGGCCACTTTGTCCCGCCGCCCCATGTACTGAGCCGTTCATTATTAGCTGTGCGCACCCCCCCCCCCCCCCGGTAGACATACAATTTGATTGTCTGCAATCGAGTGACCGTCCTCTGAAATCTGCCGCCCCCCTAGGACGCTGCCGCCCCCTAGGACGCCGCCGCCCCTAGGCCGGGGCCTATACGGCCTGTTTACAAATCCAGGACTGAGGCGAAGGCGTGCGAGTTGTATTCTATTGAATCATATGAAAGCCTACACACACACCGCAGGCGGTGACGGCGCGGTGCCATAGGAAAAACTGCCACGCCTTCGCCTCCGCTCTGCCTCCGGCTTCAGTTTGTGGAGACTTTAAATGTAAGCGAGTGCAATCTCTAATTTTATTTATTTTGAAAAACTAACATCAGAATCACACAAAAAAAATGAAAACATCAGAACAATTTGGACTTCGTGACCGCCTGAAAATACCTGGCTTATTCGAGTTTCTACTCTGCCTTTTTAGGGTTCCGTACGCAAAGGGCAGAACGCGACCCTAGTACTAAGACTGCTGCCCATCCGTTGTCTGTCCGACTGCCACCAAGCTGTCATGAACCGTGACAGTTAGAGAGACAAGATTTTATAGATCAATATATTTCTGTTGCTACAATAACGGCAAAGTCGACAAATAATAAAAATAAACAGAATTAAGTTAATATTTAAGGGTCCTATGGCCTTCCGGAGACTGTGATCTATACAATCATTATGTTAGATAGTCTTACTTCTTACTATTATTATAAATGGAAAAGTATGTGTAAATGTATGTTATAAGTAATCTTTTGGTATGTAGATGGTTTAGGACTTAGAATAGGACATATTAATTTGGAAATTTTAACCTCTGAGGGGGTTAAATAGGGTGGTAAAGTTTGTATGGAAAAATGAATAAACTAAGGAGTGAATAATTTAACACGTATTTTTTTATTTTCTCACAATTACCCCTAGAAGATGTGCAATAAACTTCTGAAATTGTACGAAAACTCGCGTTTGCGGGCGAAGGCGCGGGGCGCATCTAGTACATAAATAGTTGGGGTTCAGGAAATATGAAGGCAAATATACCCCTAACACAAGCTCTCCTTACTTAGATGCCATACAGTAACATAGTTACCTCTCGCATCCTGTGATAGCAGCACGGCATGAGCACCAGCGCCTGTGCACTGGGACACTGCAGGAAGACGTGCAGCGCGTCGATAGTGAGGTCGGCGCAGGCGTGCAGCCCCGCGATGCAGTAGCGCTGCGGGACAAATATACAATAAAATAAAAAGTTTCTTTATTCAGTCATTTTTGTCCACATACAAATTAAAATCACAATTAAACAAAAATATTGGTAACTATAACAATATAGATGTAAGGCCGGTTTAAAACAAATTAAACCAATCCGTATAAAACGAATAAAACCGTTTTAAAACGAATTGAACTATTTTTTTCGGTTTAAATATCTTGGTGTTGACGACTATGTTTTTCTTAATTTTAACTATTTTCTTGATTTTACCGATGTAAAACGTAAAAACTGTAGAAAAATTTGTTAATGCGGCATATACAGATATTGATAGTTAACCTTATTTAAATAAGCAATTTGATTCGGTTTAAAATGTTTTAAAACCAAACTCGCACACTTACACTCTCCTGGCCGTCTCTCGTTGTTACTCTCGAGTGGGAGTGTGTGAGTTTGATTTTAAACAGAATGTGGGGACTTGACGCAAAGTTGTATGCGAGTTTTCAACCGTTTAAAACGATTTACATTCAGTCAAAAAAGTATCGGGAATGGATGATTTGTTTATGGTTCCAAATTCAAATTTTTGTTTTTTTTATTGTTGTTAGGTTGGCACAACTGTTTGCCATTTTGGCGCGGAGTTTGAGTTGCATCTGTTATTTATATTAAATACAGTGCTGTTTTTAGTTACATCATATCTAGTGTGTATTGCGAATTTCACAATGGACAAAAACATCGAACAAAGAGTTTGTCTTAAGTTTTGCATCGCCAATGGAATTTCGTGTTCGGAGTCACTGAAAATGTTACAGAAGGCTTTCGGTGAATCGACTTTATCAAAAACACGTGCTTATGAGTGGTACAAAGCGTTCAAAAGCGGTCGAGATGTGATGGAAGATTTGCCTCGCTCTGGTAGGCCATCAACGTCTGCAATTGAAGTTAACATCGCAAAAGCGAAGGAAACAGTGACTGAAAATCCTCATTCAACTTTGCGAGAGATAGCCGCCGAACTTTCTGTATTTCACGAGTCGATCCGTACCATTTTAAATAATCACTTGGGTATGAAACATGTTGCCGCTCGACTAGTCCCAAAAGACCTGAATTTTCTCCAAAAACTCAATCGCATGAGAGTCGCTGAGGACATGCTAGAACGAGTCAATTCCGACCCAACATTCATGAAACGCATTATTACTGGTGACGAGACGTGGGTTTATGAGTTTGACATGCAAACTAGTCAACAAGCTTCGGAGCGGCGCCTTCCAACTGAACCGAAACCGAAAAAACCACGCCAAAGTCGATCAGAAGTCAAAGTCATGTTGACTGTTTTGTTTGACTCTCGCGATGTTGTGCACTCGGAATTCTTGCCGGAAGGTCAAACGGTAAATAAAGAATATTATTTGAGCGTTATGCGGCGTTTAAGAGAGCAAATTCGACGAAAAAGGCCAGATTTGTGGAAAGAAAATTCTTGGATTTTGCACCACGATAATGCGCCTTCGCACAAGGCCATCATTGTGACCGAATTTTTGACCAAACACTCAACAAATACCATCGAGCAACCACCATATTCACCAGATATGGCTCCGGCCGACTTCTTTCTTTTTCCTAAACTCAAATTACCACTTCGTGGCACCCGTTTTCAATCGGTACAAGACATAAAGGAGAATTCGCGGCTAGAACTGAACTCAATTCCGGAAACAGCGTTTAAAAAATGTTTTGATGATTGGATAATTCGTTGGCGTAAGTGTATCGTTTCTGAAGGAGCATACTTTGAAGGTGATAAAATAAATTTGGATGTATAACAAACATTTTGTGTATTATTGATCTTTTCCCGGTATTTGCGGTTTAAAACGGAGAAATTTGGTTGATTTACATCTATAGGGCCGAACTTGTCGCGCACCAGCGCGCGCACGGCGCCCTGCGAGTCCGCCGTCACGGTGAGCCGCACGAACTTCACGGCGCTAAGAGAGTCCGCGTGGTACGTGCGCTGCCGGCGCTTGGCCGACACGTAGTGCCGCTCGTTGCACTCCAGCCCCAGCACCTTCAAGGAGCTCGTTTCGTAGATTCGCTGGTCCAGATATCCCTAGAATAGGAAACAAGTATATACTGACTTGGTCAAAGGTTATTTAGATACTCTAATCACTACATAGTATAAAACAAAGTCGCTTTTTCTGTCCCTATGTCTTTATGTCCCTTTGAATGCTTAAATCTTTAAAACTACGCAACGAATTTTGATGCGGTTTTTTTTGTAGATAGAGTAATTCAAAAGGAAAGTTTATACGTATAATAAAACTGTGCGAAGCCGGGGCGGGTCGCTAGTAAACATTAATTTAATGCTGGAAAATCAAGACGTACCAGCCCGGATCCGAAGTCCACCACCGTGCTGCATCCCGCGCGCTCGCAGCACTCCTTGATCTCCTGCGCGAGGTACAGCACCTCGTGCTTCTTCTTAGGACCCAGGGGCGCGTGCTCTACTCCTGTGAACTCTAGTTCGTCGTTTTTCACATGGTCTTCGTAGCTGGACAAACATTATATACAAGTAATGGTTATCCACAATATCCACGTTAGTCTAATTAGAAAAAATAATTTCAGTAAAATAAAATTCTATGTTGGTGAAGTTAGCAGAGGATCTTCCAGTAGAGCATAATTAAATGAGAGTTCTGTTCCCATGCAGGTGAGTTCTATCGTTCCTGATACTTTTCAGAAATAGTACCGGCGTTTTTACACGAAAAAAAATAAGTGAAGTTATGCTCTGCTCACTTCACGCAGCAGATCATTTTTCAGGAATGGAAATAAAAATTAGGTATTTTCAAGCCTCTGTATAAAACAAACAATTCCTGATAAATTTCAGGAATAGTTCCGGCGTTTTTACCGAACCAAACTTAATTTAAAGATATGATCTAATATTACCTACCTACCTGTTCGAGTTGGCGTAATAACAAAATGTGCCTTGGGCTGGCACAAAACATTATTTAAATGGACTGTATCGAGTATAGAACGGTAAACTGTCACATTTTTATTATTTTAAAATATTAAATAACAGAACTCCTGAAATTTTCATGAATTAGGTCCTTGATAATGACAAATTTTAAGACTAATTCTTCGAAACGGCTTATATTCAAACCCACGTAGATTGATTTTATTAGAGTTCTAATAGCATGCATTAAGTTTAAGTTAAATGAAAGCTTATTCGTATGAAAAACATACAATTTAGAAGCAGAACTACTGAAACTTTCATTAAATCGGTCATCGAAAAAGACAAAAATTAAGACTTTTTCTTCGAAACGGTATAGATTCAAACCCACGTAGAATAATTTTTATCAGAGTTCCAATAGCATGCATTGAGTTTAAGTTAAATGAAAGCCTATTTGTATGAATAACATACAATTTAGAAGCAACACTACTGAAACTTTCTTGAAACTGGACTTTGAAAACGACAAAAATTAAGACTTTTTCTTCGAAACGGTATAGATTCAAACTCATAGAGTCATTTTTATCAGAGTTCCAATAGCATGCATTGAGTTTTAGTTAAACGAAAGCCTATTTGTATGAAAAACATACAATTTAGAAGCCGAACTACTGAAACTTTCGTGAAAACGGTCTTCGAAAAAGACAAAAATAAAGACTTTTTCTTCGAAACGGTATAGATTCAAACCCACATAGAGTCATTTTGATCAGAGTTCCAATAGCATGCATTGAGTTTTTGTTAAATTAAAGCTTATTCGTATGAAAAATATACAATTCAGAAGCAGAAATACTGAAACTTTCATGAAACTGAACTTTGAAAAAGACAAAAATTAAGACTTATTCTTCGAAACGTTATAGATTCAAACCCACGTAGATTGATTTTTATTATAGTTCTTATAGCGTGCAATGAGTTTTTGTTAAATTAAAGCTTATTCGTATGAAAAACATACAATTAAGAAGCAGAACTACTGAAACCTTCATGAAATCGGTCTTTGAAAAAGACAAAAATTAAGACTTTTTCTTTGAAACGGTATAGATTTAAACACATGTACCTAGAGTGATTTTTATCAGAGTTCTAATAGCGTGCATTGAATTTTAGTTACATAAAAGCTTATTTGTACTAAAAACATACAATTCAGAACCAGAACTAAAAGAATATTCAGAACCAGAACTCAAAGAAAAGGTTTTAATTTTCGTCTCTTTCAAAGATCGATTTCATGAAAGTTTCAGTAGTTCTGCTTCTGAATTGTATTTTTTCAGACGAATAAGTTTTAGTTAAACTAAAACTTATTCGAACTCTGATAAAAATTACTCTACATGTGTTTGAATCTATATCGTTTCTAAGAAAAAGTCTTAATTTTTGTCTCTTTCAAAGACCGATTTCATGAAAGTTTCAGAAGTTCTGCTTCTGAATTGTATGTTTTTCAGAGAAATAAGTTTTTACTTAACTAAAACCCAATGCGTGCTATTAGAACTCTGATAAAAATCACTCTGCATGTGTTTGAATCTATACCGTTTCGAAGAAAAAGTCTTAATTTTTGTCTCTTTCAAAGACCGATTTCATGAAAATTTCAGGAGTTCTTTCATTTAATATTTTTAAATAATAAAAAATGTGACCATTTACCGTTCTATATTCGATACAGTCCATTTAAATAATGTTTCGTGCCAGCCCAAGGTACATTTGGTTACTACGCCAACTCGAACAGGTAGTATTAGATCATAATCTTTTAATTAAGTTTGGTTCGGCAAAAACACCGGAACTATTCCTGAAATATATCAGGAACTGTTTGTTTTATACAGGGGCTTGAAAATACTTAATTTTTATTTCCATTCCAGAAAAATGATCTGCTTCGTGAAGTTAGCAGAGCATAACTTCATTATTTTTTTCCTGTAAAAACGCCGGAACTATTCCCGAAAAGTATCAGGAACGATAGAACTCACCTGGGAACAGAACTCTCATTTAATTATGCTCTGCTGGAAGATGCTCTGCTAACTTCACAGACACTAACATTCTTATGGTTTATTTAGACCCGTGTGGTATAGGACAAGTAGGTAATGAATGGTTGATATTTTCTGCTCATTTTATAAATGCGAATGGTTAAATGGATGGTTAGATGGGGGTTTGTTAAATCTACTGAACGAATCGGGCTGAAATTCAAAAAGACGTAGTTCTGACCAAGAATAAAACAGGCTACTTTTTATAAAAGATCACGCTACTGAAGCCGCTTGCATTAGGTACTACTTTATAGAGGAAAGATGTGTAGGTATTTTTTGTTTTAGATAGGTACCTATTTGAATTAAGTACAAGTTACACGTATTGTTTGAGTCGAGTGCTCAGGCGAAAGAAGCAGAACGAATTACCTATTCCACCAATGTAATGTAGGTACCTACCATGTTTTGTGTGAATAAATATTACTGAAATACTAAGCTCTGAGCTTTGGACAAAAAGTAGCCTACAATTTTATCCCAGATCCAGATTGATTGATACAGTCTAGACTCAACCAACATCTCCGAACAGAATACGTCAACAACCATTCTGAGACCTACCTTACTGTAATCTTCCTCGCACTTGTACAAAACTCATTCAAAAACTGATTCCTATCCGCCAGCGCGCTGAGCCCGGCCTCGCAGACGTCCACGTCTACAATACCGCTGAGGTCTATCTCATCCAGCACGTTATTGAGGAGGACGTCGGTGTTGGGAGTCGTGCAGAGAAACTGGTAGCGGCGGAAGAACTGGCTGGCGGCCTCGAAGTACTCCTCCGCTGTTTGGAACCCCTTGGGCAGGCTCATGCTTCCAACGATGCTGGAAGGTTATGGGATAGGCGGGTTATTAGGACAAAAGATTGAAGCGAAGGGGAAATCAATTATCACTTTATTTCTGATATTATTTTGGTAGTCTATGTGCTTATTTTGTAAGCCTAATGAAATGAAGATATTGATTTACTTGATATGGTGTGGGCTGCTAGGAGCGCAAGTAGACTTATCATCATCATCAGCCTATATTAGTCCACAGCTGGACATAGGCCTCCCGGCCATAGCGCCCTGTCTTCAGCTTGCAGCTAGCAGTCTTTCACAGATCGTCATCCCACCTGGCCGGAGGGCGTCCTACACTACGTTTGCCAAGTCGCGGTCTCCACTGAAGAACACGTTTACCCAACTGTTGTCGGTTCGTCGAGCGAGATATGGCCGGCCCACTGCCGCTTCAGCTTGCTAATTCTTTGAGCTATGTCGATAACTTTGGTTCTCTGTCGGATGTAGGTATTCATTACGAAGTAGACTAAGGCATTATGTTCAAATAGGAGATCAGTCGATTACTATTTTAAATTGCTGAAAAATAGTATGTAGTTAAATTGCTGAAAAGTAGTATAAAAATTGTGATACAATACAAAAATAACACTTACTTAGCTAGTTACCTAACTAACAAAGAAAATTACAATCAAAGAATAGAAATATACTAGCGACCCGCCCCGGCTTCGCACGGTGTTTTTTTATACGTATAAACCTTCCTCTTGAATCACTATATTTTTTTTTTTTTTTAATTCCGGACAGTCCACTCAGCATCATCTAGCCCCAAGGTAAGCACAGCTTGTGTTATGGGTATAATAATATAACTACACAGATAACATTGTTAACTTTTTTAAAGGAAATTTTATGCGGAATTTAAATAGATAGATGACTAAACAATACGCTGATAGCCAGATTGTCTTCCGAAGAACACCACTAAAGAACTAAAAAAGTAAAACGCACATCCAACTTGTATTGATATGGACCGGTTGAGCAGCCTCTGGACTGTTCGCAACAGTCTGCAGTTACCTTAATTGTAAAACTATTACATAATCACTACATAGTATAAAACAAAGTCGCTTTTTCTGTCCCTATGTCCCTATATCCGAATGTCCCTTTGAATGCTTAAATCTTTAAAACTACGCAACGGATTTTGATGCGGTTTTTTGATGTTTTTTAGATATACGACCGATAGACGACCGATGTGGCGCGGTGGGCGAAGGTCCGCCTGCGACGTAGGAGGTTGCGGGTTCGATTCCCGCCTCGGAACAAATTTGTGTACGATCTGCAGAAATTTGTTCCGTTGGTCTGGGTGTTTTCTATGTGTAATAAAAAAAAAACTATGTATGTAATGTATTGTATGAAGTATATCAGTCATCTAGTACCCATAACACAAGTCAAGCTCTGCTTAGCTTGGGGCTAGATGATGCTGTGTGGACTGTCCGGAATTAAATTAAAGAAATATATATATATATAGTGATTCAAGAGGAAGGTTTATACGTATAATAAAACACCGTGCGAAGCCGGGGCGGGTCGCTAGTATATTTCTAATCTTTGATTGTAATTTTCTTTGTTAGTTAGGTAACTAGCTAAGTGTTATTTTAATATTGTATCACTAATTAAACAAAGTCGCTTTCTCTGTCCCTAATTCCCTGTCCCTTTGAACGTTTAAATCTTGAAAACTACGCAACAGATTTTGATGCGTTTTTTTTAATAGTTAGTGATTCAAGAGGAAGGTTTGTGAAGGATTAGCCGCTAGCTAATCCTGGGATGTAGATGTAAAAGTCGAGTTTGTCGGTAAAAGCTATATTCAACTTATATACCTAGAACTACGACTAATGATGCTGATGATAATGAGTGCGGTTGGTATCGCTGCTAGTGATGCACTGTCTGCTGGCTGACCTAGTGACCGCTCGTTACCTCCGCGGTCACGTATATACTAATTACCTAGTTAATCGGACCTGCTGAGGCAGCTACCTAGTTTAGGGATCTAGGTGATCGATGTGTATCGAACAGTTTGTATGTATAATATAACCGTGCGAAGCCGGGGCGGGTCGCTAGTTAAACAATTAACATGTTATGATCATACCTGTGTTGTCAAGACATGGTACGTGGCAATCTTTGTGTGGCTCACTTAATCCCGATTTTTCAGATACCTGGTAAGACTTGGGAAGGTACAAAGGAATAAAAGATAATATATGTAAAATAATATTTATTAACAGTCTCAACAATTAACTCAGAAATAAATAACATTCGAATCTTCAGGAACCTCGCACAAATATTTTCACATATTGTAAGCTACCTTCTGAATACAACCAACCAGTAGGTATGTTTCACCAAACCACTTAGAGTGCATCTTTCAGATATACTTTTAAAGCTATGTTTGTTCTATGTAGTCATGTATAGCGGTTTTCATACAAAACACATTTTTAGTGGTAGGTAGAATCAGCTTGTTTGGAGAATGAAGTTAGTTGTTTACATAAGTAACACCGTTCTGTTAGGAACGCCTCATCATTTGATTTCATGTGACAACGTCACATGTCTAAGACATTGTTCGGCAGTTCGGTTGAATTGAATGGGGCTGCCTCGCCTCCGTTATGTAAACCGCCTAGCCATTTTGAAAACGGGCTGATTTTATGATCCCTCGACCACATATCTAATTTACTAGATTTCTGAGCTTTCTGAGTAAGTTAATTAGGTATACATACAATACAACATAAGCACCCTACGGATCTATTGACTAATACAATACTAGTATACACTCTACTTCACCAAAAAACACTTTTGCTTGGCAATAGTTCTACGACATTGAAACAAAAGACCTTAACATATTTAATGAAAAATTCTTTGCAGTTTGCAGACAAACAAACACAATTTAATGTTCTTAATAGTTCAACAGTTCAGGATTCCTAGTTTGCCTAATATTAATAATTAATTAAGTATGTAGTATGTTTAGCGAGGTCGAAAGGACGCGCGCCAATGCGCGATGCTCTTCTATAAAATGCAACTTAAAATGCAATCTGAAATCTCGGCTTTAAAAATTAATCAGCTCTATTCTAAGAACATTTCCATTTAAACATGGATTTCTTATAAAAATACTGTCTACAGAGCCTTTGTCATGAAACAGATCATTTTAAAGTAAGAAAATCAACCCCTTTTATTTATACAACACAACATATTTCGGAGCTAACAATGAAATGGGAAAGCTCCACAAAATTAACGAAAGGTTGACCCAGATAAAATGACAAATGTTTCGAGACTAAGAATGAAAGAGTCTACCTTTATTTTGTACAATTGTGGGGCGCTATAAATGAGGCCCGTCCGGTTCGTTCAGTCTTCCCAACCGGACAGGAGCAACAGAGCCCAAGCGCCGCTCTATGGAGTCTAATCGCCCGGTGCCTGGCGAGGCCTCTATTGCTGTGGGCCGCTGATTTTCTGCCAATCCTCATTGTCTTTCTGCAAAGTTTGCCCTTTCGCTTCTCCGATGACGCACTTACCGAACCACCGCCCTTGGTTCAGATACTTCTCACAGACTTCCAGCAAGTCTTCCTTCTTCACGGCTAAAACCCTCTCCCGTTGCGTCTTCCAGATGTCATAGGACAATCCGTAGAGGAATAGATCCACCCCTTTCATGTATTCTGCCACCGGCTGGTCCATTTGTTGTAGAATAGATAGCTTGGCTTCGAACAGCGTCTGATCGTTGACCAGCCCTACGTTCTTCGCCATCCAGGCGGCTGTCTCGTCGAAGACATCCAGCGTCACGCGAGAGTTAGGATCACGGTACGAATAGAAATTAAAGATTCCGTCCAGGGTTAACATTGCTCCGCCACCGTATGCTCCGTTTTGCTCTCGCACAATCGGATGTAGATATTTGGACGTGAGAAAGCGAGATAGCACTCTCAGACGCGAGTAGTCAGGGTCAGTGTAGGGAACCGCTGGGATCACCTTCGCACAGAAGTTGACTGGGATATTCATCTCGATCTGGAGTCCACAGTTTTTCTTCGTCATCGCGGTGTTGTCTGTCCAGTTGATTCGGTTGGGTTCCTTCGCATCTTCGCCTTTGCAAAGCTCTTTGCAGAAGTATTCGATTTGAGCGTTGATGTCTTTATTTGTATTGCTGTAGTGAAAGGTAGCTCGAAGATTATTGCCGGTTAATACTCGGTTTGCGATGCTGGTCACGAGAGCAGACACTTCTTCTGTTTTAAGGGTCTTCTGGATCTCCTGCATGTTCAAGACGTGTCTTAACCCACTGAGACCTTCTTTGCAGTCATCTACGGACGATACCAGCGCTCGCGCGGCTTGCATGGCGTACGTATGTCCGCTGTCAATAATGCCGTTGGTCAGGGATGAGCAGTAGTTTGTAAGAAGCATCGACATCCGATTCATGTTGGTGAAATCTGGTTTTTTGAAGATTTCAAGCCAGATGTCAAGCATCTTGGGAAGGTTTTCGTCGAGGCAGTGACTGGCGATCAGGATACCCTGCTCAAACTGCCCTTGCTGGTCGATGTGTTCCGTCACGTGGGTTATTACACTGAGGCCAGATGTGCTTTTACTTACGTGTTTATCGAATTTGCGAAAGTCATATTTTTTAGTGTCGAATTTGTCAAGAATGTAGTTAAAGAAAGGGAGTAGTGGACGCTCGCCTACGTGTAAGCTATGAGTGCCTAGGACTCCTTTGAAGTAAGAGACTCCGTTAGTATTGGCCTGGCAAAGCTGAAGGGGAATGCTCGCGATCACCGAGTGTGATAAAGGTGGGGCCGTTTTAATTAGCGTTATATCTTGGAGCTGTAGACAGGGCAGCACATCCAAGTTTTCATTTTTTTTCTGAGCCTTCGATAACTCTAGCCCTTCCTTGTAAATCTGATTTTTCTGCTCGATAGTCAGAGAGCTAGATTTTTTGTGAAGCAGTTTAGACTCAGACTTTGTTAATATTTCATCGAATTTAGGGTCAGGTTTCATGGTCATGACTAATTTGTGGTTATTCTTAATAAAGTACTTCTCGATGACGCCTTTGACGTAGTTGGGCTGCATGAGGTTGGTTTTTAGCTGGGCAAGGAGGTCGTTGACCTTTAGGGCGCCCAAGATAGGTCCATTGTGATTCCAGAGGGGCATGAGGTTGAAGAGCAGGTTTAATCCGAATTTAGGTGAATGATGCTTGATGGAGAGCTCGAATCCGTGGAGGACACTCTCGATGTGGTCTTTGTCGAAGCCTTTGGAGTGAATCTCCTCGATTGTTTGATTGGCGATGTTCTCGACGAGTTCGAAGTTTTTTTCTTCAACGTCACGAAGTCCGACGACGAACAGCGTATCTCTGATCTGGTTGTCGTAGCCTGTCAAGGAGTTGTAGCCTCCAGAAATGTTCTTTTCAATAAGGCTTTTGTAGAATGCTGAGTTTGGACCAATCACCATCAATTCTGCCAGTGCCATGATCATAAAAGTCTCGTAAATGTCCGTTATGTCCGCCATTACGTAGCCTATGGCTATTTGGTTCTGTTTCTCTACTGGTCCGCCGAATTGATCGACTCTACACGTGATTTCGATATTTTTCGGTTTTTCCCATCGCCTTTGTGGCGAGACGACGGTGTTGGCCGGATCTAGGTACTGGTACTGACCTAGGTATAACTCATCTACTATTTTCAAGTTTGTCTCTAGTGGAAAATTACCATATGAGTATATTCTTGCATTACTGGGATGGTAGTAGGTGGAGTGGAACTTCTGCAAGTAGTTGTGACTCAGCTGTGGAATATGCAATGGGTCTCCCCCCGAAACAAACCCGTAGGTACCATCAGGTAGTATCTTATTGATGAACTGTTGGCCAAATAATGAGCTGGTCTCGGAAAAAGCGCCTTTCATTTCATTGTACACTACCCCTTTGAAAACCAAGTTAGAATTCTTATCTTCTAATTTGGAATGCTCCAGTCTCCACCCTTCTTGCAGAAAGTCTAATCGTGATAGAGTGGGTTTAAATACAGCATCTAAATATATTTTCTGTAGGTTTCTGTAATCAACTTCATTCTGGGAGGAGAATGGGTAAAAAGTGTAATCGGGTCCAGTCAGTGCGTTCATGAAGGTAGCCAGTGACCTGTTCAACATTTTAAAGAAGGGATCTCTCACGGGGAACTTCTCCGAGCCACACAGCACCGTGTGCTCCAGGATGTGAGGTGTGCCCATCGAGTCTAGAGGGGTGGTGCGGAAGCCTATCGAGAACACATTGTTGGGGTCATCTCTCTCTAAATGTAAATACTCAGTTTTAGTCTTTTCGTGTTTGAGGAGGTATGCTGTCATGTTGTACTCTTTGATAACTTCTACCGCTGTGCATTTGAAGCCATGGATGGTCTTACCCGGCTGTATCACCCTGGAGACACTCTCCTTCTTTTTGAGAATCCCGTTGCTGTAGCTCAGGCGCCCGAGGCGGTGGGGAAGCCCTCTCCAGATACAGTTCATTCTTGAATACATTTTCTATTTTTGCTTTTGCATCCACTTTAAATCCTGTAACGATACACACCACTTTTCACTCATTTCACAATGAATTCGTGACTTATCAAGCCGTAGAGCGTACGGAAAACCCGAGCATGTGATTCGAAACCGTGAAATACGGAGAAACAAATGAAAATTATGATTAAATATGAATATTAATGATGCAATAGAGAAACACTTACACAAGTTATGGAGTTAACTTTTTATAAATGTCTCACTGTAGGTTTTCTATGTGGAATGTGTTACTTTCAGTCCAATATTTCCTTAATTTTACGAAAATAATATTTGTAACCTCGACAGACAGACAGCCGGCCATCGGCGGCCATTAATATACATTTCAATTTTTTTTAGACACTGACATAGATTTCATCCATTCTTATTGCCAGCAATTAATGAAACTTTCTAAAGTAGAAGGTATTGTACTAAAAACCTTCTACTTTGGAAGTCATCTGACGACGACTGAAGTTTTAGATGGAGAAAACTGAAATATGTGTACGACGAATAAAATAATATGATAGATCTAATAAAGTACGAAACACACAGAAGCCGGAGGCGGAGCGGAGGCGTTGTGTATTTGAGATGTTACGTTCTGAAACTGAATGTGAGACATTGGGTTTCAGAACGTAACGTGTTTGTTTTGACATTTCCTTGACGTTTCTCTCTTTTCAAAACACGTGTTTACGTGTAGAGCTCGCATGCTCATATTTTTAAGTTAAATGTAATAATTAAACAACAAAATGAGTTTATACAACTTCAAAAAGATAGCTGTGGTGCCCACGGCCAAAGTGAGTCATAAAACAAAATTTAATAAAAATAACAAGTAGGTAATGATGTACTTCTAAAAAAGTGTAACCTATAAATCGTGTCAATTTTCGTATTTCAGGACTTTATAGACATAATTTTGTCTAAAACTCAGAGAAAGACACCTACTGTGGTGCACAAACACTATAAAATATCCAGGATACGTGGGTTTTACATGAGGAAAGTGAAGTTTACACAACAAAACTTCCACGATCGCCTGTCGCGGATTATACAGGTACACCTAAGCCCCGAAATACATCATCATCTAGAACATAGTCAGTCTTAGTAATGAATATATGTGCTAATCGTAACAAGTAGTAAATAACATGTATATTGACAGCATCAACTATATTGTAGACTGCACATAGCACAGGATCATTTAGATACTTTAGGAGCTCCCAAATCGGACTTATTTCTGATCTGATTGATAAACCATTTTTTTCTCTGTTATTAACATGATGCAAATGCCTCATATAGTTGTTGTAATAATATGTTTTCAATTTATTTCATGAGAATTGCACAATATTTTTTCCCCTGACAGAAAGCATAGTTCATCTCAAATGTAAAACTAAACTACAGTTTAGGTAAGTAAACTCATTCACATTATAAATATTTTTTACGTTTGCAAACACTCAATTCCGTGAAGCCTATTGACGCAAGCTGCTTGTAGCTTATAAACTAAAGAATCTTCAAGAAATTATGTAGCACAAAAAACATACACTTTTATAGGAATTTTTTGATATAGATCAAATATAATATATAACAAACTTCTCCATGTGATTGCAGGAGTTCCCTAAACTAGATGATGTGCATCCATTCTACGCAGATCTCATGAACGTGTTGTATGACAAGGATCATTACAAGCTGGGTCTCGGACAGCTCAACACGGCTCGCCATCTCATTGACAAGTGAGTGTACAAACAAACATATTGTACAATTATTTATTAACATGTATCCTCACAGGTACACCCAATGCAACAGAGCACCTCATGTTAGTCTCATCATCGGAGATCAGAGTAGGTAGAATGGTTTAGGATCAATGATCTCAGTTAGTATGGATATCAGTCCATTAAAAGTAGTTGTTAGTTTGTATGAATATATCAATGAAATAACATACTGTTGATGCAAAATATTGTTAAACTCTGACTATTGTGATATTTAAAAAGATTATTCATTTACATATTGCTATAGATAGATTATATTAATTTATGTACTATATAAAGGTGGGTGGCAAAGGTGGGTCTCACAAATAGTTTTTGTTGATTGTAAATTATAAAATCAGTTCATGGGCTGTGTATGAATACTTTTTTCTGTAATCCTAGATATTTTATTGAAAAAAGTTTGAGACTTAATAAGTCAGTGGATAGTAAACTCTTTATTAACAATGAAAATTACAATCAAGGAATAGAAAAAATTAAAACTAGTATATACAATTGAAACATAGCAGTAACTGTAAATGGTTGCAAACTGATATTGGGTGAAGTGAGCGAAGTGACTAAGTTCGAAAGACAATAGTTTACAAATGAGTATTTGTTCATTTTTGTCAGTGTTGCAAAGGACTACTGCCGCCTCCTCAAGTACGGGGACTCGCTGTACCGCTGCAAGCAGCTGAAGCGCGCCGCGCTGGGCCGCATGGCCACCATCATGAAGAGGCAGGCTGCCAACCTCACCTACTTGGAACAGGTACAGTCTCACCACCACACAGCTGAAGCGAGCTGCGCTGGGCCGCATGGCCACCATCATGAAGAGGCAGGCTGCCAACCTCACCTACTTGGAACAGGTACAGTCTCACCACCACACAGCTGAAGCGCGCCGCGCTGGGCCGCATGGCCACCATCATGAAGAGGCAGGCTGCCAACCTCACCTACTTGGAACAGGTACAGTCTCACCACCACACAGCTGAAGCGCGCCGCGCTGGGCCGCATGGCCACCATCATGAAGAGGCAGGCTGCCAACCTCACCTACTTGGAACAGGTACAGTCTCACCACCCCACTCCTTACACAAGCCTGGGTTCATTCATTTGTAATGCTGGACAGTCAGTATCCACATCCTATGCAAAGCATGGTTACGATAAACTGAATACATTACTTGATAGATATTTTTTATTAAGTGAGGTGTAAGGAGGATCTTCAATAAAACTCAGGAAATTTGTATGAAGTTGCACTCCTCAATTCGATGTCCTTAGCAAACATCCTAAAGCCGTGTACAGACTGCTGTAACGTAACATGCAATGTAACACGCAATGAAAGAATTTACCGTCCACACTGTCGCAGTGTATCATGCAATGTAACAGAAATCCGATAGTGTGGACGCCTCGCGCCCACGAACAGAGCATTTCAACTCGTGCGCGCCGCGATCCGCCATTTGTCGTTTTTTTCGCCGAACACAAAGGGGCGGGCGCGCAGTGTGCGCGGAGCGCCAGTGTGGACGGGTTGTTTGCTGCGGAATGCGCGCGAACGTTGGAAGAATGGAAGAAAACACAGCTACGGCAGAGCCGTTTTCATTAAGTATGTTTTTTTTTCACATCATTGATAATAATCAATGAAGCACAGACAATCATCGTAGCCAGTAATAATTGGTCGTCACGATCCATTCTCTCCGCGTGTTCTCGGCAGACTGAGCTATGTTCGCCGCGCGCATGCCGGAAAAGATGCGAACACGAACGTACTGAGTTCGTGCGCGCGCTGCGTCCACACCTATGAAATGCTCCTTTCATGTTACATTGCATGTTAAGTTACAGCAGTCTGTACGCGGCTTAAGACTAGCAATGTCTTTGACAACTCACTGCCTATTAGGTTTATTTTGTACATTATTGTTTGTGTACTTATAATATGATTTTCACTAAATCATGTGTATATCCGTGGTCATTGGCCGCTCAGGTTCAGTTAAGTCTCCAACTAAAGGATCCTCACTAAATGCCCTCCCTCTTCCCCCTCAGGTCCGGCAGCACCTGGCGCGGCTGCCGTCCATCGACCCCTACACGCGGACTATCATCATCTGCGGCTTCCCCAACGTCGGCAAGTCCAGCTTCATCAACAAGGTAGGTACACACCACACTGCGCTAAGTAAATCAATTACTTTATTTCTTTGGGCTTACAAAATACGCACTTAGACAAGATAAATTTTATAATTTTATCTATGGTAGGATGTCATATTGCACCTGGGCTATAGGTGTGTTTATGTTGCAGATAACGCGCGCCGACGTGGAGGTGCAGCCGTACGCGTTCACCACCAAGAGCCTGTACGTGGGACACACCGACTACAAGTACCTGCGCTGGCAGGTCAGCCTCGCTCCAACCCCTATCTGTAGCTCCTTTATACTTAGGCTGTGTCCCCAGTAGGCTAACGGTGAGCAGCCGACTGAGTTTGCGGCGTATCACTTCAGTACGCCCTTCCATATATTTTAAATTGAGTGTCCGCAGTTTGCTAGTTTGCGCTCACTGTACGCAGTTTGCAGCGGCCGCTAACTGAGACAGTCGGCGCACGTATGCGCCGACTGTCTCAGTTAGCGGTCGACTCGCAGGTTCCAGTGCTTGCGATACGCACGCCAATTGATCTGAGTTTATAGCTGTTTGCCACAAATTTGCGGCTCACTCAGTCGGCCGCTCACAGTTTGTCTACTGGGGACACAGCCTTAGAGTTGTTGTTGATTGAGCTGTGTGCAGGTGATCGACACCCCCGGGATCCTGGACCACCCCCTGGAGGAGAGGAACGTGATAGAGATGCAAGCTGTGACCGCGCTGGCACACCTGCGCGCCGCCGTGCTCTACTTCATAGACATCAGCGAGCAGTGCGGGCACACGCTCAACGAACAGGTCAGTACAGTACAGTACAGTACGGTACAGTACAGTAAATGATACAATTTACTTTCGTCATAGTCATCAATTCAGTTCTTTATTTTACAGTACATGACATCAGAGTGATAGACATGCAATAACACGCTGAGCTTATCCCTGAGCTTGAGTTAAAATGATAGTTTCACACCACTTCTCTGTGTTGATACATCAGGTCTCAGGAGGCATAATATTTACATTGGCATATATTTTCCAAACGATTGTCGCAAAATTTTGAGTCTCAGTATAGAAGAGTGAACGCTGTGAAAGCTACTGCAAGCAGTGTGACATTCTCACGTCTCCGCAGATATCTCTGTTCGAGAGCATCAAGCCGCTGTTCTGCAACAAGCCGCTGATCGTGGTGCTCAACAAGATGGACGTGCTGACGCCCGAGGAGCTGCCAGCTGACAAGCGCGCCTTACTCACCAAACTGGAAGCTGACTGCGCCAAGGGACACGTCATCAGGTAACATACTGCACTCAATCTACTGCTGACTTTTCCACGCTTATATTGTAAGCAAGTAAAATAACATACAGTAGCTACCATACGAAATTTTAGATGCTCTTTTACTTGCAAACTTGCTGTCTGCCATTTTTGAGAAAAACTTATAAATGTTTTATTTGTTTGATTATCTTGACTACGTCTCGATTATGGCCATTGCAGAAATATGTGTCAATCAACAGATAAAGTAATTACGAACTAAATGGATCATGTACATTGCACAACCTATTTTACTAAATCTTGGAATTATTTATAATCCAAAAGCAAAAGCCTCTCACCAGCACACGGCAAGTCCAGACTCACCCAGGCCTTTTTAACTTACTGCAGGAAACAGATATTTTACTGTCATTTAAATTGTATCGTTCGTAACAAGGCAATCGTTGAGTGTTTAAAAATGCACAAAAAACTATTTATCCTAGGTATCTACCGTTAGTTTGCTTACTCAAACTTAGGAAAGTGTCAAAAATGTCCTGCACTAAGTGAAAGGGTTAAAATCCTGTCCAGTTTGTAAATTCATCATCATCAGCCTATATTAGTCCACTGCTGGACATAGGCCTCCCCTAATGAGCGCCATAGCGCCCTGTCTTCAGCTTGCCGCATCCAGCATCTGCCAGCAGTCCTTCGCAGATCGTTATCCCACCTGGCCGGAGGGCGTCCTACACTACGTTTGCCGAGTCGCGGTCTCCACTCAAGAACACGTTTACCCCAACGGTTGTCGGTTCTTCGCGCGATATGGCCGGCCCACTGCCACTTCAACTTGCTAATTCTTTGAGCTATGTTGATAACTTTGGTTCTCTGTCGGATGTATTCATTACGAATCCTATCCTTCAGAGAAACTCCGAGCATAGCTCTTTCCATAGCTCGCTGAGCGACTTTGAACTGGTGGACCAGCCCTACCGTAAGTGTCCACGTCTCAGCTCCGAAACCGAAACTTTCGGTTTCAAACATTGCGGTATGGATGACGAGAAGACTCGACGTAGTTTTCCAAACGCTGCCCAGCCCAGCTGAATCCTCCTCTTGGCCTCCTTTTCAAAATTGATTTTTACCTAACTGCACAATCTGCCCAAGGTAAGTGTACTCGGAAACAATTTCGAGAAGGTGGCCTTCTACGACGACCGGTCCTGGATTAATGTGGTTATTGGTCATGACTTTGGTTTTATCCAAATTCATGCCAAGACCGATGCGTCGTGAGGCTGAGGCTAGGCCATCCAGCATGTGGGTCAGCTCCTCTAGCGACTCCGCCATTAAGACTATGTCATCAGCGAATCGTAGGTGTGAGATGTAATTGCCGTTTATGTTTATGCCCTTACCTTTCCAGTCCAGCGTCTTAAACATATCTTCCAATGCGCTTGTTAGATAATATAGAACATCGCGTTTATATTAATTGCTTGACAATAAGACATATTCTTAATAATGGAATTCAAGGACCTTAAATAAAAGAATAACGTATATTTCCTCATTTATTATCAAATTACTCGTATATACCAGCCATTTGGCATATTACCCATATATTCCAGAAAATATATAAGGACAATCATCATTAACACACTTAAGTTCCAATTATTTATTATCACATTACTCGTATACATAGTCAATACCAACATTCTAGTAAACTTAGCAATAATTATAAATTTAGCTGCATATTACCCTTATATACTGGAAAGTATATAAGGACAATCATCATAATACTTAAGTTCCAATTAAGTATTATAAAATTACTAGTATACATTGAGATAATCGTTGATCTAGAAACAATTTAAGTCAATACCAGCCATTCTAGTGAAACTTAGCAATAGTTATAAATGTAGCTGTATATTACCCTTATATACTAGAAATATATAAGGACAATCATCTTAAACACAAGCTCCAATTATTTGTTTATTTACTTATTGTTATATAAACATTATGTATAATATTATATACATTATATACATAGTTATATAGACCATGATCGTACCTGAAAATATAGCTCCAGCACAACCTTCCTCGACCGAGGTTCAACTACGACTGAGCCGCTTCGATCGTTCTATCGCCTTTTATAGCGGTGCACAAACAACTTGCTGTGACGTCATTCGGCCAACGGAATATTTTACGAAATAAATAAGGGAATAAATACTTTAGTATAGGAATTGTTTCAAATATGATTTATACGGTATCTAATTAACGTGTATTGATACACAATTTAAAGTTTTAGCACATTAACCTGTCAAACCCCGCTGGCTCTCGTGGGAGCCATCGCCAAAAACCTCCCGATCCCGGCGGCTCTCCAAGTCGCCACCACTTCCGCAGTCGATTTTATGCCTTTTTTCTATTTATACAGGGCTCATAATAGTTTGTACGAAATATATTTGAGAAGTCCATGAAGTTGGCTACAAAATACTCTAAGGTCATTGTACCAATTCAGTTTCCAACTGACGGTTTTTTGAGCGCGAAGTGGCGGAGTGCGTGTGGACAATTTTTTTAAGATTTTTCGTGTTGTTGTTTGTAGAACGTAAGTATCTGCTATTATTTCACTTTATTCTACGATTACTTATCTAAATACCATATAATATCAGTAAAAACTCTTGTAGATTCAATAAAATATGTAAGTAAAACAAAGGTTGGCCAACAGTATTTTTGAAACACGTTTACATATTTACAAGAAAGACTTTTGATACGATGGCGGCTTTTATTTATAGCAAATTTTATGGTAAATCTACCTGTGTAATTCGTTTTACCAAATATTTGATGTAGAAAGTTATTTTTGCTGATAATTCAATTATGGACTCGGTGACGCCGCCATCTTAGGTGAAGAAATCCTACATAGGATGTTCACTTTTTGAATTTAGTGTCTGTACCCGCCGGCTCCTCAGGGAGCCGATGTTAAAGTTTTTTTGATTATATTACAAAGTATGCACCTACCTACGTGATGTTTTTTTAGTTATCGATGGGTGATTCTTCTGCGTCGCCGTACGAGGCCAATAGAAGATATTATCACATATCCTGCGCGTGATTCTGGCAGTGAGCACTTCTTATATTATTTTCATATTGTTAGTGTTTATTTGTATAAGTGTTAATTTTTAAGCCTAAGGAAATAGAGTTATTGAATTACCTACTGAAAATAAATAAAATATTACTGTGTAAATTTTTACTTCTAACCTGACATTTAGGAACACAAGAAAAAAACAGCCAAATAGGTAGGCTATCCGTTCTCTATAATTGGATGTGTTTATATAATTATATAGGTATAGTGTGTATGATAAAATATAAAAAAGTACATCGCAGCGAGTTTTTCTCTTGTTCTTGATGTTCTTCATAATTAGTATTATTTTTTCAGAACGGCTCGACCGATTTGGCTGTTTTTTCTGTCTATTTATTTATTTATAGGTTACAAAGTCTTTTTATCCAATAATCAACCACCTAATATAAATTGCCTCAAAATTACATACTTACCATTCCATACTACATCAATTTATGTAAAATGAAAGAAAATCAAACCCCCTGTACCATAGAAAAGTAGAACTCCCACCGGCTCCTCAGGGAGCCAGCAGCTGAGAGACTAAAAATGCTCGGGTTTCGGCGGTTTTTTCCCACAGAGTCACGGTTTTGGACAGGTTAAATATCTAAATAATCTGTCACGGCCATACTGACATGTACTTTGCTCTCAAAGTACTTAATTTATACATAATTTTATGATAGTGATCATGTGATATAATATCTTAAACTCTCATACTAGATTCTGTTACAATACTTTTTCTTTATTTCTGTTTATTTATTTCTGAATATTTACTTTTGATTGCCTAGCCGTGTCGAGTCCTCATCCGCTGCTATGAGTCTAACTCGCACCAAACAATCAATCGTTCAGCGGTATTGTGCGTCCCAGTAACCTAGCCGCACTAACCCCGTCCACCCGCTGCCGGTGGGATAGTATTAGTACCAAGTTAAAGGTCCTTCAGCGGCTTAATTCTTTTTCCGGTTTACTTCCATAATACTAATCCCCTCCTCCCGCTGTAAATGGGCTAGACTAGTATTAAATAAACCACAACCCAGCGGCTACTTCTAAAAATCAAATGATCACTCTCATATTATGTTTCCAATAATATACATAATTACAATTTTTTTACTTTTACATTATTATTTATTTCTAATTAATCTAAGTTTAGATCGGCAATGGAACGAGATAATCTTAAAATCCTAAATAAAAAATTTTCATTGATTACACTTTTGTTAAATTACCTATAACAATTATCTAACAACATTTTCGTCTTTCATTTCTCCTGGCCAATATCGTAGTTTTTCTTTTGCCACAGTGATATTACGTAAATTACTTATTCTACTGAAAGCAAACGATCATTAGGTAGGAAACATACACTAAACTCCCTATTTCTAATTCAAAGTTAATACGACGTGTAGAGTCAAAACGCCTTTTGAGAGTTCCAGCAATTTGCAAAGTTACTGTCCTGCTAATTCCCTGTCTGTATTTACGTTAAATGAAAGGTGTCGAGCTATCAACAACATTATATTTATACGGGATTATACATAGTATATTTGCCTGAATAAGAGACGCAATGAAGAGTAGTATTGATTGATTGTTGAACCATAACACGTTCGGCCAATCTGACGTTTAAGAGCCCCATCTTGGTTACTACTAAAGTTGGTGCCACGATCCGAAATGACTAAAGAGGATAACCCAAAAAGGTGACAATTTCACGGATAATCGATTGTAATTCGTCTAATTAAGGTTTCTAATGGTTTTATGAGACAAAATTGACAAAATAAGTTGACATTTAAAATTACTAACATGACATCACAATTGAAATTATTAAATTTTATACTGTGCTACTAACAACAACTATGGATGTATAATGTCTGAATAAATAATTTTTCAATTTCATTATAATGTGTTTTTATAACCTTCATTAGATTATCTTAACGGTCACGTACAATATATGCAAATTTTGTGAAAGGGAACATCAGTTTTCTCAATTGGAAGAAACCCCTGTCTTAGACCATGATGACCCTTTTTTCTTTATGCAAGTCAAGCAATGTGATAAATATTTAAAAGTTTTCAAGAATCTTATAAAAAGTTTGTCTAAACCTACATAACAGTTTTCGTTATGAAATAACCGCAACAAACTAATTTTAGTACCCTTCGGAATGTACAATTTAGGTTCACTATCTGATGTCGTTTTGTAATACAAGAGATTGTTACGAACTTTCATACTGGTTCCTATCAAATTCCTTTAACCGAACCCTGTCTGTTAATGCTTGTTTTTCAAGATCATTTTGCTGTACAATTTCTAACTAAGATGTTTATTAAATCAATGGACCCGTACACAGGAGAACTTTAAACAAAATTACGGCAGAGAAAATCCATAACAAATTCTTTTTGGAAACTTCTATTTAAATTTAGCTTATTTCCAACTTTTTACTTTTTTTATTTAACTTGTTTTTTTTTTATATAATTTTATGTGTTTGCTTTACTATATCTTTAATTTAGATTCTCTACGTGTAAAATTTAGTCGTCCATTACCACTGAATATTTCTGTCATGTTTTTCTTTTTGCTATAAGTGGAAACTTTATAAATAGCCTTCAGCTTAAGTACTTTTATGTATTTAGATTAATAATCATAGTTTTGTAATTTTCTAGCTGCAAGTTTTCCCAAAATTCGAAAATAAAATAAATAAAATAAAATAAATATCACTTATGTAACGGCCTTTTTTAAAAAAAAAAACAACTCAAATCAATATCTGACATATAAGTACACCAACGAGCTACGCGTGGGGACCAGTTCATTTTATTTCTTGTCAATTTGATTTGATGGAACTACAGTCTGATATAATTTGAATTCGATTCCCAGTAAATAAACTCTAAAAAAAAAATTCATCTTTCAGTCCAAATGTTCTACCTTCAGCTTTAACATTTCTACTTGAATACCTAAATTACTTGTTCTGATAGAATTAACACATAGCTTCGTACCAATAAGAATATTCGCCTCACTCTACACCCCATTATTCTCTGTTATTATTCTATGACATGATATTCTACCCAATTTTGACCAATAAAGCGATCGTAGTTAAATTTCTTACCCGCACGACAAATATAAAGTTCTATAGTACAATTATCCTGTATTTATTTCTAGAATCAATATCTATCGTTTTTTTTTATTTAATTATTGTTGTGGACGAAATGAATCTGGATTATTTCATAGTAATTATGTACCTACCAAAAATTATAAACTGTTATTAGTTACCCACCTATAGTTAAGCCTGTTCTACATGTTTTACGATAAACCTGTATTTCTCTAAAAGTTAATGTGTATATTATATATTCTTTTGAGAAATCAATTTCTAAACCATTAACTTTAATTTTAATTCTTTTAGTCTAAAAAATTAGATTAACACATGCCTAGAACCATCATAAAGACTCAGAGTGACCAACTTTCTTGCAGTAAGTCCAACGTTTTTTTTTTTTTTTTCTCTTTTGTTTCTGAAACTATTCATTGTCTGTTTTATTAGGACACTCATCGTAAATGCCTTTTATACTGCCTTGCCTCAAGAGAAACATTATTTTTCTTAAAGGGACGCTTGGGGTAACCTTGACATAACTAGAAAACAACGATATTAGCTCGGAGATTGTTTTAAATAAATAAATAAATAATTCCAGACAGTCCACTCATAGTGAATGATGCCATTCTACCGTTATCGCCATTAATACTACCGCAGACTAAAAAGCTATTTTGTGCCACGAAGCTATCAAATCTTTTCTCTAGTAAACTATAGTAAATTCCTTCGACATCTTTTAAATGTTCTTACACTAACTTTCTGCACTGCTGTCACACGTAGTGGGTCGAAGGTAGGTAGCGCCACATCTGCATCAGGTTGCAGATTTGATGCCAACCAAGTTATCCCGTACAGCTTTTAGGATGTCAGTCAGGAGAGCAGGATCCATTCTGGAACTTAGACAAGTGAGTATTAGTAATAGAACTACGTGATCCCACTTCTGATGTTAGATAATATAGAACATCGCGTTTATATTAATTGCTTGACAATAAGACATATTCTTAATAATGGAATTCAAGGACCTTAAATAAAAGAATAACGTATATTTCCTCATTTATTATCAAATTACTCGTATATACCAGCCATTTGGCATATTACCCATATATTCCAGAAAATATTTAAGGACAATCATCATTAACACACTTAAGTTCCAATTATTTATTATCACATTACTCGTATACATAGTCAATACCAACATTCTAGTAAACTTAGCAATAATTATAAATTTAGCTGCATATTACCCTTATATACTGGAAAGTATATAAGGACAATCATCATAATACTTAAGTTCCAATTAAGTATTATAAAATTACTAGTATACATTGAGATAATCGTTGATCTAGAAACAATTTAAGTCAATACCAGCCATTCTAGTGAAACTTAGCAATAGTTATAAATGTAGCTGTATATTACCCTTATATACTAGAAATATATAAGGACAATCATCTTAAACACAAGCTCCAATTATTTGTTTATTTACTTATTGTTATATAAACATTATGTATAATATTATATACATTATATACATAGTTATATAGACCATGATCGTACCTGAAAATATAGCTCCAGCACAACCTTCCTCGACCGAGGTTCAACTACGACTGAGCCGCTTCGATCGTTCTATCGCCTTTTATAGCGGTGCACAAACAACTTGCTGTGACGTCATTCGGCCAACGGAATATTTTACGAAATAAATAAGGGAATAAATACTTTAGTATAGGAATTGTTTCAAATATGATTTATACGGTATCTAATTAACGTGTATTGATACACAATTTAAAGTTTTAGCACATTAAATATCTAAATAATCTGTCACGCTCGTGAACAGTTTCGGGGATATGACATCCCCCTGTCTCACTCCTCTCAGCATCTCAGCACCTCGATATAACGATAGTCTACTTGGCATCGCTGTAAGGATTCCAGAACAGCCCAGGTTTCGACAGAGTCAAAGGCTTTCTCATAGTCCACAAAGGCGAGACACAGGGGCTGATTATACTCTTCGGACTTCTGTATAATCTGCCGCACTGTGTGTATGTGGTCTATGGTGCCATATCCTCCGCGGAACCCAGCCTGTTCCGGTGGCTGAAACTCGTCGAGTCTCCTGGCGAGACGATTCGTGACCACTCGCGAGAACAGCTTATAGACGTGGCTCAGGAGTATGATGGGTCTATTGTTTTTAAGGAGGGTTTTATCGCCCTTCTTAAAAAAGAGCACCACCAAACCCCCGCTCCACGCCTTAGGAGTTCTCCCACTGTGAAGGACGGCATTAAAGAGGCTCTGTAGCTCCTATATAACGGGAGCTCCTCCTGCCTTCAGAAGCTCTGAAGTAATACCGTCCTCACCGGGGGCGTTTCCATTTTTAAGCTGCCTCAGAGCTAACACGATTTCATCTTGACTGATATCTGGCAGTTCGTCGGTATAGTGGCGTGTCAGGGTGGCTCTGGAATCATGGTCATCTCGCCGGGAACGAGGGGCATGTGCAGTGTACAAACGGCCATAGAAATCCTCTATCTCGGCCAAGATCTCCGGCTTCGACAAAACGGTCCTCCCATCGTGCGTTTTAAGCTTCGTCAGGTGGCTCCTGCCAAGCTGCTGAGTGAATACTTTGGACCCTCGGTTGCGCTCTATCGCCTCTTCAATGAGGCGTGTGTTGGAGCTCCGAAGGTCGCGCCGTACCATCTTCGCGATTCGCTTGTTCAGGTCTGACCTCTCTGACGAAGTCACTTGGGTGGTTTCCCGTCTTCTTGTCATCAGATCCAGAGTCTCATCCGAGAGTTTGGACTTCCTGCCAGTACCTTGTTTTCTGCAGAATTTAATGCCCATGTTTGTAAATTAGGGTTTTTTTATTGTATTGGTTGTATGAATGTATGTGTGGTCTTTAGCGGCGGGCAGGCTGCCGCGCTGGGTGCGGTCCCCGTGATGCGCACGTCCACGGTGACGGAGGCCGGCGTGCAGGAGGTCAAGATACAGGCCTGCGAGACGCTGCTCGGACACCGCGTCACTGAGAAGATGCGCACCAAGAAGGTACAGAAAGAAAGAAAAAGTATTTATTGTCTTAGAATGTATAGGATAAGTTACATTTATTAGTCAGTTGTAGATTTATGTTGTGGTTATGCACCTTACTCAGATTAGTTTTATTTAAATGTTATAATAAGTTTGGTTTTTGTTGTGTTAAATGTTATTTTGTGCCTATGGGAGTGACATAGTCAATTTGACTAAACTCCTTCATAATAAGAAAAAAAAATTGTCTTAGAATTACATAGTTAAAACAAACAAAAGAAACTTACCATACTAACTTAAATAAAAAAAAACTAAGACAAGGAGTAAATTCAGCTGCATGCAGTGTTCATATGCATGTAGCGCTGTTTTTAAATTTACCCCTCTCGGGTGGATGGTCACTGAAGGGTTAAGTGATTGCGGTGAAACATGACTACTATTACACACCTCTCTGCTCTTATCTTCTGTTCTCAATGATTTAAGGCTAGTAAGCCTGCTCTCATGGATCTCTAAGGTAGTAGAGAAAGTGGTGAGTGTACAGATGATTAAGTTTGTGGGAGATCTTCAAATTTTACTTAAGCTACAATCTGGCTTTTGCAAGAATTATTGCTCTCTTGGATGTAGTTTATGATCTCCTAGTGGCGAAGGATCAACGCCTTTGCAGTATTCTCGTTTTGTTGGATTTCACAAGGGCATTTGACTCCATAAATATCACCCTCTTGCTATCGAAGTTCACTTTTTATGGTTTTGATGCAAATACAACCAAAAGTTTTGTAGTTATTGGTGTACCGCAGGGGTCCATCCTTGGTCCAATCCTTTTCACTCTTTATAGTGCTGACATAGTGAATGGCATCTCCTCCTGTCGCTATCATCTGTATGCTGTTTTCTGATGCTTCTGACGCCGTAAAAGAAATTAACTCAGACTTAGATGCAATTTTTAAATGGTCATCATGCAACTCACTTATTTTTAATCCAACTTAATTAAAGTAATTGGCATTAAGCACTAAGAATTTCAACTTTAACTTTAGTATAAATATTGATGAGAAACCAATACAGTGTGCCCAGGACGCTCAAAACTTACCCAAAACACCCCCTTTTAATTGATCGGCATGAAGCAAAAGTTCTTATTCTATAGTACTATTTATGTTAGTGAGTATTAGGGCAGCAGAGCTAATGTCTCTCCCCTCCCCCTCCCCCCCGCAGGTGGACGGCATCCTGAACCGCCTGCACGTGGCGACACCGGCGCCGCGCGACGGCCGCGCGCGCCCCCCCTGCATCCCCCCCGCCGTGCTGGCCCGCCGCCAGGCGCGCGCAGACAAAGACACGCGCAAGCGCAAGCTGGAGAGGGAGATAGAACTAGAGGAGGGAGACGACTATGTGCTCGGTGAGGTTCTATTGATCATACCTCGTGTTAAGGTGAAAATACACGGTTCACTTTTGTCTTTCAATTTGGATGAAGCAACCAAATTGATCCATGTAAACTTTTAGTTGAATCATTGAATGTTGTCGTTCTAAGGCGTTGAAAGAATTGAACATACTCAATATTTTCACTTTTAGCGTTCATTCACGGTTCAACCAAATTGATTGAATTTGGTTGAACTCGACTCAGAAGAGTCGAAAAATGTATCTGAATAAAATATATCTTCCCTATTGTATCAATAATGTTTGGAGGAATTACAATAGCGCAAGAGTGAGTGACTTTACCCGAGAGGGGTCCTAATATTTAAAAAAAAAATCAAATCAATCGAAGTAAATGAAATGATGCGTATGTTACTTTTAAATTCCAATATATATACCGACACATTTTAAATTATATTACATTTGACATCAACTTTAAAAGCAACCACACACTGAAGCCGTGGCCGGTGTGTGTGTAGTCTTTCATATGATTCAATAGAATACTACTCGCACGCCTTCGCCTCCGCTCCGCCTCCGGCTTCTGTGTCTGGAGACTTAAGGATGATTGATACCTAAATATGTGACATGGTTACGGAATAAAAGGCTTTTTTATTTTATAAGAGTGAGTGAGCAGTGAGCTGCTATGTCATGAGTATTCCCTCCCCTCGTGAGACAGGCAGCTCGCTGTACCGGCTTGGTTGTTACAGATCTGCAGAAGAACTACGCGGAGATCCCCGAGGAGGAGCGGCACGACCCCATCCCCGAGTTCTGGGAGGGACACAACGTCGCCGACTACATCGACCCCGACATATTCCACGTACGCACACACTTTACATATCTCTTGAGGAGGAGCGGCACGACCCCATCCCCGAGTTCTGGGAGGGACACAACGTCGCCGACTACATCGACCCCGACATATTCCACGTACGCACACACTTTACATATCTCTTGAGGAGGAGCGGCACGACCCCATCCCCGAGTTCTGGGAGGGACACAACGTCGCCGACTACATCGACCCCGACATATTCCACGTACGCACACACTTTACATATCTCTTGAGGAGGAGCGGCACGACCCCATCCCCGAGTTCTGGGAGGGACACAACGTCGCCGACTACATCGACCCCGACATATTCCACGTACGCACACACTTTACATATCTCTTGAGGAGGAGCGGCACGACCCCATCCCCGAGTTCTGGGAGGGACACAACGTCGCCGACTACATCGACCCCGACATATTCCACGTACGCACACACTTTACATATCTCTTGAGGAGGAGCGGCACGACCCCATCCCCGAGTTCTGGGAGGGACACAACGTCGCCGACTACATCGACCCCGACATATTACACGTACGCACACACTTTACATATCTCTTGAGGAGGAGCGGCACGACCCCATCCCCGAGTTCTGGGAGGGACACAACGTCGCCGACTACATCGACCCCGACATATTCCACGTACGCACACACTTTACATATCTCTTGAGGAGGAGCGGCACGACCCCATCCCCGAGTTCTGGGAGGGACACAACGTCGCCGACTACATCGACCCCGACATATTCCACGTACGCACACACTTTACATATCTCTTGAGGAGGAGCGGCACGACCCCATCCCCGAGTTCTGGGAGGGACACAACGTCGCCGACTACATCGACCCCGACATATTCCACGTACGCACACACTTTACATATCTCTTGAGGAGGAGCGGCACGACCCCATCCCCGAGTTCTGGGAGGGACACAACGTCGCCGACTACATCGACCCCGACATATTCCACGTACGCACACACTTTACATATCTCTTGAGGAGGAGCGGCACGACCCCATCCCCGAGTTCTGGGAGGGACACAACGTCGCCGACTACATCGACCCCGACATATTCCACGTACGCACACACCCTTTACATCTCTGTTACTTTCACTCTTCAAACACTACAACCGATATATTTTGTATTTGTATAAAAAATTATGGTATTAGTGAAATGTCATGAATATCACCCATAACACAATTTTTGCATTGTTTCGGGCTGATGCAATGCAATTCGCTTATGTTTAATTTCATTGAAGTATATTTAAAAGAAAGCAATCAGTACCAATAACAACAAAATAGGGTGGAAATATGCTGGAATTACAAGTAACTTTGGAGCTAAGTTTGTATGAGGCAATGGTCGAGTGATGTGCTGGTGTTGCAATATGGTGTGAAGAATTGAAGGAATTGAATGGAAACTTATTTAAAAAAAAAGCTAGATATCTGGTTGCTTTCAAATTCTTTTTATAGTGTAAAAAAATACTTAAATTTTAAGAAAATTAATTAACGATCTTGTTCACCTCATTTAGGTACATATTATTATTTAACATTTTCACACCTGCTTGCGGGTTGAATACATTGACATCTAATAGCTATAAGATCTTGACATGTAATTTATTGTATTCTGCAAATAAATGATTGATTCTGATTCTGCATTGTAGGAGACAATGATCTGATGTTGAGTGATGTGGTGTGTTGCAGAAACTGGCTGAGCTGGAGAAGGAGGAGGAGCTCCGCGCGGAGGGCGGCGTGTACGCGGCGCCCAAGATAGAGTACGACGAGACCATGCGGGAGATCAGACTCCTCGCCACGCAGATACGGTACTAACGCTTGTGTAGACATCATCATCAGTCTATATTAGTCCACAGCTGGACATAGGCCTCCCCTAATGAGCGCCATAGCGCCCTGTCTTCAGCTTGCCGCATCCAGCATCTGCCAGCAGTCTAGAGCAGATCGTAATGCCACCTGGCCGGAGGGCATCCTACGTTTGCCAAGTCGCGGTCTCCACTCAAGAACACGTTTACCCCAAGGGTTGTCGGTTCTTCGCGAGATATGGCCGGCCCACTGCCGCTTCAGCTTGCTAATTCTTTGAGCTATGTCGATAACTTTGGTTCTCTGTCGGATGTATTCATTACGAATCATATCCTTCAGAGAATAGCTCTAGCTCTCTTCATAGCTCTTTCTATAGCTCACTGAGCTATGGTAATTAGTATATACAGGCATTGAGACGGTCAGTATGGACATCATAAAACATACGGGTTCGATTCCCGGACGGACTAAAATATTTTTTTAAAAGTGTGGCTGCAGTTTATCTTATCACTAAAATCGATGACATGGTTCCTCAGAAGAGATCTTCGTACTTATGTCTTATAGTTTAAGACTTTCCCATACTGACCGTTATAAATGTTACACCCTGTATACTTAGCATTAATTGACTGCCCTCACTATTGTTCACTAAGGTACGCGTGTTTGTTGCAGCAACAAGAAGGCGGTCCTGAAGGACTCCTCCCGGCTCACGAAGCAGTCCACCAAGCCCGTGATGCCTCGCACGTCGCGCGCGCGCGCCCGCGGGCGAACGGTAGAGAAGCTACGTGGAGATATGGAGGCACTAGGTGACCGTCATACACACTTATTACCACTTACCTATATATATATATGTATGGGCCTCAGTGTAGCCCTTGTATGTAGAGTTGATGTTTTTAAGTTCTAGGTAGTTCACTTAAACACCACATTATGCAGTTACACAGTTTTCGGTATAAAGTTTTTTGCCTTTTTGTTTGGTTGAGCACGTAAACACAAGAGTCACAAGTTAAGGTCAGTTTTATTAATGTTTAGTTAAATTACAAGGTTTAGGTAGCAAATCTTCCCTTGTATGTAACTCCGTGGTAGGTCACGTACTGAGTTGAATATAATTCAGGTAAAGTAAGTAATTGCAGCGCGTGCGACCCAGAGTACCTAATTCGCCGCGGGCACAAACCACACGACCCGCCCGCTAATACCAGGAATGGTATTTTAATTCATCGGGAAGCCCTTCGGAATCGATATTGGAAACTTTTGACTATGATTGCTGTTGCAAAAGAGCGTATTCGAAAACTTTTGCCATTTGAATTTGGATCCTTATTTCCTTGGTTTGGATATGAAATCAAAAGCGTTCAAAAGATCTGACGGAAATGGAATCGAATTCGAATTTGACGTTTCCGTTACGTAAACTAATCGAATGAATTAAAATACCCCTACTGATTCACATGTCAACCATGAAGAGTCTGTCCCATCCCGTTCACTCACCCGTCACTATCGCTGAGATCGTTCAGATGTCAAAGCATGAAGGTTACGACAAAACCCCGTTTGGAAGAGGCATGTCCAGCTGTGATGCTATGTATGCTGATTACTATGTATTATTAAAATCTAGAAGAGTAGACAATTCAATCTTCTTCAAAATAGTATGTATAATGTACTAGCAGCGCCTCGCGGTTTCGCCCGCGTTATTCCCGATCCCGTTGGAATTCGGGATAAAATACAATGTGATTCTTCGAACCTTGATCAAAATAAATGTGCGGATACACGACACATATTTATCGGTAAAAATCAGGATAAAAAAAATTATATGTGATTTATCTCAAAAACAAAGCAGTAATTTTTAAAATGAAGACTACTTCATCTGGTTTTTTCTTCGTTTCTTTTTGAGTAAATGGTGTATTTTATTCGAAGTAGTCTCATTTGAAAGCTAGATAGTTTACCTAGCTAATAAAATAAATAAAAAATACAAATACGATACATAAGCGTAGTAAAAACAGTATTTTTTGAGAAATAAGACAAAAAAAAACGATTTTTTTTTCTGTAACTTTAAAACTGGGTAATTAAGGTATATTTTTTTGCATGTTGTATTAAACTTCATAATTTATTCTACAAATCCTTCAAAAACTGGGGGTCTATCTCTTTCCGTTGTCATGTTATTCACCATTTAAATTAGGTACTTTCTGCCATTTAGATTAAATCAGTTGAGATTCCTGTTGATATCTGTACTTGACTTGTGTTTAAAAAAAATAACATTTATTTTTTTTTTGTCTTGGTTTTTATCGATAAATATGTGACGTGTATCCGCACATTTCGTTTGATCAAGGTTCGAAAAATCACATTGTATAAGCCTATGTGTTGTTCAAGAGTTTAATCTATCTCTGCCAAATTTCTTTTCTAATTTAGTTTCAGCATGAAAGAGTATATTTTTTGCGCGAAAGAGTGTAGTTTTTGCGCGAAAGAGTATATATAGCATTTGCGTGAAAGAGTTACAAACGTCCATCCATCTATACTTACAAACTTTCGCGTTTATAATATTAGTAATAATGAAAGCTGTTAGTAATTCCCTCCCCATTCATTCTCCAGGCGTGGACATGTCGGAGACGGAGTCTGCGCACTTCACTCGTTCGCGCACGCGCTCTGTTTCGCGCAGCGCGGCGCCGGCCGCCAAGCGCGCGCGCGTCGACGTGTCTCGTTCGCGCTCCGTGTCGCGCCCCGCGCGCGACGAGCTCGGAGTCAAGGACGGCGCGGTATGTACAATACAATAGAAAATCATTTATTTATAACAACTACAGACACAACACAACACACTTAAAAATATAATAATGAAATAGAGTGTACACTCTACTGAACTGCTACGCTAAAACCACCCATCTAACATTGACATAATATGAAAGCCCTTTAAAGCCGCGTTGACACGATCAGAGCCAGCTCTTTTGATGAAAGATTATTCAATATCAGTCATAAATAAACGTATAATCGTATTGATAATAGAAAAAGGATGGTTCCTAAAGTAATAAAATGTTACGATAACTCTCCTATATATATGAAATTATCCAAAAATGAACAAAATCTTGAAGTACAATTTGCTGTCACAACTCACTGTGCAAGGTCGAAATCAAACTGGTATAAAAGAACGGGTTTTCAGGGTTCACTCGATGAGTGATGTTTTTGCAATTCGTTCATTCATCGAGAATAGTTCAATAAAAGTATTTAGACCTTATTTCAAAGTAATATATATTAAAATCCAGTGAAAGTGTCGTAGGTGATCTGAGCACTGTACAGTGCTTCAGCTGACAAGGGTATATGCAATGTTCAGTGCTTCCGCATATCAAAGGTTAATGGCCTTCGTAATTTGAAATTGTATGGATAGGACGAGCGCGATGGCCATTGAAATGGCTCAAGAATGTCAATTTGAACGGGCGGTTTTAGCGTAATCGCACAGCTGGGGCTGATTAACTAGGGCCAGTCCCATCGTGTCACACCTAGTCCCATCGTACTTCGCGTACGATAAATGTATAATCAGCTGTTACTTTTGTCTTGTATATTAATTGTTGAATGAACGTTTCTGAGTTGTTATCGTTGTGTCGATAGATGGCGCGGCGCGGGCACGAGATGGCGCACGCGGCGATCGCGCGGAAGACCAAGAAGATGGGGCTCAAGGGGGAGGCCGACCGGTTCATCGGGACCAAGATGCCGCGGCACCTGTTCGCGGGGAAGAGGGGGGTCGGCAAGACGGACCGGAGGTAGGGGGGGGGGAGAGACGGACCAGCGGGGAAGCGAGGCAGCAACACGGACACCATGCGGGAAGCTCTGTTGCGAGAGGGGGATGGAAACATTTGCTTCGTGGGTTACATGTTACGGACAAACAGGAGAGGAGTCGGCTCTGTATGTTGTGGCCCCCTTGGACACGCTGGGTCTGTGTTGTGTTACATTGTGCATTTTGAATTTTATCCTGTGTATGTATATATCACATCTAAGAAAGTCCTGCAAAGAAGGCTACTTTGTGTTTAGGATCTTCGCTATATGACTTATATTTTATTTCAAAGTGAAGTTTTACTTTGTGTAGCATCTTTAGGAAATAGAAAATACATCTGCCTATTAAGTCTCTAAATAAACTGAGAAGCACAAACCTACAGTTGGGCAGAATATGTTGTGCCTCGGTTAGTTTGCCTGTGTTTAGTCAAAGCGACGTGAAGTTTGTTCAATATTGTAAATGTATTAACTGGACCTTTTAATAAATATTCTGATACAATATGTTGGTTTTATTATTGTTCCAATTCTTCCTATGCTCTATTAACCATATACACAAATAGAAGTATGAAATTCACATGCTATATTGACAAAAGTTATTAAATCAACTCTACAACTATTAGGCCAGGGTAGATAGGTTTTTGAAACAAATAAAATAATAGTAGGATGAAACCCATTGGAAAATGAGGAGAATGTTGTAAAATTTAAGGAAAAATTATTTATCTAAATACTGAAAAATTAGGATAATTTTCAATTAAAATTCACCCGTCAAAATATCAGCTTCTTAAAAAAAATTGGGTGTGTTTGTTAAAATCTCTACTTTCCGATGGTGCAAAAATATATTTATATTACCATAGTAAATTTTCTCAGAAAATTGTAAAATAGGTCAAAATAAGATGAAAAATTTAATATTTTAAATCAAATAATTGTACAGTGTATTTGAGACATAAAAAGGTAAGTTCTTAACAAATTTCGTGAAACAAAAGCATTTATTGTAAAATATAAAAATAAAAAACCAAGTACCTGGTTTTTTGAATTTTTCACATATACTTTGAGGTTATGTGAAAAAAGTGTCTAGACAAAAATATTGAAGATGTTTTTATTACTTACAACTTTGCAATTTGACTTTTTTCCATAGGACTTGTAGTTCTGCCGGAAATCGAGTTTAACCGAGTTTTTTACCCTAAAACACGCGCCCCCTACCCCTTCCCAACCTCAGATCGCCCGTAAATTATTTTTTCTTAAATTTTTACTACATTCTCCTAATTTTCCAATAGGTTTTATCCTACTATTATTTTATTTCTCTTTTTATCATTTTGAAAGGCCTGGTCTATATGTATGTACTACAGTACTACAGTCCTAAAGCAAATCTGAGGTAAACTGAACAATACTAAAAAAAAATAACTAGTGTCGTTTTGCCCATTGAGTATATCAACCCTCACGTTTTTGACAGGCAGGACTTAACATAGAGTCTCCAATTATTGATGAACAAATAAAACACGTTGATACACTAAAATCTTTAATACATATTAACAATGATATACTCTACATAAACTTTTTATAAATAAACACACTACTACTTAATATATAATTAGTTATTTGGTATTTGTACACTCGCACCGCGACTCCAGCGTCGGTGAGCATCGCCTGGCCCACCGGTGGACTGTTTTACCAAACTTTAGAAACATTTACTATTTATATGTTGTGAGCCACTTCCGGTGGTCTTAGCTCTGTTACAATGGACTCTATAGAACATGTACCTACATATATTTCATTGGACAGTAAAGGTTAATCAACTTGTCGGTACAACAGGCTCATTTGGTGAAACTGTTCATCTGATCTTAGAGATAAATAATTATTTATCATTGTTTTAAATGTTAATTCATATTTTCGCTAATTAAACATAAAATCAACCTTACATAAAACTTAAGACTATTGTTAAAATTGGAGTTTAGTTTAAAACTTTGGTAGGCAAATTATTTTACTTAACTAGTTTTTTTATGGAGATTTGAAACGTTTCGCTCTACAAATGGGTGCAGCATCCAATCTTGCCATCCTGTCGATTGCCCCTCGTGTGAGCTGCTCGTACCAAAGCAGTAACAACTGCCTCAAACTTAACAAAGGATGTACAACATAAACTTAAGTTAGAAGAGGAGACAGTAAACGTAGAACACAGTCCGACTTTAAGTTAATGACTAGAGCAGGTATTGAGATCTTCGAGTACTTGCGACTATTCTTATTATTTGGGAAAGGAGTGGTAACTAGTGAGTGATGACTGCGGCGGCGGCTGCGCCTCGCGTCCGCTCAGTGGCGGCGTCCGCTCAGTAGAGGGCGTCGTGTCCGCTCAGTAGCGGCGTCCGCTGCGCGCGTCGGGGAGCGGCCGGCGCGGCCCCGGCAAGCCTGACCACAGACAATACTGTTATTTAATTAGAAGCACATTACCATGCATGTACCTACTGACTGACGTTCACACGCAGAGTGGAAGTAGTCGTATATTTATAGTACTAGGGACCCGCCCCGGCTTCGCACGGTTTTATTATACGTATAAACCTTCCTCTTGAATCACTCTATCTATTAAAGAAACAAACGCATCAAAATCCGTTGCGTAGTTTAAAAAATTTAAGCATTCAAAGGGACATAGGGATATAGGGACAGAAAAAGCGACTTTGTTTTATACTATGTAGTGATAAGTAGGAGGTAAGCCTGACCTGGATGCAGGGGTGCGGGTGCGGATGCGGATGCGGGCGCGCGGCGGCACCACGCGCCCGCGCTCACCTGCAACACACGCCTGCGTCACCACGACTGTCACAGAGGTACAGTTCAGGGCACAAATTCCACTAAATAAATCGCTTCACCATTTAAATAGCATCGTGCCAAAATGTCAATGTTGAACTCTTTTTGGCATTCTACTAGCTGTGACCAATTTGACATACTAATTATGAAAGTTTCTTCAAGCGCTAAAAATAGTAGAATACCAAATGCACAAACGTCATTTAATCATCTTGATTGAATAACACTATTGAGACCTTTGTTTTGACATTAGTGGAATTTGGTCCCAGGACTAACGTACTCTCCTTAGTACGTCTACTTAAGTAAGTGCTTTAAAAGCGCAGTGTTATTTAATATTTTATCTTATCACTAGATAGTAAGATAAATGCAGCCCCTCCCTCTATCGGAACAAGTTATCTGTAGGAACGCCGCACAACTTGAGTTGCTGTTTAAAAGTCTATATAGGTAGGTTCTTCAAAAAGACATTCAAACAGTTTAATTGTAGTTTGACCAGACCACGTATCAATTAATGGTTTAATAATTTTAAAGGAAATGCCCCAGAGACCTGCAGTTTTTTTTATATTTAAAAGTTCAAAGATCGTAGTAACTTCTCTTCGAAACGATACTCAAACTGTTTAATTGACGTTAGAGTCTGTGTAACTGTTCATTGTAAGAGAATGTATATAAGTAAAGCACTCAGTCTCTGTATAATACGTACCTGCCTGAAGAGGTAGTGGGGTCGGTAGTGGTGCGGGGCGGGGGGCGCGCGGCGCGCGGGGGGCGGGGGGCCGGCCCGCGCCCAGCCTCTGCAACACACAACATACTCTCTACATACATACGACACGCGTTTTAAACCGGTATTACACTACACGATATGCAGGGACCCTTACTCTAACTAAGAGAGGTGTAATAAGATTTATAGCAGCGACCGGACGAACCCGGCAAGCCTTGCTCCCTAATCGCCGTAACTACCGGGCCCTGAATATCGTGTAGTGGAATACCGCTTTTAGGTCCGCGCTCTATTAGATAAGTATTCTATTCACTGTAGGTATCTTACACAAGCGAAGGACGAATGAAAATATCTGAACCTTTCATTTAATATCTATTGTCAAAAATTTAAATATTTGTAAAGGTTTCGCTTTACTGGGAATAAAATAGACAATAGATATGAGATTGTCCGCTCTGGAGTGTTATCGTACAGCTCGAAGGGCTCTCGTTGAGTCACCGTCAACAAAAATAACTGGGGACCTGCAAATAGCCCTCTTTAATTGGGAATTAAGAAGAAAATTCCTATAAAATTGTATATCTATTTCATTTCACATTTATCTCTTAAATTCCTCATAGCTTGACTTCATTCTATATATACCCCCGGAGAGTATAGACACCTAACAGAAAGGTTACCGCAGACTATGGACGCCAGTTCTATCAGGGATCATACGCTCGACTTGCCTACGGTTTAAATATCTAAGGAAACCCTTTTTGAAAACATAGTCCTGGGGGAAAACCTCGGCAGGGAGATCATTCCACAAGCTGAGTGTTTACCGAGGAACTCACTCATAAATCTTACAGTCGTCGAACTAAAAGGTATGCCAATGATATCTGTGCCGATGGCGAGCGGTGCGATGGTAGAAGGATTGTGTTCAGATGAAATGCATCCGAACACAATCAGTTGAAGTAGTACATCCCTAGTCCCTTTCCCAGTTAAACGACTGATATGGCAATATAATTTTTTTTATTCCTTTTTGTTTATTTTTAGATTGTCTTTCAATTTGTGGCAACTGCTTATCTTATTTTTCTAATAGTAAGTATTTTATTTTTTACTTTAACTTTTTTTTCCCTAAAATAAATAAAAATATACTAAGTTTAGTGAACTAACCTCTCTTGGTGAGTTTGTTTCTCCTGTGTGCTCTTTCTCTCTACAACGTTGCCTCCTTCTTGTGCGTTACTCATGTCCGCAGCGTTACCAACCGTCCTCTCCTGTGTGTTATTTGTTCTGTCTTGTGAGTTACCAACTGGTCTGTCTTGTGTGTTACCAGTTGTTCTGTCTTGTGTGTTACCAGTTATTTTGTCTTGTGTGTTACCAGCTGGTGTGTCTAGTGCATCACCGCGATCTTTTGTGTTCTGACACTGACCCTGCACGTCATTGATAGATTCCTGTGCGTTACTCTGTACTTGGATTTTTTTCGTCGTGCTTTCGGTAAATATTTCCTCTTTTTCATTTTTCTCTTGATAGATATCCTTCGCGTTGTTATCTCTGTTGTTCTGCGCGTTGTTAAGACACTGGTTTTTTTGTTGGTAATTTTTATAACTACGCTCCTGGTAGCTATTTCTGTCTTGAACATTGCTTCTATCTTGTGTTTTGTCGTTTCTATCCGAGTGACTCCTGTCTTGAGCGTTATTTCGTTCTTGTGCGTTATTGTTTCTATCTTGTACGTGATTGCTTCTGTCGTGAACGTTGCTCTTGTCTTGATAATTACTATTTCGTTGGATGTAGTGATTGTCTTGATTGTAGTTGTTCCTGTCGTGTTGGTAGTGTTGTCTGTCGGAGTGTTTGTGCGCGTGTCTGTCTGTCTGTCCGTCGCCGCGGCCGTCGGGCCGTCGGTCAGGACCGTCGGGCCGTCTGTCGGGTCTGTCGGGCCGTCTGTCGGGTCGCTCCCGGGGCTCGGGCCGGCGCTCCTGGCTCTGATCTGAGGATACAATGTTATTCTGTAAAATATCGGGTTATAAAAAAGTGAGTGAATATAGTCTGCCAATTTTATTACTTTACGAAAATAGAATCGTGATTTCTTTTTATCAGACCATCAGTGGACTGATATAATAATAATAATTCCGGACAGTCCACACAGCATCATCTAGCCCCAAGCTAAGCAGAGCTTGTGTTATGGGTACTAGATGACTGATATACTTAATACAATACATTACATAGATAGATATTTTTTTAGTCTACATAGAAAACACCCAGACCAACTAGACCAACAAGATATATGTTGTTGAGGATGTCACCTAGAAGCCGTAACACAAGCTGTGCGTAGGTCTGGTCCAGCTGATGCTGTGTAGTGTGTGTGTGCTCACATGTGCTCCTGGCCTGCAGCTGCCGCAGTGAGTCGAGCAGAACGCGCGCCCCCGCCCCGCCCCCCGCCCCGCCGCCGCACTGACTCCTACGGGCAGACAACGATCATTACTATACCATACTACACACAAATACATATCTACTTCAAATTACATAAAAGATGGTAACAGAGTGCAAAGCTCCAAATTATTAGAAGGAATTTGATACTGTTGACTCTACTACATTTTCAAAGATTTATAAAAACTGTATTCACGTTGCAACATATGTTTATATCTGGTGTCAGTCCATTTTAATGTTATTGTTCTAATTACTAGTCTCAGGTTCATTAAAACGCCGTGAACAGCTTATGGTATAAACCCAATTTATTCAAGAACCTTAAATTCTACCTTTACGAGAACCCGAATCGTTAGCGCGATCTAGCGCTCGTCCATAATTAGCAGTGGCATTTAAACAATTTCAAATCAGTTTGAGTAGTAATATTAAAGTACTCACGTGTACTGCGGATATCTCCCGAGTATGCCGTGTCCGTTGTTCCGGACGCTGCGGTAGGCGGGGGGCCCCTGGGGGGGGCTGCCGGCGGGCCCCCCGCGCAGCTCCGCAGAGGGGGGCGTGGCCGCGCGGGGGCCCGCCGTCGTGAACACCGGCGCGCACACTTGGTATTGGGGGACCATCTGTAACATGGAAAAATTTAATAACATTATGAAGTTTTGCGTACTAAGTAGACAACAGCTGTAAATGATGCCGAAAATTCTGAAATTACTTTTTTGTTAATGGATGCAATCATTAAAAACGCAACACAAAGTTATCTCGAACTTTTTGTAAAGTAATCTACTTCTAAATTCTAACCGCTATTTTAAGTTACACCTATTTTTTATGCAGTTAGTTGTATGGACATTAATTTTTCGTAAAACTAGCTTTTGCCCCATAAATTGTCTAGGTCAGTCAAAGTTCTAAATGTTTGCCTGTGTGATAGCTATAATTAGTTACCTGTGGATATAATATCGTGTTGTAATGGTGCGGATAAAGGAGGGGCGCGGGCGAGGGCCGCGCGGGAGGCCCGCTCAGCAGCGGGGGCCCGTAGGGCAGCGTCCAGGGGACCCCGTACACGCCCCCCACGGGGTAGGGGGCCGCGGGGGCCAGCTCTCCGCCGTAGCCTACGCTGTAGCTGCAACGATTGTTATTAACGTGAAGAATAACGGTCCGTCTAACCGCACAAATGGTAAGTTATGTTGGTCAAAGCTTTATCCACGCCTATAGAGAGCTAATTATATATGAATACACAAATAAAATGATCGTCAAAACCATCTGTAATGCATGCTATGCTATTCAGGAATAATATTGAACTGTGGAAGTACCTTCGTTGCTGTAAGGGCAGCACGGGCGCGGGGGGCCCCAGCGAGGCGGGCGCGGGCCCCAGCGCGGGGGCCGCGGGCTCCCCGTACGAGCTGTACTCTAGCGGCGGGTACGGGTAGCTCGCGTCTGCAACAACACACTTGTCTCAACTCACCGCTGGGCTAGAGATGGCAACGGTCATAGATGTTCGATATACATCGATCACCTAGATTCCTGAACTAGCCGCCTCAGCAGGTCACTAACTAGGTGACTCGTGTACTCGCGACCGTGAACGTACCACGCGGCCACTGGGTCAGCCAGCAGACAGTGCATCACTAGCAGCGATACCAACCGCACTCATTATCATCAGTATCACTAGTCGTAGTTTTACGTATATAAGTTGAATATAGCTTTTACCGACAAACTCGACTTTTACATCAACATCTCAGGATTAGCTAGCGGCTTTTCCTTCATGGTCCTTCGAGCCGGATACCGGACTGAGGGCTCAGGACTATTGAACTGGTTACTTATTTCGAATGCCATTAGTTGAACAAAGTAAATGTTTGTCGGGTGGTGTGGTCTCCGTGAGGTGGAGTGCGAGGGGGAAGGTGTTACCTATCCGGAAGGTGTGTGCGGGGGGCGAGGCCGCCTGCGGGTCCTCCGGTGCCGGCGCCGGGGTGCCCGCGCCGTACAGCGCCGCCGTCTCCTGGGAACAACAACAGACTACTCAAATGTGACCTACACATTACAATACTAATTACAATTAGTTTAGTAAACATGATTGAACACAACATCACTGCGCCGAACAGCACGTTACTGCTCACCACCATGTTAGTACGATTGCACGCGGGTTGTATAGCGAGTGTGTTGCGTGTAGGGAGGCGTTAGTGAAGGCGTGTGAGAGAGTGGTGTGTACTCACGAGGCAGCCCGCGTGCGGCGCGTAGTGGTAGGCGGGGGGCAGCGCGCCCGCGCCGAACACCACGTTACTGCTCACCACCATGTTACCTGCACAACACACACACTCGTCAGGCACTGGACGATACAGTTTTTCTACGAATCTCCGTGAAAAACTATTGTTGTATCGTCAGTCGTCACTCGTCGGCAAAGGTAAAAATGTTGGCACTATCCATCTCAAGCGAACATAAGCTGTTAATGTAGATAAGGAATAGTGTTGGACCTCAAACACTTCCTTGGGGTACACCAAACTCTAATAGAAAGACTATTATTGTTCGATGTGTATCGAACAATAAATCTCTCTATTTCGGAGATGTTACTGGTATATTTACTACGATACGACCTACGACCGGTCAAGTACGATCCGGTCACACAGATCACATCAAAGTGGGATCTTTTTTCGGATCTTTTGATACCGAAACCTTCAATTTTTCAGCAGTATTATACTAGACACTGTAGCGAAGGCCTTTGCTAAGTCCAGAAAGACAAATTAGACAGTGCTTTCCGCTCTAACTTCTCCGAGATGTAGTCAAGTAAGATTTCTAACACTGTTTTCGGTTGATCTTTGGTTGCGAAAGCCATACTGATATAACAGCGTGTCAGTAGTCAGTAACTACTCACGCAGGTTGTGCTCGAGCAGCGCCGGCGCCTTCCCAAGCGCCTCGTACTGCTGCTGAGCCCCACACTGCACCTACATATACAAATTCACGTTATATTAATTCACAAAAAGATTGATATAATACATATTAATTACTCCTGTGCTTAGCTGGAAGCTGATATAATCTAAAGGTAGCTATGAGCTGAGTAGAAGCTAAGGGTTGCTCCCCTACAGCTTAGCTGGCAAGGGTTGATCTCCGGAGAGAATAATACAAGTGGAAGACATGATCACGTAGAAGACTTGCTATTAACATACTCCGCACGCAGCTAAATATGTACGGCTCGTACAAGAGATCTTGCTCCTGTTTTGTCCAATGCACACACTCTACAATCGTATGACCCGTTACTCGCGGATAGAAAGGTATTGAAATCCATACCTCTTGTTCGTAGTGCGGCTGCGCGTAGAGTTGCGGCGAGTAGTAGACGGTGCCCTGGTAGAGCTGGGGTGCCGGCGCCGGGGAGGGCTCCGGGGGCGCGCCCGCGGCCGGCGGGGCGGGGAACTGCGCGGGGGAACTCTCCTGGAACTGTACGTTTCAGTCGCTGATACAGGTTGTGTTGCGCTCAAGTTTAGACTATATTATTAAACTTGTGGTTGTACAAAATGTACATTTCTCAGGAGTTGAGTGAGTATTTATTTGTGAATAAGCTGAGCTACGTGCATTTTATTTATTTATGCGCCATTTCTCAGCCATAAAGACCAGACTATTTTTTTTATTGAATTTTTATCAATACCTTTTTGTTTTATTATTTAGTTAAAGGTAGTTTTAATTCTCAATGTTTAGCTCAGTTATAATTTTGTGTATTATTGAGAAATACATAATGTTCATTTCACGTGAACTGTGATAGTAAGTGTGTGTGACTCACCTGGATCACCTCCCCCTCTGCCCCCCGCTCGCCCGCTTGCCCCCCGCACCCGCACGGCTCGCTCGCCGCGCACTCCGTCTCTGCACACATAAAGCTCACCTGTACACCGCAATACAACACTTCATTCCATCTCCAGGATAATCACCAAGCCCGCAGAGTGATTACGGTAAAATCTCCCATCCAATATTTGACATAAGAAAGCCCTTTTGATGGCCATCACGGTTCCATCCATCTAATTGCAAATAAATTATCCATCGAAGGACGATTGCCAGCCCCAGCCGAAATTGAAGCCCATGAATGAACGGACTTAATGTTTTTTGCAGTAAATAGGACGATGGGCCAGCATATAATTCCTATTTCCTAGCGTAAATTTGAAAGGGAAGGATACAAACAATACTATTTCAGTTGATGAAGGAGTTTTATGGACAAGATTTAGGCAAAAACGATAATGTTCATTCACTTTGGCCATCCAGCCATAAAAAATGTGTAATTAAATTTGTCTCATCCATGGATCCATTGAGAATAGCGTAATAATCACTCTGCTGATGCTTTAGGCCTCATTCGCACGGGAGCTTAAAAAAGCGTTCGCAGAGAACAAATGCGAACGCTTTTTTAAGCAAGTAAGTCCAAGTAAACGTTTATACGACAGCGCTTTAAAACGCGACCCTTTTTTATCCCTTCCATTTTGAGCGCTGGGCGTTAGAACTAATTATACAGTGTTCCATTTTTAACGTCAGCGTTGGCACTTTTTTGACGCAACTCTTTTTTAACGCCCGTGCGAACGAGGTCTTATTGTCTAACTTGAAATCGATTGTCAGTTAAATTTGAATGATTACCGTGGTACAATCAAAGGCCCGGCTTAGGTATCGAAGTCCCGGCGACATTTGATACTTAAGTCAAATGAATCGATCTCGATTGTCACTTGAGTTAGACAATAAGGTTCCTAGTAATGGAATTTTTCACTGTCTGTGTTTTATGAAATGAAAAGTTATTTAAATACTGATAATTGTATACAGTAAGGGGTGAGTAGAAATGCATCAAATACAGGAGACATCCTTTACAGAGGTTAGATCCACTTTATTTCCTAGTTTTAATTATTTATAAAATGTATTTGAATCGTGTCCAAAAGTCCTGCAAGGTGTATAAACCTTGTTCACTGCGTCAGTCACTGGCCGAGGATACTTCCACTGCTAACAGACGGGTCATGTCTTGCTCAGTACATCGTCCATTTGTATTCACACTGTCAGAGTCTGTATACAAACCCGTTATACGTTAGTTTGAAAATCATAAGTTAGTTTCACATAGAGAACGTTGTGTATAGAGGCGGCAGTGTGTCACTGTGTGTGTGTGTGTGTGTGTGTGTGGTATCAGTGTGTGTGTGTGTGGTATCAGTGTGTGTGTGTGTGTGTGTGTGATCAGTGTGCGTGTGTGTGTGTGTGTTACCGTGCTGCAGGAAGGAGTGTTGTTTCTGCAGTCGTCCGCGCCGCGCGCCGGCCGCCGCCTCCGTCTGAGGACCGACAGTACACTAGTCAGCACACTTTCAGAAGACATTCAGAAGACATTTAATAAAACCATAACAATCATTAACAACCAATCGTTTCTCTGCAAGCAAGCCCTATCTACTATCCACTTATTGAAGATACCGACTCGGTTGTGAAGAGATGGCAAGTCTACGTTCACAAGAACACACACACTACTTATATTATACATCACTAGCGACCCGCCCCGGCTTCGCACGGTTTTATTATACATATAAACCTTCTTCTTGAATCACTCTATCTATTAAAAAAAAGCGCATCAAAATCCGTTGCGTAGTTTTAAAGATTTAAGCATTCAAAGGGACATAGGGACAGAAAAAGCGACTTTGTTTTATACTATGTAGTGTAGTGATGCTTATACAAACACTACATGATTCAGTGGTAGTTGGTAGGTACCTGGTGTGTAGCGGGGTGTGCGGGGAGTGCGGGGGGCGCGCACACGTGCGGCGGGTTGTCCGGATCGAACCGGTACAGACTGCCGTCCGCGTTGGTGAGCGGCCGGCCCGTCTGCAAACATTACATTATCATCATCATCACCATCAACCTATATAAGTCCACTGCTGGACATAAGCCTCCCCCAATGAGCGCCATAGCGCCCTGTCTTCAGCTTGACGCAACCAGCATCTGCCAGCAGTCTAGAGCAGATCGTCATCCCACCTGGCCGGAGGGCGTCCCACGCTACGTTCACCGAGTCGCGGTCTCCACTGAAGAACACGTTTACCCCAACGGTTGTCGGTTCTTCGCGAGATATTATAACATCACATTACATTATAACATCACTCATTGCCTATACACCAGGGTTATAGGGTTTTTGAAACAAATAAAATAATAGTAGGATGAAACCAATTGGAAAATAAGGAGAATGTAGTAAAAATAAGTTACGGGCGATCTGAGGTCGGGAAGGGGTAGGGGGTGAGTGTTTTAGGGTAAAAAATGGTTAAACTCGATTTCCGGCAGAACTACAAGTCCTAAGGAAAAAAGTCATATTGCAAAGTTGTAGGTCATAAAAAGATCTACAATTTTTGTCTCCACACTTTTTTCACATAACCATTATTAAAGAACAATAAAAAATGATTGTTTCTTAAATTTTTACTACATTCTCCTCATTTTCCAATGGGTTTTATCCTACTATTATTTTATTTCTTTTTTCATAATTTTGAAAGGCTTCTACCCTGGTCTACTACTAGTTCAGTTGTCTAAGACGGGGTGGGGGGGGGGGACTGGGGGGGAGTAGTTGTGTATTACCTGTGGGTGTATGAGCGTGACGCCGGAGGGCACGCGCGCCATGTCGGAGACGGCCCACAGCACGGCGCCGCCCGCCGCGGGGGGCCCGGCCGCGGGGGGCCCGGCCGCGGGGGGCCCGGCCGCGGGGGCCCCCGGCGCGGGGCTGCCCGCCTCCGGGGTCCCGCCGCCTGCCACGAGACACAAATATGTATAATACTACACCAACATGTTGGAAACTTTTCTACATGTACAAAGTACAATTTTATTTAGGGTCAAGGAACATGCAAAAACAAGATCACTTAAATTATTATATTTTTAGCTTAGCAATGCCGAATATGTAGTGCGTGATGTGTTTATTGTTTACATGGTCTGTATTTTATCTTCATGTTTACTAAATCTAATTAGTAAACCGGTCGCGATCTAAACACTGTTGGAGTTATCTTTTCTTTCTTGAAACCTCTGACATGCTTCGAGCCTTTTAAAATGTCGACAAAAGGACTATCTCTACGTTATAATAATAAAAGCGAAAGTCTTGTGAACATATGTAATTGTGTCAAGCAAAACTACGTAAACCCGTGTGCGAAGAAACTAAAGCAAGTAGTTGTAGTGCAGTGAACATACTCGTAATGTTATAGTTACCGGTGGGCGAAGGAGTGACAGAGTCGGTGCTGCGCAGACTGAGCGTCTTGTAGCCCGAGCTAGAGGGAGACAGCCGCCAGCTGCTGGACGCCAGGTCGCCTGCAACCAACGGGGGACTCATTCTAACTTACTACAGTAATACCTCGACTTACGCTACCCCGTTTAACGCGAATTCAGAGATACGCGGTTTTTCTTTTGATAGCCGCTCGTACTAGCTCTTCCACCCTGTCCTGTGTGTGTGTGTGTTACCTAAACAAAAAATTGGGAGCTGTGAATCCCTCACAATCTTTAAATTCGTACACTTCACGGTATTACCGCATAGGTCTCTTATCTTACATGTTTTATACATATTTCTTCTAAATTATTGTTGTTTTAATCTCTGGTCCCGACTAAATACACCTACTTTTATATGTGTTTATATGTACATGCCAAGTTGAACCCCGACTTACGCGATTTCGACTCTCGAATCTTGCAAGATTATCGCTCGGTCCCACCTATCGCGTAAGTCCGGGGTATTACTGTACTGAGCAATTCAACAACTTGCACTTCTCGCCTGCATTATTAACTCTCCTCCTCATCACACACACCTTATTATCTTTTTACACACAGTACTTGAGATTTCCAATTCATCAATTGATCAATTTTCGTCACTTATTACGCCTTAAACTTTACTTCCGCGACTTCGTCTATTTTGTAAGTTTTATTGTAGGTTCATTTTTGGTTTTTTAAATAGAGAATACTTTGATTTACTTAGGTTTATTTTTAAATTACTTATATCAAGCCATTCTATAATGACATCGATCGCATTATTGATGTCAGATTCATTGTCATTCATACCAGTCAGTTTCTTATCCGAAGTCACAAACCACAGAAATATCGTCAGCTATGCTCTTATGGTTTCTCACATCAGTTATTTCATTAATATACAGGAGAAACAGTATAGGGCCTAAAATGCTTCCCTTGTTACATTTGAAGTCAGATTCGAATGTCAATAATTCATTGTTTTCAGTTATTTTATTTATGAATGCACATTGTTATCGATTACTTAGATATGAGGCTAACCATTTTAGAGTTGGGCCTCTGATACTTACCAACGTTGTCAAGTTTTTTTAGGTAAGTCATGTGAAATGAAGTCAAAAGCCCTGGATAAGTCAAAAAATAGTCCTACAGTTAAATGGCCCATGTTACCACAGTATTCACTAAGGTGGAAATTCAATTCAATTCAATTCAGGGTTCAAGTCAGAGGTCGGTCTACATTATATAAAAAAAATATTAAAAATATCTATCCATATAATGTATTGTATTAAGTATATCAGTCATCTAGTACCCATAACACAAGCTCTGCTTTGCTTGGGGCTAGATGATGCTATCCGCGATTTATTTATTTTATTTATTATGCAGTGTAATAGTGTGAGTGAAGCAGTCCTCGTTACCTTGCCTGCTGAGCGCGCGCGCGTGCGGCTGAGGGTCCGTGTACCCCCCGAAGCTGTGCGACTTGGCCACGGCGGGCCCCCGCGCGCGCCAGCTGCCCCCCGGGGGGGACGCGCTCTCCAGGGACTGCACCTGCGGGGGGGGACGTTAGCTTGAGAGGGACCGTGGTCAGTGGGGGGGGGGACAGTAGATACTGAGAGTAGTAGATACCCCCTAGTAGGTATTGTAGCAAGCCAGAAATAAAGTATACGTAGTAAATATACTAACAGACACATCAGAAATGAAAATCAAATCAAATCATTTATTTGCAAGAATACAAAATTATTATACATTATGTCAGATCTTATAACTATTATAGGAATTGTATTCAGCCTGCAAGCAGGCGTGCAAATGTTATGCGAGTCATACTAATATTATATTAGTTATATATTATATTAGTCATATATTATGGTACATATAATTCATTTTTTTATTTCGGACTCTTGTGTAGACAAAAACAATATCATTGCAAAATTTAGCAGTTTGGCCCCTAACATTACAGTTATAGATAAATGTTCACTTCGACTCCTAGGTTCACCAATTCTTGATGAGTCTTTTCGGCCATTTGTAGATGAGAAAATTCAAAATTTCAACAAAACTTCGGACAGACTTCTCAAAATTAACAGCAATATGGCTTTTACTATTATTTGAGCTATTAGATAGCTTAGACAACATAATAAAGAATACTTTATCATCGGTTTTGAATATTGATTTGGATGACAAGGCGTGATCGCAGGCCTCCCTGCCTGTCAAATTGGGAGGCTTAGGTATTCGCAAAATTTCCAGTGTAGCCCTACCAGCGTTCCTATCTTCCGTCTACAGCACTAGTTCTTTAGTTGAAAAAATTTTAAACACGTCTGATTTGGTCCGATCACAAATTTCTTTTCAAATTTCATATGTAGACGAAGCTAGAACGGCTTGGCATAGTGCTTGCCCCGATGCTGCTCCTCCAAAATCTCTTTCGTCCCAACGGCAATGGGACGGGCCTTTGTGTGAGATGACACGGAAATGTTTGTTACAAACGTGCTCCAGCTCGGCAGATCGTGCCCGTCTCCTAGCCGTTTCTAAATGGGAGTCAGGACATTGGCTGCAAGCACTTCCTTCATATAACACTGGCACTTTATTGGATCCCGCTACTTTCCGTATCGCAACATGTATTCGGTTGGGTGCAAGGTGTTGTGCGCCTCATCAATGCCAGTGCGGTACTGCAGTCGAACAGCTTGGTCATCACGGATTATCGTGTACTAGGGCCGCTGGTCGGATATCTCGTCATGCCAACCTTAATGACATCATCCGGCGGGCCTTTGTCAGCGCTAACGTACCAGCTATTCTCGAACCGAATGGTCTGTTCCGTGACGATGGCAAGAGGCCTGACGGTATGACACTAGTCCCATGGGAGTTGGGGAGGCCCATTGTGTGGGACGCTACATGCGTCGACACACTTGCACCTTCCCATCTTTCAAGGACATCCACTAGGGCTGGTGCGGCGGCAGATCTGGCCGAGGATCTCAAGAGGCGCAAATATGCAGGTCTCGACAGAACCTACGCATTTGCTCCCCTTGGATTCGAGACCCTAGGTCCGTGGGGTACCGAGGCTCTCCGGGTTTTTAAAAAAATATCTGAGCGTCTGGTCGATGCGACGCGTGACCCAAGAGCTGGTGAATATCTGGCTCAGCGCATCAGCATTGCCATACAGCGTGGTAATGCAGCCAGTGTCTTGGGGACGCTTCCGACTGGTATTGACATGGATCAATTGAGCTACCTTTAGACTGTTTGCAACCGTCTGCAGTTAGCTCAATGGTTTCAATTGTAAATACTAGTTGTAATTTTTCTATTCCTTGCTTGTAATTTTCGTTGTTAATAAAATATTTCCATTATAATTCAAATTTCTAAATATTCTTTTACAGTATAAAAACATTTTCCAAGTAGCCATTCTCTTAACTTTTTTCTAAATATATTTCCATTCAGTTCTTTTAATTCTTCCGGTAGCTTATTGTAAATAGTGATGCACATGTTGTAAACATTTCTTTTATATATATCTTTATGGCACTGGTGTTTGTAGAGCAAATTGTTAAACTTAGGCCTTTTTTGCCGGGTTATTACATCGCCACGTTTTAGAAAGTAGGTCGGATGAGATTTTACAAAAAGACAAATTTCCCTAATGTACATACAGGCGAGAGGTAGAATCCTACAGTTCTTGAAGAGAGGCTTGCAACTATCAAGGAACCAAGACCTGTTTATCACTCTTAGGCATCTTTTTTGAATTTTAAATATTCTTTCCACGTCCTCTAACTTAGAAATTAACTTAGAAAGCAAATTATAATGGTATTTAAATGCACTTAGCAAAGCTGAGATTGAAAGAAAGAAGAAAGAAAAATATTTATTAGACAATACGACACACACACAAATAAATAATAAAGATAACTAACCTACTTTACAATAAAGACATGATAAACTACACAGGCAAACATACTACTTAAGTACCTACGGGAAACATAGTAAACAAAAACACACACACAGCTAAACAGTAGGTAGGTACTAAGCAGTTCTTCCGTGAGCGGGTAGAAAGAAATGCGTGTGGACGTACGTCTAACAGGTCTTGGCTCAGCTTGATGCTCTAACACGAATGGGAGACCTATTGTGAAAGAGCGCTGGTTTTCAGCCAAGACCAGTAGAGTAGACATGTGCGCCGACGTCAAAATAATCGGCGGCGGACGCCGGCCTGAAATCGGCGGCGGCGGCGTGATTTCGGCGTGAACTCGGCGCGTAACAAATGTTAGAATTAAACACGTCTTTACACAATGTAGTCATGCACAAATATAAGGTACTGGCAAAAAGTCCAAACTCTCGGATGAAGTCTCATCTGATGACAAAAAAACGGGAAACCGCCCAAGTCACTTCGTCAGAGAATAAGCGCATCGCTAAGATGGTACGGCGCTACCTTCGGAGCCCCAACACACTACTGATTGAAGAGGCGATAGAGCGAAACCGAGGGTCCTAAGTATTCAATCAGCAGCTTGGCAGGAGCCATCTGACGAAACTTAAAAGGCACGACGGGAGGACCGTTTTGTTGAAGCCGGAGATCTCAGCTGAGATAAAAGATTTATATGGCCGTTTGTACACTGCCCCTCATTCTCGACGAGATGACCATGATTCCAGAGCCACCCTGACACGCCACTATACCGAAGAACTGCCAGACGAAATCGTGTTAGTTCTGAGGCAGCTTAAAAATGGAAAAGCCCCCGATGAGGACGGTATTACTTCAGATCTTCTGAAGGCAGGAGGAGCCCCCGTTATACAGAACCCTTTAATACCTCATAAATTCACAGTGGGAGAACTCCTAAGGCGTGAAGCTGGAGTTTGGTGGTACTCTTTTTTAAGAAGGGTTATAAAAAACCCTACTTAAAAACTATAGATCCACACTCCTGAGCCACGTCTATAAGCTGTTCTCGCGAGTGATCACAAATCGTCTCGCTAGGAGACTCGACGAGTTTCAGCCACCGGAACAGGCCGGGTTCCGCGGAGGATATAGCATATGACAACATTCACACAGTGCGGCAGATTATACAGAAGTCCGAAGAGTATAATCAGCCCCTGTGTCTTGCTTTTGTGGACTATGAGAAGGCCTTTGACTCAGTCAAAACTTGGGCTGTTCTGGAATCCTTACAGCGATGCCAAGTAGACTATCGTTTAATCGAGGTGCTGACAGAGATGTCTCTACGATGCCGCCACTATGAGTGTCCAGGGCTGTAGTCAAATCAAAACCCATCCAATTACAAAGAGGAGTGAGACAGGGTGATGTCATATCCCCGAAACTGTTCACCAGCGCATTGGAAGATACCGAAGATATGTTTAAGACGCTGGAATGGAAAGGTAAGGGCATAAACATAAACGGCAATTACATCTCACCCTACGATTCGCTGATGACATAGTCGTAATGGCGGAGTCGCTAGAGGAGTTAACCCACAAGCTAGCTGGCCTAGCCTCAGCCTCTCGACGCATCGATCTTGGCATGAATTTGGATAAATCCAAAGTCATGACCAATGACCACATTGATTCAAGACCGGTCGTCGTAGAAGGCCACCTTCTCAAAATTGTTTCCGAGTACACTTACCTTGGGCAGATTGCGCAGTTAGGTAAAAACAATTTTGAGAAGGAAGCCAAGAGGAGGATCCAGCTAGGCTGGGCATAATTTGGAAAACTACGTCGAATCTTCTCGTCATCCATACCGCAATGTTTGAAAACGAAAGTTTTCAATCAGTGTGTCCTACCCGTAATGCCCTACGGAGCTGAGACGTGGACACTCACGTAGGGCTGGTGACTGGTCCACCAGTTCAAAGTAGCTCAGCGAGCTATGGAAAGAGCTATTGCTCGGGGTTTCTCTGTAAGATAGGTTCCTTCGTTGACACCTTGTAATAAATGTAATAATCAATAAAATGACGGACTTTTCAAAGCGTCTAAATGGTAACGTTTCACGCCGAATTCACGCCGATTGGCTGATCGGCGGCGGCGGCGTGGAAAATTTGCCGGCGGCGGCGGCGGGTCGGCGCGGCGCACACGTCTACAGTAGAGTAAGTGACTCACGCCCGAGCTCAGATAGAGTGCAGTCAAAAAGTGGAAATATTTTTATAAGCAATAGCACTGGCGATGGCAACACTGGAGATTAGGTGATAGTGATGGAACAGAAGGTAATTCAAATGGTGGGTGTAATAGTGTAGGTACCAATAGTTACACACATAGTAAAAGAATATCAGTCTAAAATAAAATAAAAATCTTAGCAAGCACCATGCCGCCGCGCCGGTAAGTCTCTAACAGATAATTAAGGTTATCAGGTAACATTGACAACAAATTCTAGAGGTATAACAAGTAGGAGTGTATTAAAGACGTTAATATCGTTCGTCCAAGCTACAAGTATAAACACGTTTTAGAACGAAAAAAAGAAACAAAAAGAGAACAATTGTACATCTGTCAATCAAAGTCATTTTACTTTCAAGTTCTGTGCTTCGTACACAACACTCATCTTAACTGCCTGCATTCTTATTTGATAGCTCAACAGACTTTAAAATATGAACAACTAGCGACCCGCTCCGGCTTCGCACGGTTTTATTATACGTATAAATCTTCCTCTTGAATCACTCTATTAAAAAACTGCATTAAAATACGTTACATAGTTTTAAAGATTTAAGCATACATAGGGACTGAGAAAGCGACTTTGTTTAATACTATGTAGTGAAGTAGGTAGCAGAAGCAAGTGCTACTAACTTAGCAAACAGTGTGAAGAGGGGGATCACCCCCCCCCCCTTGTTTAATATAGTATATATGAGTAACCTTGAGTAGTTTGTTCCTTGCGTGGTCCGGAGTGAGCAGCTTGACGGGCCCCGCGCTCAGCCACGGCCACGGGGACTCCTCCGACGACGCAGGCTTGTCCTGCGGGGAAACATTATACATTGTTATACTACCCTCATCTACACACGTGTAGGTATACCACTTCTGATGTAGACAAGGCATATCACTTCTGATGTAGACAGATGTAGCCCATACATGATGTTAGGCGTTGCATTTGAGCATAATTTAAATAGCTTATCACTGAATGTTAATTTTGGCATTTTAAACTAGAACTGTATACTTTATAATAAAAAATCAAAAAAATATGAGCAAAAAACAAAATTTGAAACAAGTCAACAACTGTAAGTAAAGCCATATTGTGCGGGTGCGATGTCTGCGTTAGATTGTGTATAAGAACATTTGTTATATTACTTCCACTGCTAAATACGACACAAGTAAACTGGATGGGGGTGGGGGAAAGGGTGTATGTAGGGGGAGGATGTTGACTCCACTGGAGGTTCAAATGACAAATGAGCGGCCGCCCTGCCTCCCGTTCCAAGAAGTCCCATTGGTCTGCTAGTAAGACCTTTACGGGCTGCGTGAAAGGGAGAGTCTATCAATGTCGACATTGAAGCCTTCTCTATCATGTAAAGCGCTTAGTCATCAGTTGAGAACTTCTAGTAGTAATCTAAATGGTGTCATATGAGTAAGTAGTTAAGGTCGGTAGTTGACCTGGCTGAATATCCTGCGCCTGGCTCGCTCGTAGTCCTGCTCGCGCTGCTCCAGGGACTTGCTGCGCGCCGCCAGCGCGCCCGCGCCGCGCCCCGCCGCGCCCAGGCACGACCGCTTCAGGATCGACCTGTCGCATACACTCGCTTTACTGCATATGTTAAAACAACAAACATAGTACTAAAGGCATAAGAATAAATAATAATTGAGTAGAAGGGACTCGCCGGCTGTGACTGCCCTACTCAATATGGCCGCCACAGATTTATTCATAGTACTAAAATGCCCGTTTAACATGCAGAATCGTGTAGGCTAATATCGTGACCTTGAGAGCTTTCGGATATGAAGTTTCCCTTCTACTCTGTTTTTATCTATTCTATGCTAAAGGCCTGGTTTCTCAAGAGAGAGTGTGTCATTAGGTGTGCGCAGATAGTTTATTATTTTTTAAGCGGCGTGCAAATGGTTTTTAGGGAGGATTTTTGCAGGATGTTTGCTACTTTATCCGTCACTCCTTTTAAGTAAGGTAAAACTGCTGGTTTGCGTTCCACCGTACTCCTGTGTGGTTTATATCTGCCAATAAAAACTCACGAACAGTGACCTCAGTTCTTTCGTGATCATAATGCTTAAAACTGTGCAGGAATATCGAAAAGCTCAAGACAAATCAAATCATGGTAAATATCCCGTGTTCAATGACTTTAGTGTTAGAAACCATGATAGTTTTAAATGTTACAACGTACATTGGTTGCGCGCATATTCAACTTATCGTAACTAATTAACTTTCTGCGTAGAATCAAACGTTTTTTGGGTGTCATTTCCTTTATTCCCCATCCCTCTCCAGCACATAGAATACCGCTCAAGAGTGAGCGAGAAGCAACATCCGCATCCAAGATGGCTTACTCATACAGTCGTTGGTCGTTACTCGAACAATATACAGCTAAAAGATCACCTCGATCATCCGCTCCTCTGGGAATCCCTAAATTCCCATCTGTGCCGTGATTATACCGTGTGCGCGCGCGCGAGTGTTATTGGACTGGATCTGGAGCTAACAGGTGTGCTTTTCCACTCCTGGGACGGCTGATTCGTAACCTCCTCAAACTTATATCAGTCGGCCGATTCCTTGTCCTGAACACTCAAAATCCCGCAGATATTCTATTTGGCGATCCCATACATAGTACTCGGTAACCTGCGTACTTAGAGAATGGGATCGAGAAAGCCGTCATCTCTGATGGTGTTGTCATCGTCTTCATATGTTGGTAATGAGGGTACTCACTTGGCTTGGTGCGGGAGGGGCGCGGGGTCGGGCGCGCGCGCGGGGCTGGCGGGGGGGAATGACGTCACGCACCACGCCTTGAACGACGTGCACGGGATGCGCCCGCCCGATGTACCTAAACACACAAACAAACACTCACACGTCTATATCAAACATATTAAAAGAATAATCAATTTATTGGTAAGAGTTTTACAAGTCAATTATATCAATGTTCAGTCGAAATTACGATTAATAAATTAATTTCAAATTACATCACATTATTTAATTCAAAATTAATTCAAAATAATAACAATAATTACATAACATAAATGCATTAACAATCGTATTACTTCATGTGCAAAAATACAACAGTAAAATTGCATTAAAATCAAGCATTGTGAATGTAGGTAGTGCCTGCATTTGTTAGGTTGAGAAAGAGATCATTGTTGCAGTGAAAGTATCAAGGTACTCGAAAGTATAGATAAATATAAATAATTCCAGACAGTCCACACAGCATCATCTAGCCCCAAGCTAAGCAGAACTTGTGTTATGGGTACCTACTAGATCACTGATATACTTAATACAATACATTAGATAGATAGATTTTTTTTACATTTACATAGATTTTTTTTTACCAAGTTTTAGTTTAGCATGTCATCTAAACTCATAAATTTACTATCTTCTTGTACCTTTGGACATGCTCTCAGTTATCCTACAACACAGGCTACAAAGACCTAGCGTAGGAAGCAAACGGGTTTTTCTATTGGTGAACTACAATTGTCATAGTTCAACTAAACCTAACTAATATATCTTGCAAATGTATTTTCTTTTTCATAACTAAATAATTGTACTTCTAAGAATCTAAGAAATAAATTTATCTTATCTTATCCAAAACTACTTTTTATGAAATCTCTAAAGCACAAGATATCAGCTAAAGAGGAAGGCGTCAGATGTGGTATCTTGGAGGAAGCTGCACGGACCGGCTTTGGAGACGATGACGCAGTGCTTGTTGCACTGGTCGGGATGGTGCGACAGCTGGAACAGCGCGGCGCAGCGGTGCACCAGCATGCGTCCGTACGAAGTCATCACGGGGAACTTCACTATGCAGCGCCTGCAAACGACATTACCACATCTCACCTTTAACGTAACTCGTATTGCTTATGTACAACATGTATAGTGGAGGGCGAAGTGGGGAGCCTTGAGGGACACCACAGTATTTCTTCTGTACAATGGATAGTGGAGCACGAAGTGAAATGAATTATCGTACTCTGTCGAAAGCTAATCTATAGTCTGTAAATATGATCCTGAACTTTTAAACGAGGACTTAGAATGATGTAGCGTTTTCGTTAGTAATAGCGGGTTAGCTTAGCGATGCAGAGCTTTAAAAACGGATACCAGTTTTTAATTTTCTGTTTAGTTGTTGAGCTGTGTTGCCACTAACGTATAATCGTGTCACAGATGAGATCTTAAAGTAGTAGTAGAAGTGTTGGGGCCATCAGAGAAACTCGAGAAACTTTTACAAACTACACGTTTATTGCAACAAAGTTATTAATGGAAAGATGTTGATGAGCCGCGATGTCAATGTGGACTGGCGCGGATTACCGCATGTCGCGCCTCGGTCGGTCCCACGGTACAGGTTAATGCTGTACCGTGCTGAGTTGCATTTTACTTATTGTACGAACCGTATATATTCCGGGGCGCGAGATGAAGTGCGTCAGCTGTTCGGGTTAATTAGCGAAAATGTGCAGTGATACATAGTGATAAAGTAAACAATGCTTCTTAGTAAACGAGGTCGTGTTACCCGGCGTCGTTGACGAGCGCGTGCAGCTCCTTCTCGATCTTGAACAACGCGGCGCGGTCCTTGGCGCTCTTGTTGAGCGTGTCCGCTATGAAGGAGACCAGCTCCGCGCCCGTCGGCTCCTCTGCAACACAACACACTCTCACACACTGCACAGGAGAGTTAGACAAGTACTGAGGCTGCTTAATGACTGGCTAATGACAAGCTGAAGCACTGGCTCATAGACAACAGCTTCTACAGCTATGATGAATTTTTAACCTTTAAGTAATAAGTATCTGAAGATACTTCTAATTTTATAATATTTTTCTTTGAATTTTTATATTATAATCTTAATTAATTTAATTTCTATTTAGATATTCACTATTTCATGTTCTTTACTTATAATTGTAAAGTAAAAAAAATGACGTGTTATTAAAGTAATTTACGAAATAAATGACCATTGACTTTAAAACAAATGATACTCGTTTCAAATTAAGTAATTTATTTGCACCATAGCATATTTCAGTGTTCCTGAGACGGCTGAACAACAAACAACCGTAAAGCAACCGCAAAGAGACGCGTTACTCACAGCACAAGTCTCAAATTAAGATACAACAAAACAAAACATGAAGCACCAAGCTAGTATGTACGTAAATGTGTGTTTAGGTATACTTGTGTTTAGTTAAATAAAGTCATTACGTGCTGGTGAATACGTACCCGAGTCGGTCCTGGAGAAGGTGTGTCGCGGCTTGTCTCTGCGCTCGGGGCAGCGGCAGTACTCCTCCGCGTCCAGGCTGCTCGCCTTCCGCATGTCCACGCCCACGCCTGCACACACACACACGCTGGATATACACACAGCTAGGCAGGGGTGGGCGTTGACTGATTGTTGTGATAAACCAGACGAGGCTGGAGAAGGTATAGAGAAGACCTAACAATAATGGAGATCGTAATATTTATGATAAATGGGAAAGTCTGAGTGTTTATTATAAGTAATTTTTGTAACTACTTAAGTTATTTAAATGATATTTGGTATGTAGATAGTTTAGGATCTAAAATAGGACATAGGCTATTAAAAATTTGGAAATTTTAACCTCCGAGGGGGTTAAATAGGGTAGTAAAGTTTGTATGGAAGATATTTTTTCCTTAGTTCGATTCACTCAAAACTCAGTATAAATAAACTATGGAGTGAATAATTAAACACGTATTTTTTTTTACACAATAATCCCTAGGGGATTTGCAATAAGTTTCTGAAATTTGAACAAAAAAAAACTCTGGTTCGCGGGTGAAGCCGCGGGGCGCATCTAGTAAGTACCAAACTATTAAGTTTGAAACATTTAGAAACTTTTAGTAAGAAACATTTAGTATGACTAGATTCACATTAGCGACAGATCGCGCCACACCCCAACACAAGCTACTAATGTGAATCTAGTCATACTAAATGTATGAGTGTAGTGACGACCGATGTGGCGCGGTGGGCGAAGGTCCGCCTGCGACGCAGGGGGTTGCGGGTTCGATTCCCGCCTCGGAACAAATTTGTGCACGATCTGCAGAAATTTGTTTCGTTGGTCTGGGTGTTTATATGTATAATAAAAAAAATATCTATCTATATATATAATGTATTAAATATATCAGTTATCTAGTACTCTATAACACAAGCTTTGAGTAGCTTACTTTGGGGCTAGATGGTGCTGTGTGGATTGTCCAGCATTATTATTATTTCACTTTATTTATTTTAATACTCGTTATAAAATACATTTTTTACTATGGAAAATAAAAAAATATTATAAAACTAATCTACAGTAAAAAATATATCAAAACGGTGGATCACCGGCCGCGAAGCTAGGCTCAAGCAGCCGGTGACTAGGGTTGCAGACAGAGGAACTTCCTGACGATACGCGCCGAATCCAGGAGAACCGCTTTTTGGATCTGACCCTTGATCCGACTTCCTAGCGAGAGTCTCTTGAGATGTTTATCGAGGCTCTTCGCTATTACCCCGTTAACCGAAACGACTATCGGGACGATGGTCGCTGAATCAACATCCCACATTCTGACAACCTCGTTAGCCAAGTCAAGATATTATTATTATTATCTAGTCATACTAAATCTATGAGACCGATAGCGTTCTGTCTGTCGCGCCACAACACACCCCGACACAGCAATATGAACCTAGCTTAAGACTGCGTCCGCGCCGGTCGCAGACGGTGTGAGAGTCGCCCCCGCGTTGTGGACACCATGTTCTGGTGTGTACGGCGCACAGTGGATCGAAAATCGCGTTTCTAAGACATAGGGATAAAATTTTTAAAGTGTCGATTTTTTTGCTTAAAACGGCTTGTACTAATCAATATTATGCCTAAATATATCATGGGATACAATTTGACTGTCAATATGGCGAGTTATAATTTTTTTTACTAAAAAAATGTATGAAAAGCATGTTAAAAATCCGGATATCTCCGGAAGTGCAAGGATAACCGTTATATCCTTGCATACAGTTATAGTACCAACTATTTATGTTTTTTTGACATACTTCATATTACGCGAACTACTGCACTTTTTGAGAAAAAAAATACGAAAAAAAAATTTGTTTTCTTTTTGTTTTTGGTAGGAAACAGCATATTTTTGTGAAGAAAAACTCACCAAGGTAAAGAAAAAAAATATTTACATTATCGAATATACAATAGGACGCAATTGGTGAAAAAAAATGAATAACATGAAAAACCCGGATATGTCCGGAAGTGCAAAGATAATCGTTATTATCCTTGCAAACAGTTATAGTACTAACTATTTTAAGATGTTTTGGCATACCTACTTCACTTCATATTACTCGAACTACAGCACTTTTTTTTAATAAGTCCGCTAATTGTACGCTACAGATAGTTACAGAAACGTATTTTCATGTGTTTAGCTAACGGTGAAATCCCAGTCAACAAAACTAGAACCACAAATCAAATTAAAGAAATATTTATTATGCTATTTACCTGCCTACCTACCTAATTAGGTAGCAACATAAGGTACCAGATGTTCAAACTGCTAATTGTTAAAATTTAAAGGAATTAATTAACAATTAGCGGTAGTCAACAAGAGGCCTAGGGTAGCTCAGGTACTACAACATGGAACTTCTACTTGATGATTTTTATGCGTTTTATAGTTTTTATCTTAAGTCGCTCCATTAACTAAGGAAGGAAAGAGAAATAAGTCAGAACTAAATGGTAACCATTTATTGACATTTATAAAGAGTTAACATAGTTACAATAATTATTATTAAAAGTTACGAACATAAAGTTAAAATATACTTTAGTAACATATGTATTATAAAAATAAATTGAGTATAGGAACAGGGGCTATGAATAAAGTTAATGATAATTTTAAGTATAATAAAATATAACTGTTAGCAACTTATAAAATTAGGAAGATACATAATACGTATAAACAAAAACAACAAAAGAATTAAGTACATTTAAAAAACTATGCTGAATCTACAAATTTTCAATATCACTCTCTTCAGATTCCAATTCAGAATCAGTGTCTAAATTAGATACGTCAACAAAATCAATTTGTTCTTCTTGAAACTTGATTATTTCAAGGGTTTCAGTGAAGAAATCATGTTGTTTTTTGGTATCCATCTTAGGTCTCATTGCACTGATAACGGGATCTGAAGAAAGAATTAGCATATTGAGGATATCCTCGTTACAGGCTTGCCTGCTCTTTTTTCGGGAATGATGTTCTCGAAACCTTCTGAAATCTTTGTTGCGGGCCTCTGAAGCTTCTTCTGAGAGACTTCCAATTGGCACAATTGCATTATTGGCAATAATGTCTGCTCCATGTATGAGAAGCTTGTGTACAGTGGATGACATGTAGAACCAATTGTACATCTCAACGAACCTTTCAGCTGTTTTCAGAGCAAACTCTTTAAATTTGATCACGTCAATCAGTTCCCCTGATGTTATTGCCTGCAGAATAACAGCAAATCTGCGGACTAACTCTTCGTCCAGCCCAGTGATGGCTGCAGTTTTGTCCGGAAACTCAAAAAATCTTCTTGCAGTGTTCCCGTCATTTGTGGTTCCAGATCCTTGCTTTACAATATCGATTAAAAGGTTGAGCTCGTTTTTGAATCTGTCCTGAATATGTTTTTTCCTTATTTCCAACATTTCTTTGTGTTCAATTCCTTTCGCAGCCCACTTTTTAAAATCGAGTCGGTATGAAATATGGAGAAGGCATTCCATACAATTGATACGAGCATGTAATGTTGATAACCCTAATTCTAATGCATCAGAAGATACAACCCTCAGTGTTACTGTTTCTAATTTGTTCATTTCGGTGGGTTTAGCTAAACACAAATAGCACGCAGCATTTGACTTAGCTTCGGAAAGATAAGTACACACTTTTCCATCAATCATCGTCATCATCAATTTATGACTCACCATATTTTTATTGCACTCGGTAGGGACTAGAGCCTTAATTTCGTCATCCATGATCTTTTTCTTTGCGATGACTAATGCTTCACTTTCTTTCACAAAAGTAAACTCCACTGGTCGACAATATGATGTTGAGCAGGGTTTTGGATTCTTCCATATAGTTTCATCACCATCTGTTAGCTTTAGAGGGACAAGAGAAGTCATAAATATGCTCGAGTCATCTTGCTCACTGTCCATTTTTTGCTTGTACCGGCTCTGGTTAGATGCCCCATCAAAACCCCACTTTGATACCAGTGTCAATCGCTTGTCTTGTACATTGTTAGGAAAACTTTCTAGGATCCTCTTTACTGTGATATCAAGTAATCCTTGTAGAGTAATCTTTGCTGATGAATCTGACACAGTTATCGATTCCTTTGGAGGATAACACTGCAATTTTGCCTGTTGTACCTTGTAGTAAGAAGGGTAAATATTACTAGCACCTTCTCGAATAGCTGATTCCCTCAAAGTTATGTATTGCCACTTAGTAAGCTTTAAAGACAAGAGCAACCCTAAAGCTTTTTCTGGCGTAAATGAAATATGACGTTTCGGTCTCTTTATGAACTCATTGATTTTGGCAGTTGCTTCTGGGTTTTTCAACATGTATTCGATGACGGATGCAATATCCTCACGACCATCTTCTTTTAAAAGTACTACAGCGGAATGTGTAATTTCAATGGGGTCCTTACCGATGTGCTCATCCGATCTTCTTTTCTTCTGCTTGTTGCCCAGATCTTCGAAGGGTTTTCGAGATCTTTTAGTCATCGTTCCAACTGATGAAGACGATGAAGGTTCCGCAGTGGTAACGTCTTCTCTCGGTCTCTCTACTCTTGTTCCTTCGGTGAGAAGACCAGTTTGAACGCAGCTTGGCCAATCAACATTTGCTTGAAGCCATACTTCGTAATTCTTTCTGAATGCTCTTGAGTTTCTACCGCAATTCTTCCATCTCTGTAAAGCAGCTCGTGAAAATCTTCGACAAAACTCCTCAAGAGTAACCCTGTCTTCATAAGAAAGGTGATCGCCTAGACGATTAACTACTGCCTCGTACAGAACTTCATAGTTTTTTAACGAACTTCCACCTTCAAGCACTACAATCAAGTCTAAGTTAGTGATTAAACTTTCCATTTTAACGGCCACAAAACTAAGAGATGTTTACTAGTAAAATGTTCAGAATAAACCGAGGTAAAAAGTATTTCCAATGCACTTTTATGCACTTGGGTAGATAATTAACTAAGCAGGTAACTCCTAAATTCACATCCATTCAAGGTTATCTAATCTACTTATCCTAATTTCATAATGGGATTTAAAGTCGCATAAACATCATGTAGAAATTCCATGTTTTAGTACCTAAGCTACCTGTGCCTCTTGTTAACTACCGCTTATTGTTAATTCATTCCTTGAAATTTTACAATAAGCAGTTTGAGCATCTGGTACCTTATGTTGCTACCTGATTAAGTAGGTAGTTAGGTAAATAACCAGAATATTAATAATAACTTTATTTATTTAGACTTATAAAATAAGCACTTAGATAAGTCAAATTCTAAAATATAAATAAATATCAAATATGAAATAAAGTGGATCGATTTTATCTTCACTTCTATTTTTTGTCCACTAGTGGAAGAAGTAGGTATCATCATATATATTTCTTTAATTTGATTTGTGGTTCTAGTTTTGTTGGCTCGTATTTCAACGTTAGCTAAACACATGAAAATACGTTTCTGTAACTATCTGTAGCGTACAATTAGCGGACTTATTAAAAAAAAGTGCTGTAGTTCGAGTAATATGAAGTGAAGTAGGTATGCCAAAACATCTTAAAATAGTTAGTACTATAACTGTTTGCAAGGATAATAACGATTATCTTTGCACTTCCGGACATATCCGGGTTTTTCATGTTATTCATTTTTTTTCACCAATTGCGTCCTATTGTATATTCGATAATGTAAATATTTTTTTTCTTTACCTTGGTGAGTTTTTCTTCACAAAAATATGCTGTTTCCTACCAAAAACAAAAAGAAAACAAATTTTTTTTTCGTATTTTTTTTCTCAAAAAGTGCAGTAGTTCGCGTAATATGAAGTATGTCAAAAAAACATAAATAGTTGGTACTATAACTGTATGCAAGGATATAACGGTTATCCTTGCACTTCCGGAGATATCCGGATTTTTAACATGCTTTTCATACATTTTTTTAGTAAAAAAAATTATAACTCGCCATATTGACAGTCAAATTGTATCCCATGATATATTTAGGCATAATATTGATTAGTACAAGCCGTTTTAAGCAAAAAAATCGACACTTTAAAAATTTTATCCCTATGTCTTAGAAACGCGATTTTCGATCCACTGTGCGGCGGTGAGAGGGGAGGGTGAGGTGAGGGGGGGAGTACTGACCGTTGGTCCCGCAGTCGGCGCAGTCGGCGATGCCGGAGTCCTGCTTGTGGATGGAGCCGACGAGCCGCCGCCGGCGACCTCTGCGCAACACAACGCACTATACTGATGATGCTGTGCCTACACTCTATTGAACACAAACTAACGCAGAGCACACACGTATACAGTAAGAACAGCAGCATACGTGTAGGGTAAAGGTCCATACACTTCGTGATATATGATAAGATGATAGTAAGGATGGGACCTTCCCCTACATTTCTTTGGTCCTTCGAGCCGGATTTGAACCAGCGACCCATGGATTGGCCGTGTTTGAGCTGTTATGAATTTTATGATACCACAGTACTTAATTATTAATTTTATTTATAAAAACTCAAAAACTTGAGTCGCGGATTTCAATAGAGTTACACCATTACCTACACTGCAATGAATACATCGCCTGCCAGGCGTACCGCTGACAAACCTTTCGTATTTTTCACTATTTGGGAGGTACTATTTCCTGTGTATAGTGAACTTCTTAAGTGTTAGATGGAAACGCCACACTTGACAAACGGATTGCAGATCATTGGAATAACCCTGCCGTGCTTCCTCGGGTTTCCTTAGGTCCTAGGAGCAGACTGCGAGGGTCAGACCCTCAGGGCGGGCTATACCTGCAGGGCGGGCTGTACGCTTAGGGCGGGCTGGACCCGCAGGGCGGGCTGTACCTGCAGTGCGGACAGGGCGCGCAGGCGCCGCACACGCAGGCGACGCGCGGGCTGTACGACAGCAGGTCGCGCGACTCCTCGCCGCGACCCGCCGCCTCGCGACACACGTACGCTGCGCTCTCGCACTGCCACGACCCTTGCGTTATCTGAAGTATACGAGGAAATATATTACTGATTAGAGTGTTCAACTTCACTGACACTCACACGATACTGACAATATGAGATTAGAAGAGAGCGATACAAAATTACAATATTAAGAGTACGGGTGGATTCTGTGTGAGGAAAACTGAGGACAGAACGGTACGGCGCTCATTGAGAGATATGTTCAGGTGGATATGAAGCTGATGACGAAATCCAGGATATGATAACACACGTCTATGAGAGACACTAAGATAGAGAGTAAAATCTGTGAGAGATTGATGGCAGAGGCTGGATGTGGCTAAATATTAGTTCACTGTTGCGCCCTGGGAGGTATCCTTAGGGATTTATTAAAAGTCTACATGAGGCACTGAGCAGGTCATGTGATGATATTTTGTTTGGTAACCGCCATTCTTGATGTATTGGCTCTGTGTCCACAGAATAGGTAGCTTTGCGTCTTTGCGTCACAACTTGGAGTTGTCATTGACAGCTCCAAAGTGACGTCTGTCTATTCGACTTTGACGGGTCGCGGTTGGCATTTGCGTTACGTGTCGGAAGGCATCATTCTTTTGTCTTCGACAACGATCCTCGCTGGTTAGATTCCTTATGTAGGAATCCTTGAATCCTCGTGATACCTCTTCAGCTGGTACGTATTCTGGCCATCAGCCTGTGCGTGGCTTCGTCAGCGATCTACCTAACTATCCGTTGTTTCTGACAAACTCCAGGATCCTGCTCCCAGACATCGTGTCCTCGTGGCATCCGAGGTACCGTAGTTGCGTCAGCGCCTGCCCGCTTAGAATACGCAAGAGGCCGTATCGTTCTTCCTCCTACGGATTGGAGCATTTGGATCTCGATCCTCAAGGTATATTTCTACACAAATTGCTCAGCGCCACGTGTCGCTAGAGATACGCGTTCTTTCTATAATCTATCTATTTTGTCCTACAGCTATCTGGCTGCAGGATCTAGCTGAGGGGGTGAATTATTTGTCTTGTGCTGTCTCCGGAGAGTGGTCGGAGAGAGAGACCGCTCGGAAGCTGTTCGGTGCGGGGCAGTTCAGGCCCCTTTCGTTGTGCCTGACCCTTTTGACCGACAGCGAAGCTAACTGGTAACACGGCTGGACCCTGGTCGCGTGTCTCATTTATTATTGTGCTGTGACAAAACTAACCTCACTTCTGAACCATCCGGAACACTCCGTTACATACTCCACTCACTGAATATCATCCGTGCTGTAAATTAATTAACTGTAGATTCCTTAAATATTTCGTTGCTAAGAAGTTGAATGTAGGCTACCACACCCTGTTGTTGGCATTTCCCGTTAGTGTGGCCCCAGCATAAGAGTGTAGTGATCTCAGACCTGTATCTCGACGGGCTGCTTCTTGTCGTCTGCGTGTGCGAGCGGGGCGGCGGCCGGCGGCGGGCTGTCTCGCTCGCACACGGGGGGCGACACGCTGCGGGGCGGGGACGCCGCCTCGCGGATGGCCTGCGACCGCACCAGTTGTTTCGTTTTGAAGCTCTGCAAACAAATTGACAGCAATAAAGAGTTTACAAAGGTTTTGATGCGTTTTGGTATTGGATGCGTTTTGGTGTTCGATGCAGGCGTTCTGTTGGACTTTTGTTTGACACGTTCATTGTGATGCGAATATTAAATGTATAACCTGTATATCTCTCAAACTTGAACCACCACATTATACCTTATCATGCGTCTTTTACAAAAAAAGTAAACGGATTGACTCATCAAGAGATCTCTGTAACTACAAGGGGTTCGAAGCTCTTGCATGGAGGTTGTTTTAAGGACGAAGGCACGAGGAAGAGAAGGGATTTTTTGAAATTCGTATTCTAAAGTAGTTAAAATGGGGTCAATGGGGTATTAAGAAAGTCCACGATGAGATCGCGAGCGGATCAGCTAATCTCTCTCTCTAGAAATCGATTGAAATTCCTGTAAACAGGTTGGTTACAGCTTAAATGATTAAGGGGTAAGTTAAGGATCACTTATTAACCACATGTCCGTTGTCGGCATTCAAAGTGTTAACTTCCAGTGTATGAACGAGGAATCCTATAGTGTACATCTAGTGAACTCACCCTGTTTCTGTTGAGGTGAACGGCGTCGTCGACCGACGGACACTTTTCCACTTCTTGTTTCTCCATTTTGCCTGATGTAGACCTGGGAATGTAATACTTTAATTTATATCTTGGTTCGGATTAAGTGGAAAAAAGATATTAATAGGTTTTCAAGCTTACCTTACTTTAAATTCCGGGAAAATACTTCCAAAAGAGTTATTTCACAATAAGGGGAATTATTTCACAATAGATATCTATACCTAGAAGAATTTGGACCAATCACGGTTACTACGAGAGCTAAGAAGGCAACTATTCATTTACAATACTACGTTCCAAATAATCCTCATCCAAAAGCTGAAGCCATTCCTAAACAGAATCTAAAAGTTTTCGAACTTCGCGTTGGGAAATTACAATTATTAGCAGAATTATAATTTGGAACACATGGAGTCGGAGTGAAGCTCGTTGTTTTTCTTTTTGATTTTAAGGTTTTTGACGGAGTTCTGCTTGTGCGTGTGCCTGGCGGATGGGCGGCGGCCGGCGGAGGGCATGGTGGAGGGCACGCGGGGGAGGGCACGTGCGGGGGCTGCGGGGGGGCTCACTCGCTCACTGCCCACGGCTGGCCCGCCATGCACCTGCAACAACACAAACAAAACATTACAACTCATACTTGTAGGCTAAACTGCAATACGACAACGTCCGTAGGTTCCGGCGGCGCCTTCTTAGAGACTTCAAAAACTTAATTAACTTCAGTAAAGTATTTTTATTACGTGAAATACATGTACAAAGGTGTTTTAGGTATAAATGTGATTCAATGTATTTGTACTGTTACTTGTGCAGCTGTTGCTAGCTCTTTCACTGCGACATTCTTAGGGTATCTGCTAGATGGGGTAACGATACACTTTGGAATATGAAAGCCCAATTTCTTGGATGAATATTAAAAAGTATTTCATGATTTGTGACATTTCTAGTACTCAAACCTAAGTCGATCCAGTTGACTTTTGATCATCATAAGAAACGGAATCGAGAGGCATAAAAACATGAAAAATTACGGTTTCCTTGCTGACTGTAATTTTTTTTCAAAATCTATGAATGCCTATCAAAAAGTTATGGTTTCCTAGGAACGTTTTCCCGTAACTGTAACGGTTTGGATGCCTAGGTGGGTCTTTCTGTCGCATCAAAAATCAACCCTGTAGGTATACCTATGTAGGTTCAATACGTCGACGACAATTGTCGTGGGTTCGACTCCGGACGGTGGGTGAGCCCGCGGCAGGGTTAATACCACCTCAGCCTTTTGCCTGCTCAGGTCCACTAGGAGTGTTTCCAGAGTTCCCTCGCGTTGGCTCCGACACAGCGACGATACAGCGACGTCAGCACGTCGCTGTCGGAATCAATCACGAACACGTATTTAAAGCTCACGAGAGGAAATCTATTTAAAGCTCGACGAACATTCACTATCGCTAATACAACCGTTCGTTTGAACGATAACACTGCGCGCAGAGTTACCTACGGGAACTTATATTTACTAAAACTGTGTTTGTTCGTTCGGTTGTACATAAGGAGAGCTAATCTCCGGAAGTTTTAATTCCGTTCTAGAATCCTAGATATTTAATGTAACCACAGGTTACAAAACAAAATGTAAATCTACCTACGTACTGGTGGAAAATATAGTCAGACACTGTTACTTTAGGCATATACCATCAAGTTGTCGACAGTCTACCGACAAGTTGATGTAACACTGTCGGGTAGGCGTACTAATATTCGTGATCCAGTTTAGTTTTAACGGTGAAACGCCGCACCGACAAGCCGCCCCGCCCCAGAGCTTCGACTTTGATGTGTACTATAAGTATAAACACTGCCCTGACCTTTACCATACACTGCAGATCACCCCTCGATCTGGGGGTCGGCAGGAGTCCCCCCCCCACTGACTCATTGTGTAACATAAATCGCCACCTAGCTTCCGCCCTGACGCCGCGACTGCAGAGTCAGGGCCGGCGCGGCCTTCACCGCGCCCGAGTCGGGGCTCCACGGTCGGGGCCACGGACAAACAGAATCACAATAAATACATGCGATTGAATACATTATTTACAATGTCCTAAGAATAAGGAGACACAGTTAGAATTCAATTCACTAAGTGAGCGACAACATGGATATTAAAAGCATCTTTATCATGACTTCTGAATTTTTCTCTTCACTTTATGGATTTAGGCTTTAGGCTTTTTTTTTTTTGCTAGAAAAAAAACTTAACATAAAATAGATAATCCGCTTTATTCACCGACTAGACGCCCCGCAGCTTCGCCCGAGAACCAGAGTTTTTTTTTTCGTACAAATTTCAGAAATTTGAATGAATCGAACCAAGGAAAAAATATTTTCCATACAAACTTTACCACCCTATTTAACCCCCTCAGAGGTTAAAATTTCCTAATTTTAATAGCCTATGTCCTATTCTAGGTCCTAAACTATCTACATACCAAATCTCAATTAATTTTAAATAACTTTAGTAGTTACAAACATTACTTATAACAAACATTCACACAGATTTTCCCATTTATTATAATAAGTAAGAGGTAATACTGAACATCCCTCCATAAATCGTTTAGTGATATAATTAGTCCGACCTGTGGTTATCGAAATGGTTTACAGGCAGTATCTAGTAGCATGGCGTGTGACGCGGCCTTCGCGGCGCTCAGGGTCGGCGCGAGGCCGCGGGCAAGGGGCGCCCTGTCGTGTGCATCTACAAGCCTGGCCGGAGAGAACTGTCCGCGGACTGACTGCAGCTACGAGCAAGCGAGTAGGCGCCTAGGCTTCACTTAGGCTAGGCTTAACTTAGGCGGGTGTTTTTTGTATTCGCAGGAATACATTGGTATCAGGTCTCATAACCAGGGGTCACAATAGGCAGAGTACTTATATTTACCTAGTTCTAGTTGGAAGTATCACGGAGTTGATAATAATCTTTATTAACAACGAAAATTACAATCAAGGAATAGAACAAATTTAAACTAGAGGTATATACAATTGAGTTAACTGCAGACTGTTGAAAACCGTCTAAAGATAGCTCAATTGATCCATGTCAATACCAGTCGGAAGCGTCCCCAAGACACTGGCTGCATTACCAGGTTGATACAGCTTCTCCACAATCTCGAGATAATGATGATGGTAATGATTGTAGAAGTATGATCATGTATTGTACAATTTAGTGACGAACAATTCAAACAACATTTAACAATTCAAATTTTTAAATATTTCTTATCGATTTTTTTTAAGTTAACATTCTTTTAACATTTCCATAAGATATTTTTATTCAGTTGTATAACTGAAGGGTTGTTAAAACGATTAAGATTAAAAGAGATTAAGAGGACTGAAAAAACGATAAAAAGTAAGACGTTTTACCATTATATAGGTAAAATTTATCAGACGAAAATCCTAATTGCCCTTTTCTCGAATAAAAACGGACGAGACGAATGAAACGATGGATGAAGGCTTCTTTCAAAACCGCTGCGTTTAGCTCAGATTATACCAACAGCGTACTCAAAGATTTGCCTCTATATTTGAGTTTCTATCAACCCCTTTGTTATAAAAATATGACCCTAGAGCAAAGTCTTTCTTCTTTCTTTGTTATACATAAGACAATATGGAACTTTTGACATGTAACAAACGTTTGTAGACATCATCATCATCATGTATGTATGTTATCGCGTTAAGCTGACGAGAGGGCGCTATAGCGTTCATTAGGGGAGGCCTATGTCCGGCAGTGGAATAATATAATATAACCGATAAAAAATCTGAATTTAAGTAGGTACATATATGCGAAAGAACTATCTTTAGGTAACCTATTATGGAAGGTCTAGTTAATGAGATAGATACAGTTCGTCTGTTCATATGCAGCATCCTTTTGCAACACGGACATTTAGACTGGCTTCGCTTTACAAACACAATCAATCACCAGTCTATATTAGTCCACAGCTGGACATAGGCCTCCCCGAATGAGCGCCATGTCTTCATCTTGCCGCATCCAGCATCTGCCAGTATGTACCTAGTAATGTTTCAACTCAGTATGTACCTCTACTGTTTGGAAACTTTTCCTGTCAAACAACAACATTGAGAGTTACGAGTCACGCGCCCCTTGCACGATCGCTACCAGTGGCCGCGGCTGAAGTGGTGACTACGCAGCCTCCCCCGGGGCTGCAACCCTCGGCCGCGTGACGCCAGCCCCGGTGAGGCTTCTCAGCGAAGGGGACATTTAAGAAACCCTATACATGACAGAGAAGTTTCGACATCTTGCCAAAACAGGTAAACGTAAAACAAAAACTTTGTAAAGTAAAAACCAACATAAAAGTGTTTCATTTTTTAATTTAATTTCTTACAATAGCTTTGTAAGAGTTTTGCCAAGGAGGGGAAGGGTCGAACGAAACATCTAGTATATAAAGTTATTTATGTAGAGGAAAATATTGCTTCATACTACATATACAATGTTACACCTACCTATAGGTATATTTAATGGGGATGTTTTCACTAACAAAATAAATTTAAACGTTGTTTGTAATAAAGAAACATTATTCATTATTATCAGATGCTGGATGCGGCAAGCTGAAGACAGGGCGCTATGGCGCTCATTAGGGGAGGCCTATGTCCAGCAGTGGACTAATATAGGCTGATGATGATGATGATGATGATGATTCATTATTATTTGTGCTGTGCGGCATAGTTTATTTATTTAACTATGTGCAACATTTCAGTCTACTTTAGTTTTAGCAAAAAGAAGCAACATTATCGACAGTTTTCGTACGCCTACATCCATCGTATCTTTCCCCTCACAATACGAATGCGACTAGTACTGGGCGATACATCGGACGGGATGTGATCTGCGGAGCCACGGGGATGCGTACGGGCGGGGGGCTGCAGCGGGCGGGCGGGGGCCGCGGGGGGGAGCCTGCAAGTGGGTCACCTAGTTCCGGGGCCGGCTGTCGACCCGGGAGCACGCACTCACTGCGCGCTCATCTGTGGCACCTCACACTGGGCCGGTGTGAGCTGCTCACTGACTGTGCTCGTCTGTGGCACCTCACACTGAAACGGTGTGAAACGGCGCACTGACTGGCACATCGTCTGTGGCGGAGGCTGCGACCCTCTATAGGTATATCTATGCTCTGTGCTGCGACCTACTGAACTAGCGTGTCAGTGGGACGGCGCACGGGAGCGGCGAGGTGCACCGGGCATTTGGACGGGACACCGACTTCACTACTACAATAGTATAAAACAAAGTCGCTTATTCTGTACCTATGTCCCTATATCCTGATGTCCCTTTGAATGCTTAAATCTTTAAAACTACGCAACGGATTTTGAGGCGGTTTTTTTAATAGATAGAGTGATTCAAGAGGAAGGGTTATAGGTATCATAAAACCGTGCGAAGCCGGGGCGGGTCGCTAGTACTATTATAAATAATAATGCTAGACCATTCACACAGCATCATTTAGCCCCAAGCTAAGCAGAGCTTGTGTTATGGGTACTAGGTGACTGATATACTAAATACAATACTTTATGTAGAAAGCACTTAGAACCCCGGAACAAAGGATTAAGTGTTTTAAGTAAGTGGGGGGTGAGAATGTCCAGCCACACAGTAGTAGCCGAAAGCAGGTTATTTGAGAACGAGGTCTCCACTCTCCAGTGAGACGCGGTTTAGTTGTTGCATTTGCTATGCTTTCAGGAGGAACCTGTGGGGGAAGGGATGTACTCTAATAATAGAAGTCGACACGAACAAGTTTGACTTTCCCGCGAGTTTACAAACAAAGAAACAACACATACATACTTATAGTAATCAATAATCAAAATCTTTATTTCTTTAGGCTTACAAAATAAGCACTTAGACAAGTCAAATTTAATTTAATTCGCCTCAATTTTTTGTCCACTAGTGGAAGAGGCGAAATAGAAACCACTAGCATGTGTATAACTTATGTGTCTAATACATGTTTGCCTTATAAATAATTACATACTATTGTCGATGTGGAACTGAGCGACATCTGGCCAAGCACTAACGTCATTGATGTAATCATTTATGGAGTAATATGCCTTCTTGATAAGATTTAGTTTTATGTAGTGTTTAAATCTACGAATAGAAAGTTCAGTTGCTTCAGATGGAAGCTTATTATAGAAGCGCACACAATTACCCATAAATGATTTCCCCAGTTTCCGTAATCTAAATGAAGGAATGTGTAATTTGTTCTTGTTTCGTGTATTTCTATTGTGAACATCACAATTTTTCAAAAAGTTACTTTTGTTTTTGTGTGTATACATTACATTTTCATAAATATATTGCGAAATTACAGTTAAAATATTTATTTCTTTAAATAATTCCCTCAAGGAGTCACGTGGCTTTAATTTATAAATTGCACGCACCGCCCTTTTTTGAAGAACAAAGATAGTCTGAATATCAGCTGCCTGTCCCCAAAGCAAAATACCATAAGACATAATACTATGGAAGTAACTATAATAAACTAACCTAGCTGTGTCCTGATCAGTGAGATATCTAATTGTTCTCACTGCATAGGCTGCTGAACTAAGCCTACCCGCGAGAGCATCAATTTGCGGTTGCCATTGAAGAGTTGAATCAATATACAACCCCAAGAATACAGTAGAGTCAACGAAGTGAATAATCTCATTATTTAACTTGATTTGAGTTGGGAGTTCTCTAACATTTGGTAACATGAATTTTATACATTTTGTTTTTTTAGCATTAAGTAAGAGGTTATTGGCGGTAAACCAATTTAGTATCTTTGACAGCGAATTATTTACATCGTCAAAATTATGTTTATTTCTGTCAACTTTAAAAATTAGTGAAGTATCATCAGCAAATAAAACTATATCACAAAGATCTTTTGCTAAAAAGGGAAGATCATTTACATATACTAAAAATAAAAAGGGACCTCATATAGATCCTTGGGGGACGCCTAATTCAATTTTTGAGCCCGTAGATCTTTCTTTACCAACTTCTACTTTTTGAACTCTATCAGATAAATATGATTGCATAAGATCCAGTGCCTTGTTGTTTATTCCATAGTGTTTCAGTTTCTCAATTAATGTACTATGATCCACACAGTCAAAAGCCTTAGAAAGGTCACAGAATACACCAATAGCGTTTTTGGCTTTATCCCAGGCCTCCAATATATGCCTTAATAGAACTGTACCAGCATCCGTTGTCGATCTACCCTTGGAGAAGCCAAATTGGTTTTCATGAAATAACCTATTAAGGTTGAAGTGAGAAGTTAACTGGGTAAGAATAATTTTTTCAAAAACTTTACTCATGGCAGGAAGTATTGAAATCGGTCTGTAATTAGCCGGATCAGTGTGGCTACCAGATTTATAAAGAGGAACTAACTTACTATATTTCATGAGATCAGGAAAAACTCCTGCGTCGATACTACTATTGAAAATATAGGCCAAACAAGGAGCCATTTCCTTAACAATTGAACTTAATACTTTTGTTGATATACCCCAGAGATCCTCAGTGTTTTTAATGTTAATGGACTTAAAGATTTTCACTACATAATCAGCATTTACATAACTAAAGATAAAACTATCATTACATCTAGCAACTGAAGATTCTAAAAATTTAACAGCCATTGATGCTGATGAGTTTAGAGACTGGGTAACAATTTTAGGAATAGCAGAAAAGAATGCATCAAAAGCATCGGCAACATCTTTTTCATGTATAAGAATTGAATTATTAATTTTTAACCTTATTTCCTTATAACGTGGCTTTGATTTACCTGTTTCGTTATTTATTAGCCTCCATGTTGCTTTTATTTTATTAGATGATTTTATTATTACATTCTTTAAAAATATACATTTTGCTGTGTTGCAGACTTTCTTAAATGTTTTAGAATAGTTGGTTACATACAATAGAAACGCAGGATCGTGTAACATAGTTTCTCGAGAAGCATAAATGTCATATAGTTTATTCCTACTTCTATAAATACCCGGAGTGGCCCAATCAATAAACCCGACCCTGTCCCTCACTGTGCAAGTTTTAAGTTTGAATACTTCACTGTGTTCCCTGTGTATGACATTCAAAAGTTTGGAAAATAATTCATTGGGGTTATCAGAACAAGGTATACTTGATACTGTTAGTTCAACTCTACTTTGAAAATTCTTAATACGGTTCTCTGTTATTGGCCTGTAGGTATATTTTTCTACATTATTTCTATCATTACAGCTAAAATTAACACTTTGACCATAATGGTCTGATTGGAAATGCCTAACTACTGCTTTGCTGGTTGGAGTTTGACTGCAGTAAATATTATCTAAGCAGGCGGCAGATGTTTGGGTTACCCTAGTGGGATCGTTAAAAAGATGTTGTAAACTAAAGCACTTGAATAAATTAAGCAATCTGTCGGCGAGGGGATTTGCTAAAATATCTATATTAAAGTCGCCGCAAACAATGATATCCTTCCTACATGTAAATATCTTCAGTAAAACTTCTTCCATAGTACATTCAAAAGCAACCTGATCTGCGTTAGGAGGGCGGTATACACACACTATGATATGTCGCTCCAGTTCCACACAAGAAAGTTCAATAGTCTTCTCAATAGTGAGTTTTACAATATCTTTTCTTTCTTTACATTTAAGACTATTTTTTACTAAAATCAGAGAGCCACCACGTATTGCAGCTTTTCTTTTATATGAACTTACAAAACAATAGTTATTATAAAAGGGAAGTAACTGATTCTTTACAATCCAGTGTTCTGTTATACACATAACATCTACATTTAAATGATTCATAAATAATTCTAATTCTAGGATTTTGCTGGGTAAGCCTTGTATATTCTGATGGACTATGTGAAATATGGCTTTTTGCTTTCCCATTGTCGTCGCGGTCAGTTTAAATTTGAGTTTACTGACACTGTAGCTTTAATGCCCTCATTAGTAATATTACTAACTACATGTACAGGCTCGTCAGGTAACTGCGTTATACTACTTATAACGGGATCAAAAATATTGTATGCTAATAATTTAGCAATTATCTTTTTACATTGGTGGGTTAGGTCCACTGTGTCCCTAGTCAAAATAGTTTTACTAATAAAATTATTAGTATCAAAAAATAATACATCATTATGACGACATGTCATGTTGTAAATCAGCATGTTATTTTTAAATAAATTATCATTTTGTTTAAGTGTCAGTGACTTTGAGTAGGGGAACGAGCAAATAATCAGTTTCCCCAGTCCATTCTCTAACTTTCCTAAAAGAACTTCAACAAGCCTAAGCAATTGTGACCGTTTTACACAAGTTTCACCTAGCTGAACTATTAAAGTGGTGCTTTGGTTTAGGGAGTTATCTTTCTGTATATAATCGGTAATTCTATTTATATTGGAATGTGGATAACAATTATTTACAACATTTTGTACAAGTAGGTCCCGCAGTTTTAGACCCATCCCTGCACCCAACTTATCTGAATATATAACAGTCCTCCTAGTATTTTGATTGTTTAAAACTAAATCTAAATCCTTAACTGAAGATGGTGCAGCTTGAACTGGACCCTCATTGAGTAGAATCGGTGCTTTATAGCTACCACAGTGGGCCCCGTGCGAAGGCAATGGCGGCGCCGCCAGGAACGCGGATAGTAATGGTTATGATTTCATATTTTGCGAAGAAAAGCATGAAATGAAAACATTTATTGAAAAAGGAATATAACTACACTAAATGGTTAACTTCATGTTAAGGTGTTATCAGTTTCTCGTCATATTAAATTACCTATAGAATAGGTAGGTACCTACATAAACTATGCCATGCCGAGATAGCCGAGTGTATCCCTGTGCGACTGATCGATCACACACGAACAGTCATCTCGAGACGCTACATCCGAAGCTCCACAATTAAACAACACGGACCATTACTAACAGTACAGCAGTACTAAGCCCTATAAGTACCTACGTGTACTATGGGAAGTGACGACGGAAGCAAACGACCGGGTTCAACGACATGCCACTACGACGACATCGTGCATTTCACTGACATCTTGGCAGTTCTCACCGAGACACCCCTCACCGAATTACGACACTCTCAATACTATACATAACAGCGAAACAATAAGAACGCTGGACAATCCACACAACGTCATCTCGCTTAGAAAGCAGGGCTTGTGTTATGTGCAGTAGACATCCGAATTCATCCGGTGCAGAGTCGTACATTGGTCGAGTCGAGGGGATCGAACCCGTGACCTCCTAGTCGCGGGCGGCACCGCCCCGCGCTTGTCGGCCGGTGGATTGACGGCCGACCTTGCGACGGATGACTCAGAGCTAAGCCGAAAGCTGAAGTAAAGACTGTAGCACTTTATGGCCTATAAAGCGATAACAATAAGGTTCGGGAGGGTTATGTATCGGCGAATCAATTTGATCGCTATCTGCATGAGCTCAGGGTCGGGAGTGGGGCGGCGTCGGGCGGGCGGCTGCGATGTGTGCACGGAATAGGTGTGGGTTGAGCGGGTGAGCTGTTGTTATCGCGCTCCAATTAATAAAGACAGGTACTGAGATAGTTAAAAGACCTGACATTGTATCTATAAGAAACTAATAAATAATGTATCTCTACATAGCATAAAACAAAGTAGCTTCCCGCTGTCTTTCTCTATGTATGTTTACATCTTTAAAACTACGCAACGGATTTTGATGTGGTTTTTTTAAATAGACAGAGTGATCAAGAGGAAGGTTTATATGTATGATATACCCGAAAGAAGCTGGGAACGGTAGCTAGTTTTAAATAAAAGGATTGATTATGATAGATAGAATAGATCAAAAGTCAAAGGGTGTGAAACGAATTTAAAGGTGTATCGATTCACGTTCTCAGATTAGATTTATTGTTTTTTTTTTATTTAATTTGGCCTAAAGGGGCGTTTTAAATACGCCAATAAATAAATAAATAAAATAAATAGCGATTTTTTCGACGTTTTAAAAGGCATAAGCGAAAAAGAATTTTGCCGTAAATAACATAAATAGCGAGCTTTGGTGCTCAATGCATGGGTGCCCAAAAATAAGTGCTCAAACGGAAATACTTCAATAATTCATGTTAACGATTTTCACTTCTTCTTCTATTGCACAAACAAATCTGTGTGAAGAGAATCAATTGAACTGAAAAGTCATCCACTCTTCATTTCTAATTTGATAGTTACATATAATTGCCGACTTTTCATTCTACAAATGATAGCGAGCGCACAAATAGACCTGTGTGTGGTGTGTCAGTTATCTAGTACCAGAGACATGACGCTAGCTCTTACTTGAGGATTGTACGGTGCTGTGTGAACTGACCGCCAGCATTATACATTGACGACCGATGTTTGTGCGTTCTGCAAATATTTGTACCGGGGTTTTGGATGTTTTCTATCACTACATAGTATAAAACAAAGTGGCTTTCTCTGTCCCTATGTATGCTTAAATCTTTAAAACTACGGAACGGATTTTGAGGCGGTTCTTTTTAAATAGATAGGGTGATTCAAGAGGAAGGTTTATACGTATAATAAAAACGTGCGAAGCCGGGGCGGGTTGGTAGTGTATAATAAAATATATCTAACTCGCTATGTAATGTTATGGTATTAAGTATATCAGTCATCTAGTATCCACATGCAATTAGCTTAGCTTGGGGAATGATGCTGTGTGAATTGTCCAGCATCATGTATATTTATTTATTACTAGCGATCCGCCCCGGCTTCGCAAGGTTTTATACGTATAAACCTTCCTCTGGAATCACTCTATCTATTAAAAAAAACATCAAAATCCGTTGCATAGTTTTAAAGATTTAAGCATACATAGGGGCATAGGGACAGAGAAAGCGACTTTATTTTATACTATGTAGGGATTAGACCATTGTATTTATAGCTGTGCACGGCTTTAGATGGGGGAGGGCTAAAGGTCAGCCTAAGGCTGTACGTAAGTGTGACGCGTCGCGCGCCACCCGCGCGGGCGGCCGTGGATTTGCGTCCCGCGCCGTGTAGTGTGAGCGAATAGCCGAAATGGACTCTATGTCCTACGACGATGTCTAAGTGCTTATTTTGTAAGCCCAAATAAATAAACATATAGATTTCCTGAATAAGTTATCAAACACGCTACACCGACATAAGCTAACGAGCTAGCTCGTCGGCTGTGGATACTGCTGGGTACATCACACGTCTGCTATGCTTTGCTTTGTGGATGGATGCATCAGTCAAGTATCTTGGCAGATCCTAAGCGGTCAAGCGGTAAATTTAAAATTATATCTGGTTTCAAGTTATCTGTCATCATGATGGGTAGTTACGCGATAATTCTATGCTATTTGGTATGAACCCTTGCAAAAGACCCTGAATCAATTATTGTTGTTTTCGAGCTCGAATAGAATTTTTTTAATTTGTTCCTAAAATCAAAATTGTTAATACACTCTATCTAAAGTCTAAAACGACCTTTGAATTCAATTTAATTTTAACATGAGTTCTCGGCAAATGGTTTCAATGGTCGCAAAACTGCTTCATAACTTGTGCACGAATAAAACAAAATAAACAGTTCAACAAACAACATCCCTTTTGGTAAGTTCAAATTCATGACTTCTTAGTAACAACACAAGATTGATAAAAAGATATGGCAACAAAAGAATATCCAAAACACCCTAAATGTAATGACATCAGTGATCAGTTAATGAATGTTACCTGAGCGAGTGCGATCGCCTGACAGGTTGGTGAGAGGAGCGCTGGGCCGCAAATACACGGCCTCGTGGAAGCCACGAGGGCAGTCATCCAATGCGGACGGCTGCCCTTCAGGAGACCTCAAGTACCGCGCCGAGGACCCTCAGCATAGGGCCGCCAACAATACAAGATGAAATTATAATGGTACTGTACCTAAGAATACCAATAGTAAATACATTGAAAGAATAATAAAAGCCAACGTTCAAAAATACGGCTGAACGTCGCGTCGCTAACACAACTCTTTACTACCTAATTACAGGTAGTATTAAAGTCGTGGATACCCTTCAAGCAGGACTTCGATATTTGCCATCTTCATATTCCAAGACCATACTTGCATAGTATGTCAAACGTTAGGTACATTAATTAACAAATGTTTTAGTTTGGAGATCACAACTTCTTGTAGAATGTTCGCATGAAGGAATCAATTAGTTTCTTATTGCGGAGCCCTAAGCATTGTTATTTTAGATTCTTCCTGTACTTTCTACCTAATCAGAAAACGTCAAATACATTTCAATTCTATACATTAGCTAGACGAGTAATATATTGAAGGGTTATTTTAGCGGAACCCTAATAATAGTTTTGTTAGTTTGCAATAACAACGAGGAATAATTTTGAATAAATTTGTTTTGGTTTTATTTTACGATGGAATAACTACTAGAAGAAATCATTTATTTTTTGAATTTTCTACATGTTTCTATAAAAGGTTTCCTGGAGCAAGTGAGGAACTTGTTTTTGTAGTGTGGTCATAAGAATAAATAATAACTACGGTGTGGTTCAGGAAGGGTGCAAGAACTTGGACTACAAATGTGCGTGGTAATTGATTGAAGCTTGTTTGAAGCTGGTCGCCGCTGGCGGCAGGCCGCTCGTGACGTCACAGCGGATATAAATACCGCCGCTGTCCGCAGCCGCGCCGCGAGCCCTCCGGTACAGAGGCATGCTAACTGACTTACAGGACACCTTGCTGTCTAGGTCTTACATAAGACCTGCCTGGCTAAAGGTAGTCATTAGGCATTAGGTTATTACAATATGTAATATTATTATTTTGATTAATGAAGTGAATCTGAATTTAAGGGCATATGTCGAAAGAATGATCATCGACATAATGAGACGAGCCCAATCAATGGGATCGCCCAGCCGAGAGTCTAAAGATCCGATTTGTGAATTAAGCACGCTGAGATCGTATCCTGGCGCAGGGTCAGACTTATCTGTCTTTCACGAGACGGACAGAAGAACAAGAACTCCTTATTTCGCTCTTTTGTTTCTCATTCAAAATACCTACGTCATTATGTAATTCACATCGTCAATCTCAGGAGCCTGTTCCCCAGTCGTCGATTACTATATGGCCGATCGATTTGGTTTGCATCTTATGTGTGTCCGCCTTCCTGAGTAGCTGGAATAGTGATGGACGACAGTATATGTATAACAACGCAGCTAGTCAAGCACATTGTATTGGATGGCAAAAGGCCGTGACCACAGAAATATGAACAAATTCTGATTTCTGGTGGCCATGACAATGTAAAGCCGTTAAACAAACACAAGAGCACCAGCGCGGCATCCTACCTCCTACCTACGCCTTCAGCGCAAGAGAGAACATTCCACCTTGCCGATTAGTTTGAAGAGCGGAGAAGGGTTTGCACTCTGGACTTGGATATCTGAGAGAGAGTGGATGCAGTCCCCCGGTGATATTGTACGATAGTATTCAGATATTTACAAAGCTGCAACTGCCACATATTATAGACTGACGTTAACCGCACGTAACGCCGTGATCAAAGCAGATCGACGCGCACAGACTCCGCCATAAATCACTTGACATTCCCTTCATTCAGACAAAATACACTACGCAATATTCATATTCACTATCTCGCTTCTTTGCCAACACTCGTACTATTATTTACTCTCACTCATATTGAAGAGATATGTTTGGTTTGGATGCAGGACGCGATCTCAGAAACATACCTACTCGAGTCATTCTCATCAAAAATAATGATTGTAAACAAATCATCACTCACATAACAAAAAACCTAAATTCTGATTTTGACTTCGTTTTTTTAAATAATTTGTCTGTGTTATAGGCATTAAATATGCATTACACTGGTGACTGGTCTTTTGTTTCGTTAATAATTTCTTAGAGTAAAGGTATACCTAAAATAATGAAATTTTCCATCTATCTAATAGGTAGATGAAATTGTTTTACAAATAGGGAAAGGAAACGTAATGTAGAGTTACTGTTTTTTGCATATTTATTGAAAAGTATGCAAAATGCAATCGGAGAGGCTTATGTCCAGCCGTGGGCTGATATAGGTTGAATCTGATGATGATGAAGATTGAAAAGTAAGATAGCTATGTAGATTATATGGTTGTAACGACTGAAAAACGCAGACAAAAAATCTTGATTTTGATAGCAACTCAATTTTGGCCAAATAGCGACTTGGTGACTTTTCGCTGCACGTCCGCGGTATGCATCCATCCATTGTGACAATAACATGTCTATACATGTCTTTATCTGCATCTCTCATACAATAGCTATCTATTGCATGAGAGATGCAGATGGTAGAGTGTAGTGTCGCGGCCGCTCATCATCATCATCGGGTGGTGTCGAGGTGACGACATTGACCGCGAGCCGGCGCCGTGATGTAACGCGGATGTTACTCGCGCTATTCTTGGAGCCGGCGTCAGGGGGGGAGGGGTACGTCATCTCTTTTCGGAGCGGACCATCAGACGCTAAACTTGATTTACGAGACGTGGCATCATCATCAGCAGCGCGTGCGCTCCATTCACCACCAACAAACAATAATGAGCACATGAAAGAGGAGAAAAAAATGCTAATTGCTTATTTTAGCGGGATTCGTTCAGTAGTTTTAGCGAAGTAATAACATTCATCCATCCATCCAAACATCCGCATGTTGTAGAACCTACAAAACTACTACGTATTAAAGTGAGTGGCTCGTGGGCCGGCCATTACTGGAGTTTATCCAATCGGTAGGATACGCTTTGGTTCGAGTGCAATACAAATGGCGAAAGCATTTCCGATATTCACCAAATTCTAAAAAAGGAGGAGGTTCTATGTCTTTTTATGTATGTTAGTTGACATTTCCGCCAATGGTTAGCCGAGTTTGCGAATTCCCCTTACCTATACCCTTCGAGTACGGAACCCTATTAACATTATAAAACGTTTGAAATCACGATACGATTCGCCAAACAATTTTGGTGCATTTTTTTTATTATTTCGTTGTATAAAAGTTGATTTTGAGGATGTCCCGTAAAAATTTGCTTATTTTCGAGGGCTAGTTATGTGGGCCGTAAAAAAAATATAAATGATCATCATATGATAATTTCAGAATCAATGGTAGGTAACTAAAGATGTAGTCACAGAATATTTGTAGGTAACTAATGGTTTTCATGTGAATGGAATTTCTTTGTGATGTCATCCATGTGTCATCTAACTGAATAAGAAATGAGAATATTCCTTGAATTATACCTAGCTAGATGTCGCCGATACAAAATATTAACATTAAAATATATCGCTCAAAATATTTTAATATTCCTAGTGGTGATTTGCCATCATTTTCTTTTATACCGACAAAGTGCAGTCAGCATCAGGAACGTAGGCAATAAGAATAAGCCGCGATACAGCTTACTAAATGCTGTTCCAAAGTATGAAAACTTTAAGACCTCTTTCGTTATACAATGTGTATTTTCGAACTTTGATCAAACGAAATGTGCGAATACACGACACATATATATCGATAAAAATCGGGATAAAAAAATGTATGTAAGAAATCAGACATCTGACAGATAACAAACAAGCACCTGGCTTAGCAGGCTGCATGTAGCGTCTGCGCGGCGAATTGGAGATGACGTTTTCTGTTTTCGAATTGGAGATGACGTTTTTTGTTTTCGAATTGGAGATGACGTTTTCTGTTTTCGAATTGGAGATGACGTTTTTTGTTTTCGAATTGGAGATGACGTTTTCTGTTTTTAAACTCTAAGCTGCATCTGCATGGCTTAGAAGCACCCAGATCAGAAGAGCTTCATTAGCGCGTAAAATTCTCTAACGCAGCGTACTCAGCGTCCCCAGAGAGGGCCGGCGCGGCGCGCAAGCGGAGTGCGAGGGACATGTCTAAGATGAGGCCATTATGAACTTTAACTCACTACTTTTGTATTGTATCTCGTCAGGGGTTCTGTTCAGGCTCATATATTCACCTAGTTTATACTGGTGGTGCTTAGCTTATCCTAATCCTACTTATTATAAACGCGAAAGTTTGTAAGTATGAATGTATAGATGTATGGATCGATAGATAGATGGATGGATGGATGTTTTTTACTCTTCACGCAAAAACTACTGAACAGATCTGGATGAAATTTGGCACAGAGATAGATTATAGTCTGGAATAACACATATATATAATATGTGTTATTCCAATAACACATAAGATATATTATAGTAATAACACATAAGATATATTATATCCCGGAATTCCCACGGGAACGGGAATAACGCGGGTGAAACCACGAGTCGCTGCTAGTTTACAATATTCAAATGATAGGTACATTGTTTAGCAACTAACTGTACATAAACTGATTATAGTAGCATCATAAACCAGTACTAAAAGAACATGATTAAGAATGTAGTTGTTATTGCAGGCGTCTGTTTGAACTGTTACAGAGCCGTCTGGTGCTGAGGCCTACTTTATCATGTTTGTGCAGCTACTGGTTTATAACTAAGTAACTCATGTTTATATGAAACAAAGATGTCTTCACTTTTTCAGTATAAATAGGTACTGTACTGTTAACCACAGAAATGGCTGAGCAGGGTTAGTTTTGCAAAATTTATAATGATGTACATGGATTTATTAAGTAGGTCTAAGTTTATGTAGATATCTGATATCCTTCACTATAACAAGCTCTTTTGGACTTTGTGTCCAAATGATGCAGTGTGCAAGTTGAGCATTAATCACCTTTTAATGGGGTATAACTCCAAATTCTACAGTAAAGTGCAGAGAAAAATCATAGAAAGCAAACCAGATTCAAATAGCGCCAATTGGAATAGTTCATCTCAGGAGTGAGACTTTTAGTTAAACTTGCTTTAGAAGGCTGATAATGGAGTGTAATTTTTGGACATTATTTGTACCTAGGCAAGTAGAGGTAGAAGTGACTCATAGATTAATAGGTAGTAAGTATCCAAGAGTATGTGATTCACATATAACAAATGTACCTACAGATAGGTTCACAGAACATCACCTCTGATGATCCACTATGTTATAACCTCTGACCTATAGCTTGTCTGTTCTACAGCGCGGCATGTCAACAATGGACGTAATGTCAGGGCCACCTCGCCACCTCACAGGTGACTCAGCGCCGTCCCGTGGAGAAGACAGTGGCTGGTGGGTTTCAGGAGTAGGTACCTAATGGGTCTCATTCTCTGGTTTGGTTGCAAATTAAAGAATAGAAAATATATGAATATTTATGAATTTATTTTGTTTTTGAGACATGAGTTTGTTTTATTAAATTTGACTTGTCTAAGTGCTTTTTTTGTAAGCCTAAAGAAATAAAGATATTGATTTCTGATTTACAGCAAATATTATTTAATGTGATACCTACTTATGAATTGAAGCACACATATAATATTAGAAACGGATGTAACAATCCAATTAAAGTAAATTTTTAATAGAATAATGTGGCCAACTATAAGTAGGTACCTACATAAGACATATAATTAGGTAAACCTATGTATTTGTAATTCCAAAAAAACTAACACTTCTATTGTAGTAGTATGGAATAAAAACTATACTGTAATAAGAGAAGAAGTCTTTAGGTAGGTACCTACCTACTTATAATGATTTGTTTTTCTATAAATTTTAGTTCAGGCAAGTATCAATTGGGATTGTTTTTTTGGCGGCAATGCCTGAACCTGGCAAATCCGGGCAGCGGATGGATGCAATGCATTTAGATTTGGCATTTATGTAGTTCTACTTACGCAATTGGACCGTCTTCCTTCTGCAATTCATCAGAAACACTCGATAAATATAGCTTGAACGCAGTCCGAAATAGACGAACCACCAAATGTACGGTAATTAAAGTTTTACACTTTTCTGTGCTTCATAGTCACATCACAACCGTACCGACGGCGAGTCACAACACTGTAGGAGTGTGTCGTTATTTCACTAGATGGTTAAATAAACCGTTAACAGGATTCCACAACGATAACGTTATGCCTCGATTCAATAACTATCTATAAACTCCTTAACGATCTTCACGCACAACGACGATAACGAATTTCAACGAAATGGCGACGTGCGTGCACCGCAACGTTCGCGAAGACGCTAAACGGATCGTGAAATCAAAACCAGTGAAATAGCGAGTGAGTGAATATAAGCTATCGTTAAATTTTGTTTTGTGAGCGAATGAGTAAGTGAACCAAACAAGTGAATTTAGTTTAGTTTGTAAACCACTGTTGATTCGTTGATTGACTTTGAATTTGATTGTTGAGTGAAAAATAAATACTTGCCTAAAAATGTAAAAACAGGACAGGAAAAAACAAATAATAAGTTGTACAATGGGTGGCCTTATCGCTATGAGCGATTTCTTCCAGGCAACCTTTGGGTGGACATGGAGTGGAAGCGTAAAGTGAATGTTAACGTTAGCTTATCGTCAAAATCTCGTTTTATAAAGTTTTTTAACGTTGCCTTAACGTCAACATTCTCGCGTTCAGCTACATCTCTCGTGAAATTCTCAACGTCCTAGTTTTTAACGATTCTTAACGATAGATAGTTATATTAACGGTTATCGTTGACCATTAGATAGTTTCGTTAAGTGAATGGAATATCTTTTAACGACCCACTCCTACAACACTGAAGATGCACTGTGAGAGTACACACTGCTGAAATCAGAGAGGTACTTGTGGAAAATGATTTTCAGGAGCTGATTTTCCGAGCACTCGTACGATAGTCTCGTAGATCGAGGCTGTCTACGGGCACCCGCAGTAACAAACACAGCCTCCTGCTCGGGGACAGAGCGCCAGACCCCGCCGCGATCGCATTTATTCGCTATTTCACTAGTATTCACGATATCACAAAACAGTGTGTAAATGAAAATGACAACTATTTTTGACATGCGCACACCGTCCGTCCAACCATTGCATGCGATGCGACTGCCATCTGTAGGCTTTTTAAGATTCATGTTTTTCACGTTCAACACGAATCTGTCTATTTAGAGAGCGAGTTTTCAAAGAGATGTCGCTGTTAAACTGTGATGCTACTCGACGCTAGATGACGCTTTTTAATCGTGTCAAACTTGCGACTTTGAGGAATTTCCTCCCGCGAACACTCGGGTTGTGGAATGATCTCCCTGCCGTTGTTTTCCCCCAGGACTATGACATAGGGTTCTTCAAAAAGGGTATTTTATGACATTTAAACGTGCGTGTAATGTCTCTGATGTTGCAGGCGTCCATAGGCTGCGGTAACCGTTTTCCTTCAGGCGGGCCGCATGCTTGTTTGCCATCTTGGTGGTAAAAAAAAAACTGTGGTTGAGGGTCTATTTCCACCTCGGGACATATAATATGTACGATCTGCAGATAATAATTTGTATGAGGTGCTCGGGGTGTTTTCTTTAAACTAGCAGTAATTCCGCGGCATTGTTCGCGTGGCTCAATTGTTTGCAGCAATTGTTGCTATTACAAGAATTACATAGGTACCTACTTACTTGTAGTTGGTAAGTTAATTATTATTAGTATATCTTGGTTTGACAAAAGCTGCGCTGGAAGGCACACACACGTCGCTACTCACCAAAAACTTGCCATGATCTATTCATCATCAACCTATATTAGTCCACAACTGGACATAGGCCTCCCCTTATGAGCACCATAGCACCCTGTCTTTAGCTCGCATCCAGCATCTGCCAGCAGTCTAGAGCAGATCGTCATCCCACCTGGCCGAAGGGCGTCCTACACTATGTTTGCCGAGTCGTGGTCTCCACTCACGTTTACCAAAACGGTTGCCGGTTCTTAATCCTTTACTGTATAAAATAAATAAATATGTTAGTAAGTTTCACATTTTTAATTTTGATTTAACGATTACAGGTAGCTGATTACCCGAAATGTTTAACTAAGGTCCAAAACCTCTGTCAATATGTCAAAACTCAGTCACAATGTCAATTCAATTGTAATTCTGACATTATCGTTCCGAAGCGCACACGCCTACGTTCTGTTAGACACAGCAGTTTGTAATTCACGAATTATAGGAAGTTACCATTTTTATAAAAACGAAACGGTCTAGTCTAAACGTAAGGCTCACTCGGGGACGGACCCGGTTCACATTCGCACTGCCTTCCAGGAATGAAGTCCAGCCATGAATGACGTCACCATGACGCAACCTCGCTCTCTCACCCACAGAGCATATCCCTCACCTCATCTCATCGACCAACAATGATTGAAATTTGAAGCCACAATGATTGAAACCGAGGGCTGCGCCTGCACCTCGCAGTGGACCGATAGGTGCAGGCTACTGATGATGATGATTGCCATCGTGGTTATTTCAACACGTCCGTTACGAGCATGGCATCGCGATGACATCACTGCGACGCAAGCGCACGGTTTTTGTATCCGCCGCGAACCTAGTACATGTAGAACCTAGTACATGGGCCTTCTCGCGACCTAGTGCGGGAGCCGCGCGCTGTTTGTGGTCGCTACGCCGTTCTTCACAGTTGTAGGGGCTCTGAACATACATATTATACATAACAAGGGATACACCAGCTCGCCAATGTCCATATATGTACGTACCTATTAATCACCTAGCATGTTCTAACCAGTCTGCTCGGATTCCGTACACAATAACGACACCCGCCTCCCCGGTAAAGTTTCTATAGTGGTTGAAGTTTTGGTTACATGTCGAACAAATACTTAAGTAAATCAGAAATTTCAAAAAACATTTTTTGTTTGTTTGTAGATTAAAATACACAATAAGTAAGAAAACTCGTAAATTAAATAAATTGAAATACTTCGCTGATTATTTTACTTGATTGATAACTTTGATTATAATTATAAAATATGCACAAATAAATTTACTTCCTAATAAAAATCTATTCTCCTATTTACCTACATGATGTATTGAGTATAACATCTAGTAGTATACCTACTATCCATGACATACACCAGCTCTGCATACCTTGGGGCTAGGTGATGCTGTGTAGATCGTCCCCAGCATCCTGCATGTAATTCCTCAACTCATATCTCGTCAGCGTGTCCCCTCAGCCTCCAGTAATAAAGCTGACAATAGGACGTGGGCTCTCGGACTACGACATCCGGGTCGCGCACTCGCGCGGCGCGTCGTCGGCCGATACATAATGCATGAGGCTGCTCTCAGCTGATCACTTACTAACAGACAGACAGACACACTCTGAGCAGGACCTGAATTCCACTAAATAAATCGCTTCGCCATGTAAATAGTATCGTGTGAAAATGTCGCTGTTAAACTTTTTTTGGAATTCTACTAGCACAAACTTTTTGAGGTTCATTCATAGCTGTGACGATTACGTTTATGACTACCAATTTGACATTCTAATTATGAAAGTCTCTTCAAACGCAAAAAATAGTAGAATACCAAATGCACAAACGTCATTTTAATCATCTTGATTGAATGGCACTATTGAGACCTTTGTTTTGAAATTAGTGGAATTCGGCCCCTGTTCTCTGAGTGCTCAGTTGGACTATGTGGAAACAGAACTAGAAAAGCGAAGCACACACAGTAGGGTTGGCAGATGGATTTCCGGAATTTCCCAGAATTTTGCGTTTTGTCCCATGTCCTTATTGTCCCGGATTAAGAAAATCCTACCAGAAATGTAGATTTTTAGGACTGGTGGACCCGAGGCCCCGGCTCATAAAACCTGGAACACTCATAAATGGATACTGGACCACTCGCGTTTAGCTGGCGACCTTTTTTAAGCGTTACGTGTCCTGGACGTAGTTTCGATCTGGCAACCCTAACACACATAACCTATAACCCATAACCCTTACACACATAGAACACACGTTTTCGGATGGAGCCTAAGATTAGATAGTCAACGGTTCTCGAGAACTAAACTGTAAGCTCTTTAACTGAATATTATTTGGAAAGTGCTCATAAAAAATAAATAAGTGATAAAGCTGCACTCAAATTAACGTTAGTGAAGGTTATAAAACCAAAAGGGAGATAAGAATGTATTTAGATGGGATCAAATCCTAACCGAGTTGTAAAGGTCAGTTGCTAGTCTGGGTGACTGGCTCTCAACGTGGGCGACTCGACTTGCATACGAGCATGACTCGCGCCTATGCTATATATACAATACATAGTCGCACATAGACCTCTTTATTGACATTTCTGTGATCCTACAGTACCTATAGGTATAGCGCTCGTTAGGAGAGGCATATGTCTAGTAGTGGACTAATATAGATTGATGATGAAATTACCTATAGTCGAATCATGTCTAGAAATATGATAAGGGCTGGATACCACGGAAGGTTCACACAAAGGGAGGGCAGGCTGCTTCTTTTGGTATATCTTTAATGCCACCATCGCCCATCCACCTGCCACGACTGCCACGCGTGGACATCGTGGTTATGGCAACACGTGAGGGGGTTGTGGGAGCCACGTGCAGCAGTGGACGTTTGGGGGCTGTTAAAGATAGGCATTCCTTAGTTTGAACTTTCTAGTATCATGTCATAATATGTAATATAGAGAACTAGCGACCCGCCCCGGCTTCGCACGGTTGTATTATAAGTATATAAACCTTCCTCTTGAATCTCTCTATCTATTAAAAAAAACCGCGTCAAAATCCGTAGCGTAGTTTTAAAGATTTAAGCATTCAAAGGGACATAAGGACATAGGGACAGAAAAAGCGACTTTGTTTTATACTATGTAGTGATGATACAAAATATGCATTGAGTTCTATGTATTCCGGACAAGACGAGATATTTGATTCTCTTATTTATTTATTACTAGCGACCCGCTCCGGCTCCGCACAGTTTTTAAATACGTATGAATATGAACCTTCCTCTTGAACCACTAATAGAAAGCTATTAAAAAAAACACATCAAAATCCGTTGCGTAGTTTTTAAGATTTAAGCAAACTTAGGGATATAGGGACAGAGAAAGCGACTTTGTTTTAAACTATGTAGTGATTTATATTTTACTTAATGAGTTTGTATTCGTTAGTTATGTGTTGTTGTGTTACTGTGTGTGCTATTTTTATTGGTCTCTCTTTTATTTTCTGTGTATGCGTTCGTAGGTTCCGCAGTAGTTTACACAGTAGTTTGTGATTATACTGTAATGTTACTTATTAATGAATTCAGCTATTAATTTCCTTTGTACACAGAAGGAAGCCGCTGCCCTTTCCTGCTGGAAAAATGCTCTACAAGTATAAACATATTATAATTTAGGGACCGTACTTGGATGATCCCATAAACACCACGCATGAAGTAACACACATACCTACACAGTCTCCGTAGACAAGTTGATATTCAAAACGCCCCGCCGCGCCGCGGCCGGATGCGAGCGAATACCCCGATCTAGACGGTTTAGGGTTGAATTGGAGATGGAATGGAGACGCGGCGCGGCGAGATCCCGGCTGATGCTGCGTGCTGGGGACAGGGCTCTCGCTACAGGCAGCGGGGAGCGCCGAGTTGTTTGTGTAGTGAATCCAAAGGACCGAGTAAGTAACTGCTAAAGCATAAGTTTTAAACTTTTAAATGTGACCAACTTCCAAACGACAGCTGAGCTAGCAAACTTTTAAGCAGTTGTTCAAAATACATAATATCACTACATACATAGAATAAAACAAAGTCGCTTTCTCTGTCCCTCCCTATGTCCCTATGTATGCTTAAATTTTTAAAACTACGCAACGAATTTTGATGCGGTTTATAATAGACTAGCTGGTGCCCGCGACTTCGTCTGCGCATGATTAGTATTTCGAGTACTTGCGATTTTACTTGCGTAATTCCCTTTCCCGTGGGATTTTCGGGATAAAATAACCTATGCCTATGTGTTATTCCAGCTTATAATCTATCTCTGTTCCAAATTTCATCCAGATCCGTTCAGCAGTTTTGCGTGAAAGAGTAACAAACATCCATCCATCTATCAATTTATCCATCCATCGATCCATTCATACTTACAAACTTTCGCGTTTATCAGTTCAATTCAGTTTGGTTCCCCTGGGCTATACGGGTCTTCAAAAATGTCTCACAGCATCTGAACTACGCGCGCGCGTCGTTCAAATGTTGTGAGAAATTTTTGAAGACCCGTATAGCCCAGGGGAACTAAACTGAATTCTGGGATAAAATGTATCTCATGTCCAATCGTCTCGAGTTCCATTCGAATTCATTCACTTCCGTCGTGATGCGCTCTCCCAGGGGAACCTTACCGAATTCCGGGATAAAAAGTATCCCATGTCCTTCCTTGTAGTATGAACTCAAATCGTCCCGAGTTTCATTCCAACTCATTCAGCAGTTTCGGCGTGATGCGCGGTAAAGGAATTTAACTTTCATACCCTCTCCCATGAGAACCTTACTGAATTCCGGGATAAAAAGTATCCTATGTCCTTCCTCGTAGTACGACCTATAATCATGCCAAGTTTCATTTCAATCCATCAAGTAGTTTCGGCGTGATGCGCGTTTACGATACAGACAGACAGACAGACAGACAGACATGAATGAAAAAAAATACAGTTTTGGCTTGAGTATAGATAAAAGAGTGCCCTCCAAAAAAAAATTTCAAAATATCTTCAATGTACAGAATTGGACCTGTTACAGTTTTATTATAAGTATAGATATAGTAATTCAAGAGGAAGGTTTATAAGTATAAAAAAACCGTGCCAGGGCTGTATCTTATAATACAGAGTTCGGACATGAATAGATCGAGTGCAGTCATTGGAGCGGCGGAACCCGGCACCGTTAGAGATTCTCGCGCGCCGCCGGTAGACGCCGCGTGTTTTTTGCTCGTCGCCTACAAGTTTGGCATTTTAATGGCCGGACAGAATTTGGCTACAACACGGCGGGACGAGGGAAATATGGCTGAATCTTGTTAGACTCGTTTTTGATGTCCCTCAGCCGACATACGTGAGAGACAGCGGCTTGTGAGAGCAGGCTGAAGACTCTTGGAGACTTTTGGAGACACGGAGGAAATGACGATGATGATCACAGCTTGTCTAGAGGCTCCCGGTGACTATCCATCCACGTGGACGGGGCAGCTCATTATCTTTATAGAGCTGTACACTCTGCTTTAGATTATTATATTAAAAAGTCCTCCTCGGCTCAGGCAGATTAAAAATAATTGATTGAGAATAGTAATCGATTGTGCTATGACGTAAGGCGCCAACCTTCAGCGCTGGGTCGTCGTTACCGTTAACGATGGTGGAGTGAACAGATGTAGAGCTAACTGAGGTAGAGCCTGTGTTTAGTATCGCAGTAGGCAGTAGGTAAACCAGTCCGCCTCGCGAGAGTTACCGCGACGACGACGGTCGGCGACACGCGACGTCGCGGAGGCCGATACTAACTAGTCCAAGTTCAATCTAATTACTACTTAGGGATTATAATTTTAAGGTTCTTAAGAAATGATCAAATCTCTTGTAACTTCAAGAGAAATAACTTATTTACGATAGGTTGCGGGTTCGCGTTCCGCCTCAGGACGAGCTCTGCTTAGCTCGGTGCTAGATGATGTCATGAGAATTGTATTTGTTTAGTTAAATGTATTTAATTTTAGCTTTATATGGTTTTTCCAGGTTATAATAACTTGTGTTCTCTATCTAACTTACTAAAGTGTAGTATAGTTATGTATTATATGTATGTATGTATGTACATATGTATGTATATGAGACTAGATCGCTGTATTCTTCACATTGATATTATACAAGTTTGACATTTGTGTTGGCTCACCTTGAACATTGACATTCAGGAGAAGGGATTTGGAGTTCCGCAGGCGGATACTAAAACGCTTCGCTTGTAACGACTAGCGACTTTGGAATACAGTTACGATTTGAAATTAAATGTTGTAAAATAAATTATACCTAGAAACATAATACTTACTTACTTACCAGTATCCTCAAATTACAGAATAGCTAACATCTATCTACCCTGTGTTGATGTTAGGGTTGCCAGATCGCCGGGATTTCCGGGAATGTTCCGGAATTTTGTGTCTTGTCCCGTGTCCAGTAATTAGGCCTAATTGTCCCAGATTTCGAAAATCCTACTAGAAATATAGATTTTTAGGACTGGCGGACCTGAAGCCCCAGCTCGTCAAATTACACACTCGCATTTGCGGACCTCGTTTGGCTCAGTAATTACTATATTTAGACCACTCTCATTTGGCTGGCGACCTGATGGTGTAGGTACTGTCCCGTACAGTAGTGTACAGAACCCGCGGCACGCCGCCGCGCCGTGCCGTCCCGTGCGGCGGCGCTCGGCACGGATCCTCTCGTGTTCTTCCAAAGCCCGCGCCGGTCTAACGCCGACCAACGGACGGGCCCGCCGCCGGCCGCGCGTTTCCCAAAATGGCAGAATTATTAACCTGTTTCCAAGTATTTTATATTATTAGCGAGGACACGACAGTTCGACCCATCGACTAGAATCTACAGATTAGCAATTAGAGTCAGTTTGTATCTAGTGAGTGCGCCTTCTAGACGCGCTGCAAGTCTGTCTCGCACGCGGCCGAGCGAGGGTGAGTACGCACTCCACTTATTACCAGACAAACTCGTCATATCAGCTATACTTTACTTAATTAAACAAATCAACGGAAAATCTCCTAACTTGCATTAATTTTGGTAGAGTTCTTAGTCCTCTGATTGATTCAAGTATGTACCTACGTCCTTATTTCAACTTAGTATTCTGTCAGCCAGTGTCAAAAGTGATCTAATATAAAGCCTTTATGTAATCTAATCTACCCTTTCAATGTATTTTTTTTTATTAATAACCATAGATTAATAACGTTCTTAGAGGTAGAGTTTACCGACAGATTTAAATGTCAAAGATGAGCGACGACGATGCTCCCTAGTTGTCAGATTATCCGATTTTGGTGAACCCTAGTCCCATATGTTACCTAGTTAGAGTACCTTTATAATAATACTCGAATAATAAAACTATTTCGACATAATTTATAATGTCTGTCTACATGAGGAACTTATAAAAGCCACGATTAGTTAAGAGATTCCCAATCGTTAGTTTGTAGATTGTTACTCACTAAATATCTGTTATATTGTAAAATAATATGATGTATTGTTTGCTGCACCATGCAGGGCAAGGGGTCAATGTTTAGTATTATTTAGTATCTGTGTTTATATTTTATAACAGACCGACCACAAGTGCATTTTATAGATGGAGGCCATAATTGTTTCATTTTATTATTCTAACGACGTTTAATGTGATGCAAATATACTTTACTAATAAATAAACCAGTTAACGTCCATTCCATATTTATTGAAATGTCAGAACGCTCGTGCGCTAATAATTTATAACTAGCCGCATGCCCGCGCCTTTGCCCGTGCTGTAACTTTTACTATTTCATGGGTTTAACATTTTTAACGAACCCCACTGAGTATGTTAGAAATAATAACTAAGTGCTAATTTTATTTCTAAATTACTTTAAGTAAAACGCTATAACTACATATCTGCCCGTGAGTATCCGTCAATATCGGTCCAGCCGCGCCGTGTCGGCTCAAACAAACAGACCAAACATTTAAAACTTTATGTATTTTTATAAAAGTAACTTATGTAGGTCTATACTTTGCTTTTACTGTCCGTACTATTAAAAAACCGTTCCAAATAGACACCCAGTTCCTGCATAGTTACGGGGGAATTATGGAGGAAAACTGGATAAGCCAACTTTATTTGCATTTGTAATATCTGTCTTATGTAGATAGACTTGATAATATGACGAAGTGAAGAATCTAAGTAAAGTCTGTAGCTCCTAGTTAGATAAGTACCGACACCTCTGCAAGCCGTAGTATATATAGTATCTAGCGAGCGATGTGGGACATGTAAAAAAGCAAAGGCACAGATATTATAACATATAGGTTATGTTAGTTACCTACCTATTCCAAGGTCAAAAAAAGTTGATGTATCTGTCTATTCTACAATACCATAAACATATTATAGATTAGATCAGGTATCATAACCAGTCAGTAGGTTGCTATTTAGGTACCTAGTTAATTCGTTATTGATATTGTAATTTAGATAAGAACGAATATTACAAGCAAGGAATAGAAAAATTACAACTAGTATTTACAATTGAATCCATTGAGCTAACTGCTAACTGCAGAGGGTTGAATGAGCTACATTTAGACATTATTCTAAGCATTTAGATAAGTAATGTTAAATTTAGGGTATTTTGGATAATATGATATTTTATAGCACACCGAGGTGGGACCTCAGTCCTTACGAGAGCTTCTGTAATGCGTCATCATCATTTTTGTCATACTTCTTATAAATTCCTAAAACTTTAGTACCTAGGGCGTCGACCGACACCTCACTACCTACCTAGGTATAGGTACCTACCGGCATACCAGTAGGTAGGTACCTGCCAAGGCAAGGGTCACATGACTCCAAGGTCACCCAACATTTTGATAATGTCAGAAATGTGTTCTCCGAATAATAAAATCCACCTTAGAATGGAAAAACACACAACCTTGGCTGGTTGCTAGGATGGAAACACAGACCAGCATAAGCAGGTCCCCACAAAAAGAACGAGTCCTCCAAAACTTGTTCTATCCAAATGCCAGATTATAATGGGCGGTATTTTAATAAATGCTAATTCGACAATTTAGAATCAGAGCCGAAATGTTTTAATAAAACTTTATATCTAAGCATTTGCACACGGATAAACGAAGGCATTGATTTTATTTGGATTATTTTAGTTAAATCTAATCATTTGTTTTAGCGCCATCTCCTGGCGGGTAGCAGAACCAAAGCTTAAATTTTCGGGAATTCAGTCCATTTGGTCTTTGAATAACGCCCTTCAGTTTTTGATCCCAACCTGCAGAGCTAGCTGCCCGGCTCACGTGCCGTCAACTGATCATAGACTCGTAATGGAGCGCGAATAACAAAACCCAACATGTAGTCCATCGCTCTGTAAACACTCCAGCGCCTTGCTTGTGCAATCCGTTAGCAGACTGCACTTCACACTAGGCTAGTGCGAGGGCTTTGTCCGAGCCCACGTGTCACCTTCAGCCGCAGGTAGCTCCTCACGTCTGTAGGTACTTATGGTCTAAGATCCGACTGACGGATTAGTCCGCTCATCGTTTTTTGCTTAGAACCAAAATTTTGTAAGTATTTAAATTTGTAAGAAGGAGAATATGTACCAGGTTGCCTATCCAGAATTCGGCCGCAAGTATTTTAATTAATTTATGATTCTTAGATTACCAAATAAGGGTACTGCCACCTGTTAATGATGATAAATATTTAATTTAAAATACTTGCGGCTAAATTTTATAGATAGGCAACCTGGTATAAGTATATACTAAATTCTCCCTCTTACAAATATTCATAAAAATTTGGTCTTAAAAAAAACCAATGAGCGGGCTAATCCTGCAGTCGGATCTCGTACTATTACGTACATAAGTGACGTACTTCGATGGATACAGTCCAAATTCAATTCTATCGACGCATACATATTTTAAGACTAGATACCTGTATCTTTTAGTAATATAACAAGCTTTTCTATATATGTACTAACAACAGTAATTTAAAACCAATACTTAGGTAATCCGTGCTTTCTTATCCTTAAAGCGGTATTCTTCCCTTACCCGAACTAAAAGAGGTGGTCGCCCTAAATTACGGCGACCGGACGAACCCGGCAAGCCTTGCTCCCTAATCGCCATAACTCCCGGGCCCTGAATATCGTGTAGTGGAATACCGCTTTTACTAAATCTAATAAACGCGAAAGTTTGTATGGATGTATGTTGGTTCCTCTTTCACGTTAAAACTACTAATCGCGCTGAATTTTTGAATAGATTTAGTTCTAGGCCTGAAATAACACAGACTACTTTTCATCGCATAAATCAGTTCCCATGAGATAGAAATAGCATTGAGACGTTTCCATGGAAACAACGCGTGCGAAGCCGCGGGCAGATACTAGTTGGAACCGAGCTCAGTACCACCAGCTCAGTTCTGATGCTCGCGGGAGTGGATCTCAGGTACTATTTCTGCAGCTGTGGAGAGAGGCGTGCTCGGAGTTCCTCTGTGCGATATAATTTGACGTACGGAAATCAGTACAAGAACCAAACTAAAGGTGAAAATACACGGTTCACTTTTGTCTTTCAATGTGGATGAAGCAAACAAATTGATCCATGTAAACTTATAAGTGAATCATTCAATGTCATTGAATGTTTTCGTTCTACGGCGTTGAAAGAATTGAACATGCTCAATATTTTCACTTTTAGCGTTCAATCACGGTTCAACCAAATTGATTCTAGCTCAGAATTAGTAGGATGAAGTTGTGATGCGCAGGTCTTATAGCTCGCAGGATAGATGAAGGTGGGAGTAAAGGTCCTCGGGTGAAGACCGCGACGCAACGAGAACCGGAGTGTAGAAGACCTATTGATGAGACGATGCATGGAGACAGCTGAGATCGCTTCCTTCGGGGAGGTTTATATTCAGCAGTCTACCTATACGGGCTGATGATGATGATGGCTGCGGTTCGATTGGACAAACAAATGATAATAAACTAAGGAGCGGCCAAAATAATGTGAGTAGAGTAAATCACTCGCATCTGAGTGTGGAACAGACCAGTTGCAGTTACAATATAAATCAACACCTAAATACATTGTATAGTCTGCCGTGTAGCAAATGTGGAGCCATTTTGTTATCTGGCTAAATCTGGCTTAAAAATATAGAGTAAATATTTAATGAATATACATAGAGAAGAATGTTTGATACAAAAGACTTAAACGCGCTTCATGCATGTAACTGTAGGCTGCCTCGATCGTTCTTTAGTAGTCAGAATCATTCCTCAATAGTTAGTTAGGAATTTATCCAAGTGTAATACTATATTCGGTTGAATCCGGTGGGACGAACAGGAATACTACACTGCACGGGTATTCCCAACTGTCTGAGATGTGTCATTTTCCAGCCCAAGTGCTTCAAAAGTCTTAAAGTGCGAATATATTATGTTTGTGTGATTGTATTGAAGTAGGTACGAGTCTTGTGTTGACCTCTAAAGTCATTGACCATTGTAAAATGTCAAAGTTTTTATAGTTAGTCTCTCATTGACTTAACTAAGTACATAGTTATGTTAACTTGATAACTTACTTAGTGAGCCATAGCTAGGAAACTTTTGTAGGTATTAACTAATGTATAAACTAATTATATACACTATAAGACCAGCTCCTGTTTCCCGGTTTACTTACAAGGTACAAATAAAACGGAAAAGAAGATCCTTCCAGCATTTTGGGCATTCGGTTTACCTTCTAGTGAAGGCATATTTATTAAGTTGATAAGCACGAACCTATATTATAATAATAATTAATTTAGTTGTGTAATAAGTAATTTAAGAAGAGACAAGAAGATCGCCAAGCATCGAGCTGGGACGTGGACCTAGCCTCTCCTTGGCTTTGTCTGTGTTGATACATTTCAGACATAGCCTGATAGAGGTTACGTTTAGTCCCATTTTGTCTGCGAACTCCACGGCACCAGAAAGAAAAACTTTAAGAACAGAACAGAAGATGCTTCCGGAGCCCTATTTGTACATAAACTTAGGTTTAACTGATAATATTATGTGTTTTAGTATTACTTCTACACTGGTATTGATATGGATCAGTTGAACTACCTCTAGACTGTTTGCAACCGTCTAGAGGTAGTTCTGCAGTTACTTTCTATTGTATTTACTAGCTTTAATTTGTTTCTATTCCTGCTTGTACCTACTACTGAAATTTCTATACTAATTTTATAAAATACTAGCGACCCGCCCCAGCTTCGCACGGTTTTATTATACGTATAAACCTTTCTCTTGAATCACTGTATCTATTAAAAAAACGCATCAAAATCCGTAGCGTAGTTTTAAAGATTTAGGCATACATAGTGACAGAGAAAGCGACTTTGTTTTATACTATGTAGTGATGATGCAGTTTGCGGCGTATCAGTTCAGTACGCCCCTCATATATTTTAAATTGAGTGTCCACAGTTTGCTAGTTTGCGCTCACTGTACTTAGTTCAGGCAAACTGATCTGAGTTTGTAGCTGTTCGCCACAAATTTGCGGCTCACTCAGTCGGCAGCTCATAGTTTGCCTACTGGGACACAGCCTTAAGTTTAAGTTTTCAATTTTTCTATATCTACAATATGACGATAGGTAAAATAGGTACCTCCCTATCTAATTATTTACATTGTAATCAGTTCACATTGTTGTCGGGAGTGCCCCTGGATTTTAATCATCTTCTTTTAAAATGTTTAGTAATACCTTAATTAGCTCAAGGTACTCTTAGTGTTTCTGCTTGCATCCACACTCATACATCCTAGGTCTTAGAGAGGTGATACCTAGCTCATCAATTATTATTAATCACCTTGTATTTACAAGTCCATTAATTTCCTAAACATCTAAGTTGTCGTCGATGTTATTGGCTGAAATAGCTTTGTTAATTATGATTGTATTGTAAAACTCAAATGAACACAAACTGAACTGTTGTCCAAAGGTTGGTTATGGTTACGCTTTAGTTACGTTAGGACTAACGTGGGCTTTCCGTTTACAAAGACGGGTTGCTATTCAAATTGGTATTCGTAACGTTTGAGCATTAGTGTGAGCATTAGTGTAAGCTTTGGTGTGAGCATTGGTGTGAGCCAGGTAGAGCGGAGCGCTCCAAACGGCTGCCCTTGGTGTGACTTGCCACCGCACCCTACTTATGTATATGTATTACCTGTGTATTTGTATACTAACCTATGTACGTACATACATTATGTACTAAGGCTCCACATGTTCAGTCAGTACACAAATACCTCAAATGTGACACATACATGACACAATCCGGTTCTGTTTCGACATGCTAATGTGCTTGAGAGCTTTGAGCCTGATGACCTCTGAGGCGCAACTAATATTTAAACGATCTATTAGATATGTGGATTCATTTCTATTTCGGGCATTCTGGATGTGTGCGCAAAATAATACCCTACATGAGAATGTTATCTTTCTTTATCTTCTAAATTTATATTATTACTTATAGGAAAGACTTAGATTTTTGTATTTAATGTATTTTTGTAGCAAATAACACAAAAACTTCACAAATTAATATACGTATTTTCCGAGCCCTGGAATAACACAGCGAGTGGACTCTTCAAAACTCTCAAAATTCCTCGAAATAGACTTTGTAATGTAGTGTGAGTTGCGGATTACAACAGAAAATCGTTAGTTCTACTAGTTTCGGAGCTGCGAGGAACGTATCCGAGTGTGTATGCTACGCTGCCGCGGCGCCAAAATAATAATTCGTAGACCTTCGTAGCAGGGTCTACGAGCGAAGCTCATTCATCTACGAGGAGGGAAGGCTGAGGACTGTGAGGAGTAATAAGACACGCACACAAACACACATACATTTAAAATAAGGGCAAAATGCATTCTGAAAAGCGCATGTCTCCAGGTTATCGTAGTTTCCAAGCTATGAGGAATTTTATAGTTTAGTAAAAACGGTAGGGTCGCGTTGCAGTCTTTTGTATGCTAAGCGACGCCGTCGTAGCACATCGAATGTTTCCCCGTCTGTACAGACACCCGATAAGAAGGGATTTTTATTACCCCTAAGGGGGTGAAGTGTAGTTTATTTTTCAAAACATCCAGCTTCGATTCCCGGGCTGAGTACAAGATTTTTTTAAAGGCATTAATGAAGTTTTTCTGGTTACTAAAATCGTTGGCATGGTCCCTAAGAAGATAGATAAGTCTTATAGTTTCAGACTTTCCCATACTGACCGATTTAAATGTTACACTCTGTATAGCCACAAGCGGCGGGCGGGGCGGGGCGGGGCGGCGGCGCCTGCTTGGGAGGTGACATCACGGAGTCAATAAAACTCGAATATTCCGCTGGAGGTGTCCGCCGACGTCTCGGAGAAGCACTAGCTCTATCGATCGTGAGCTAAACTACGTGACCTCACTCCGTCCTCGGTCGCCTCGATCGAAGGTTAACTCTTGTAATAGGCGTCTATTTACCAATTATACATTTTTAATAGTTTGAGACGACTTGTTTTATTGATAATAACCTGAATCCCTTTGTTTTCCATCTGTCAGCTGATTCTCTTAGTTCCTGATATGTTTGTTGTTGGGTAGAGTTATGTTCTGATACAATGGTATCACTACCACCTAGGTAATTACATAAGTCATCAATTAATGTCGTTATTTATTTAGAAGGGTGCCCTTGCTGATTTATTGTAAACCGTATTTAAGGGGAGGATCTCCGAGGTTGAACAACTTGAAATACATAAAATTGAACAAGTTGTTTCTTCCGTTTTTGTATTAAACCAAATTGTGTATTCGACACGATTGCGCAAGCTATTGAAATGACTTGTGAATTGATTCGTAGGTTAGGCTAATTAGTTTCTTAATAATTGGAATCATCATCATCATCATCAAACCATATTAGCTCCTGCTGGACATAGGCCTCCCCTAATGAGCGCCATAGCGCCCTGTCTTCAGCTTGACGCATCCAGCATCTGCCAGCAGTCTAGAGCACAATAATAATTGGAATAATTAGAATAGTTTTCTTGAATAAACTTTTGTTACTTAACTTTTACGCAAACACAGCCTTTCCAAAAACACATGTCTGACCAGCTTCAAACTACCTGCGTGAATTCTATTCCTATTCGCACAGATGATTGCAATGCGCCCTCTTAAAACTATTTTATAGCGGTATGTCAGGTAATTTTAATTGTATGTGTGTAATTAGACCGCGGCTGAGCATTGATTAACTATCGGGTATAATTGGACCTTGAACCTTTAGACTGCACTCTAGTGTAGAGTGTTTGCAACAGTTCCATCAGCCGTCAGCACATATCTATTTACCTACTCTATAAGTTAGGTGTTCATTTTCTGAATAATTTTGAAATAAAATAAATAACAGTCGGCAATAAACTAAACTGTTTCAATTATTTTAGGTAAAAACTAGTTAGAAAGAATAAAGAAGAAAAGAGAACAAAAATATTTAATTTTAACTAGAAAAAAGAATAAAGCAGTTACGGAATTTTAGAATGTACCTGCATAGGTAACTGGTTAAAGATCAATTAGTCAAAGACAAGTTACTCATTAGGCATATAATCATATGATTGAGAATGTAAATGAAGCAATTTACTACCATCATTGCACACGAGGAGATACTGTCTCACAGACAGTGGAGGCCCGCCCGCCGACACACGCCGTGTCTCCGGAGTGACGTCATTAGACAGGCGGCTCCCCTTGACACGGCGCTGCCCCAGCTCTCGGCGCGCGCAGCCGCCGGCGCCTGCCCAAGTGCCCAGCCTCTCAGGTATCCCACCCTCCTTACAGGAAACTACCACCTTGGTACCTATAAACTATCATCATAAACCTATATTAGTCCACTGCTGGACATAGGGGTTGCCCAATGAACTCTACAACACAATAAAAGAGGGAAAAGAGTAGGTAAGTAACAAATGGAGTTTAGTAAGTAGTTTAAAATTGTCTGCCATACCATTCTAACTGACGGAATAATCTGCTCCTATCCATGGAATAACGAAACATGACACACGAATACGTAACGAATGAAATTTTAAATTAGGTATGTGTAACGATGCTAACCTATCTATGGTAGGTACCTACCTGGTAATTCTGCTAACCAAGAGTTGTGTTGCGGCGCCGAAACCTAATCTACAAGTAGTGCGTCAGTGCAGCACGAGCACTGGAGCACTGGAGCACTGCAGCACTGCTCCTGTGATGCGCAGGCGCACGCCAAAGACTGAGGGCAGGCGGAGCGTGCGCTCAGCACTGACGAGGTACATGTGAGCTTTGAGGATAATTAGAGTGAACGTGAAGTGAACATGTGTAAGCATTGTCATACAGCGTGGTAATGCAGTCAGTGTCTTGGGGACGCGACGACTGGTATTGACATGGATCAATTGAGCTACCTTTAGACTGTTTGCAAACGTCTGCAGTTAGCTCAATGGTTTCGATTGTATATACTAGTTGTAAGTAATTTTTTCTATTCCTTGTTTGTAATTTTTGTGTAAGATACCTACTATAGAATGCGAGTGTCCAGATTTTTAGAAATAATTAGAGAAAATACTTTCCGCCAGGAGATCGTTCTTTATTGGATCTTATTTTTATTAATTTAAACAGCGACCACCCCGGCTTCGCACGGTTTTATTATACGTATAAACCTTCCTCTTGAATCACTCTATCTATTAAAAAAATCAAAATCGCCTCCGTGTCAGAATCCGTTGCGTAGTTTTAAAGATTATAGCATACATAAGGATATAGGGACAGAAAAAGCGACTTTGTTTTATAGGTGCTATGTAGTGATTTGAACTTGAAATCGTTATTAACAGATTATTACAATCAAGGAATAGAAACCAATTAAAACTAATTGCAATAATTGAGCTCGCTACAGACAGTTGATAGTATTTTTCCAAGTCCATCACAAGTTAATTAAATAGGTACCAGTACCTACAGTTACAAGTAAATGTACTTATGTGATGAATTTCTGAAATGAATGTGTCTTGTGGTTCTGGAGATGATGATGATGGTCGCGTCTGGCTGGTGACTGTCCTGTAGTTTGTCTAACTCACGTTGTTATGAATTTGGTTATCTTATTTGTGAAAACAGACTGACAAAAAAATACTGTTCGAAAAAAAACGATGGTACGTACGTAAAATAAGGTTTTCACATTCTAGCACTTCGGAAATAGGACCTAAAAAATTATTTTTAAACAAACTCGGCTGCTTTACCTACTTATTTCATTTTTTTCGGGTTATTCATTTCCTTCCTATGCATGGTTATCGAAATATATTAATAGAATGTTTAATAAATAAATAAAAAGTAACATGATTGTATTTTTATTAATTCACATTTATTTAAATTACTTATTAAATAAGACCGTATCTAACAAGATTTTGTGTAGAAAATCCCTAATCTACTTTAAAACTAAGACATTTTGGTAACACATTTTCTAGTACCGCTACTCCTCGCTAGATGGCGGTATTCAACAGCCTCTTTTATGCATCCATTCACACATAGAGATGTAGTATCAAAAGCAATGAATGTACAATACATTTACAATAATAACTCTAAAAGTATAAAGTCAGGATGGCAAAGAATAGGAACCAACTGATGAAGCCGCGTTAGGCAAGGTGTTTTGGACTTTAACGTAGTTGCCATAAGGTGTACTGATGGTGGGCGGGCCGTCAGCGTAAGGCTCGTACAGTACGTTAATGTGGGGGTCGAGTGCGGCCGAGCCGCTGGCCGCGACCGCCGGGGCGCCGGCCGCAACCGCAGGGGCGCCGGCCCTGCTCCAGCCGGCTGAAATGTAAAAATCATAATCACTTTATTACATGAAATACGGTATTAGAAAAATCTTAAGCTTAAAATTAGTTCACATAATTCACCTATTGCTTCGGCATGCAAAATAGACACAAAATATGAATTTAAATTGAGCAGAAAATAAAATAAATGCAAATTAAATTATTAAAACAATATAAAAACTCAGTTAATCCTAGAATATCAGTGAATTATATAATGTCAATCTTGATAGTTAAGGAATTCAGATACATTGTAAAAAGATTTGTCAATAAGCCACTTAAATGCAAAAGCTTTGATAAGTAATTCTTTGATATCTTGTTGAAAATGCGTCCACACATCGCATGACAACTTTTTTGGTGCAAAGCAGTTTTGGACGTCCTAGATAAAACAATTCTATCTTGGTTCCTAATGGTCCTTGGGTAAATATCCCGTGCTTTCGTAAAAAGGTTTGTGTGTTCCTTAGTGAATTTAGCAATTTTTCAAGGATGTACGTACATACTAGGCAAAGTTAATAACTTAAGATTTCGGAAAACAGGCCGGCACGATTCTCAAGGAATCGTGGAAAGGAAGGAATGTAAACTTGCGTACAGCGCCATCTATGAGACACCGACGAATCTAGCTTCATCCATTACAAGTTTAGTTCTGCTACTCCGCGCTAGATGGCGTATTTACATGTTACATAAATACAAAAATATTCCATGTTTTTAATCCTTGCCTCGTATTGCTCTTCTATACTCTTACAAAGCTAGGCCTTAAAATTAAAATTAACAAGCGTATACCTACGTCCACAGCTGAACATAAGCTCATATTATGAAAGTATGTATTTGTCTAAAAATGTGTCTTACAATAGGCTGCGTGTTCCGGGACGGGTTGTGCGTTGTGTATGTGGAGGTGTATCTCCTTGGAGGGGGCCGCCCCCCACCCCCCGTGCGGGGGGGGCCCCTCCCACCCGTGGCCGTGCTGCTTCTGCCCGAACAGCGCGCCCAGCTGGAATGAGAAACGACAACGTAAACACTTTGCAGTAGGAAGGAGTGCCAATGGTAAACTAACTATATAGATATAATATATCCTCTGCCAGAGGGAGAGCTCAATTGGAACAGATCCCCTCTGTACGAAGTACAATGTAATTGGTAAAATCTTAGTTGTGTCTAGATTCTTGTTTAAACAATTCTTATCCTAACACATTATATTGTCTTCCTTTTCTAGTGGCCAAGATCTACAGAATACAATGTTATTCAGAGCGAAGTTACGTGCGGAAGCAAGTTCAATTAATTCCTTTAATGTTAACTAAACCTAATCAATAAACCAGTTGCGATCTAAACACCGTTGTTGGAGTTATCCTTTCTATCCCGGTACCTCTAACAGCCTATGCTCCCGGCCGCTAGGAGCCGCCCAGTGGACGGTGGCTCGCCGGGAACTATTGCACATTGCAGGTCCCCACCGGCCGCGTGACGGCTGGTTATACTATCTTCTACTTCCATCATTTAAATTGTGCAAAAAAGACATCATCACCCCAGCAGGCGTTGGCTCTATAAAATGTTATGTTTGCTCAAAGTTGCAGCTTGTTCCGGCTTCACGCCGTCTGTATTTAGTTCTCACTTTCTTGTGACGAGCGGTCACGGTCGTTGGATCGCGAACGTTTGTTATGCAACCGTTTAACACATCGCCGCGCGTGTCGTCGACAATTGTTATACTGTAGGTGGAGTTAGAATACTTTCGGTTGTTCAATGAACTGTCTTCAATAATGACGAATTCGGCGGAGAAAGTGACTTTCTTCGTGTGTGAGGACGAGGCACGCGCGCGCGCCGTGCGTGCGAGCGAGAGGGGGCGCGTCCCGTTAGCGCTAGGCCGATAGCGAAAGGGGTCCGCGTTCCACTTACAGCTCAGCGACTGATGTAGGACTGATGATGAGCTGCTTGTGTTGGTTGGACGAGTGCTGTGGAGCTCAGAGCTGCCGACGCAGGGATCCCGAATTTGAGTCTTATGTTTCAGTACTTAAAGCGGTATTACACTACACGTTATTCAGGGCCCTAACTACCGGGCCCTGAATATCGTCCGGAACCGGGTCCGTCCCTAAGGGACCCTAAATCTTATTACACAACTCTTAGTTAGGGTCCCTGAATACCGTGTAGTGTAATACCCCTTTTAAGCCTTTTTCTATTTAGGTGTAGTTAGGTATCGGTGTTGGGTTTTAATTCGAGTCGTGTCAAGACAAGAAAAGTAATTTTTCCTATACGAGATAATTCCAGGAGCAGCGCACTGTGCTCGTTGTTTTGCGTGCTTGTTGTGTTTCCTAGTTTTAATTATTAATAACATGAATTTTATGACGTGTCCAAGTGTCCTGTAAGGATATAAAGCAATTTGACTTTGACTTTGCTCGTCCCGTAGCCCTATGTGATGTCTGCAGCGCGGTACGAAGCATCAGAAGATTCTCTTATAAATGAAGCGCAAAGCAATAGGTGTTCTGGGCCAAACAGCACCAGTATCGTGTCCACTGGGGGGCCGCCCAGCAGTGGAGGCGCGTACCCACCTACTGTGCCGTCACTCCGAAAGGGCCCTCACTGAAAACCAGCGCAGTATTGGGCAATGCCTAGTACTGCAATATGCCGAGTTACGAACCATTTTAGCCAATATTATAAATAGTTGTTAGTTTTAAGTCATATAGGTAACTAGATACTTCATTTTTTATTGTATTTAACCCTAGTTGTATAAGCTTTTTTTTAGTACTCTACTTTATCTTTAATTGTTCTTGTGTTTTTTTTCCTTTTAGGGTAAATAAATGAATATATTATTATATTACCTTGAGTGCGCCGGCCAGCAACAACAGCTTGAGGATGAGCGCGGCGAGGGCCAGCGTCTTGAGTCCGGCCAGCGCGGCCAGCACGGCCCAGGCGCTGGCCGCGCCCAGCTGTGGGACAGCGTACCTTGAGTGCGCCGGCCAGCAACAACAGCTTGAGGATGAGCGCGGCGAGGGCCAGCGTCTTGAGGCCGGCCAGCGCGGCCAGCACGGCCCAGGCGCTGGCCGCGCCCAGCTGTGGGACAGCGTACCTTGAGCGCGCCGGCCAGCAACAACAGCTTGAGGATGAGCGCGGCGAGGGCCAGCGTCTTGAGGCCAGCCAGCGCGGCCAGCACGGCCCAGGCGCTGGCCGCGCCCAGCTGTGGGACAGCGTACCTTGAGCGCGCCGGCCAGCAACAACAGCTTGAGGATGAGCGCGGCGAGGGCCAGCGTCTTGAGGCCAGCCAGCGCGGCCAGCACGGCCCAGGCGCTGGCCGCGCCCAGCTGTGGGACAGCGTACCTTGAGCGCGCCGGCCAGCAACAACAGCTTGAGGATGAGCGCGGCGAGGGCCAGCGTCTTGAGGCCAGCCAGCGCGGCCAGCACGGCCCAGGCGCTGGCCGCGCCCAGCTGTGGGACAGCGTACCTTGAGCGCGCCGGCCAGCAACAACAGCTTGAGGATGAGCGCGGCGAGGGCCAGCGTCTTGAGGCCAGCCAGCGCGGCCAGCACGGCCCAGGCGCTGGCCGCGCCCAGCTGTGGGACAGCGTACCTTGAGCGCGCCGGCCAGCAACAACAGCTTGAGGATGAGCGCGGCGAGGGCCAGCGTCTTGAGGCCGGCCAGCGCGGCCAGCACGGCCCAGGCGCTGGCCGCGCCCAGCTGGAAGATGACCGGCAGCAAGCCCGCCACCAGCTTCTTGAACGGACGACCGAACGTGCGCCCTGACAACAACACACACAATTAGTCTCTGTACTTCAATTACTACCTACTTACTTAGCTCTACATAGTATAAAATAAAGCTTTATTAAGCGCTTTCCCTGTCCCTATGTCCCTTTTTCCCTGTGTCCCTTTGTATGCTTAAATCTTTAAAACTACGCAACTGATTTTGATGCAGTTTTTTTAATAGATAGAGTGATTCAAGAGGAAGGTTTATACGTAAAATAAAACCGTGCGAAGCCGGGGCGGGTCGCTAGTATAAATGTCTGTGTGAATATTTGTTATAAGAAATCTCCGTAATTACCTACTTAAGTTATCTGGATGAAATTTGGTAGGTAGATAGTATAGGACCTATAATATGACAAAGGCTAATAAAAACTTTCAAAAATTAAACTCTGGGAGGGTTAAATAGGGTGATAAATTTTATATTGAAAATTATTTTTACTTGTTTCGATTTACTCAAAACTCGGTATGAATAAGGTATTAAATAAATAATTAAACACATATTTTTATTTTTACACATTAACCTCTAGGGGACAATATAACGGATACAAAATCAAACTATGCAGTATACAAGCAGTTGAACTAGCTACAGTATGTTGCAGTTGCATGTAATCTATTGCATGTAATGTATCTAGAGGTAGGTGAACCATATCATATGTATACTATATGTGGCTGGCTGCCTCGTCCCCCGTGTGAGGATGCTGAAGATGTTCAGAGCCTGGAGCAGTGGCCAGGGCTCCGCCCCCGGGGCTGCAGTCGGTCGCGGTGCGCGCCGTCGCGATGTGACCTCAAGGTCGCCGGGTCAAGGGCCGGAACTAGCGGGCGTCGTTCCGCACGATCACATCAATTAGTTCTAGTTAAGAGTAAGATTGTTGGTTTGTGGGCAAGGGTCGTCGACACTACTGCTGAAGTGAGCGATAAATACTATTGAAGCAAGATACTCTACCTCTAAAAGAGAGTATTGTACTTTATATCATGTCGGCGTCCTCTATAATCTATAACACTAATAGTCTAATCAGATGGCTCTCGACTGTATGTATGATGTTATGATCTAGCACTACTATAAAACCTCTTTGGTATGATGTACTCAATACAGATGCAGAGAGAATGTATCATGTACATAGAGTGTGGGATGCGTCGTTGACACAGACACGTGTGTACTGATGCTGGGAGAGCTCAGAGGTCACGCTCGGCGCGGCGGTCACTGGCCGACTGCGGGGCGCCCGCGACATCACCTACTTACATACATACGTGGATGCACCGCGACCAGTTACACACTGGATCTAAATGTCGTTATGTTGCAACACTGCTGTATGTGGCAGAGTATAATGCAAATGGTTAGTTATCTTCACTACATAGTATAAAACAAAGTCGCTTTTTCTGTCCCTATAAGTACCCCTTTGAATGCTTAAATCTTTAAAACGACGCAACGGATTTTGATGCGTTTTTTTTAATAGTGATTCAAGAGGAAGGTTTATATGAATAATAAAACCGTGCGAAGCCGGGGCGGGCCGCTAGTAATATATGTAATATACAAAGGCTCCATACTTCAGTCTCAGCACATTTTCTTTTTTGTATAATACAGTACAATACAGTATATACAAAACAAGTATACAAAAATTTACAGTACATTTGTATGAGCATTTAAAACCTTCAAAATTTTGGATCTTTTTTGTAGAGCGGGGAGCGCGTTCAAATCTTTAGTGCGGGAAATGTTTAGGTTTTGTGCTACAGATTCGATTGCATTCCAAGATTGATAAATTATAATAACGTACCAACTTACTTAGTTATACTAATAAGAGGCCGAGACATGTGGAGATATCGAAGGCTCGCAATCATGGAATTAATGTATTTGAAAAACGTTCAGTTTAGGTAGTGCTCAAAACCGACGAAAACAGTTTTTTCGGTTATTTTGTAAATTTTAAAGTTAAAGTAGGTATGTACTTATTTTATTTTATATTATTTTTATTGTATTGTAGTAAGTATGTAAGAGGCATGTGTATGTGTACTCATATGGATAATATTGTCTGAAATAAACGTTTATTATTATTATTATTATTATTTTAAGCTTTTCTATGAATTATTTATGTATAATAGTAGTAAAAAAATATCAATTATTATTAATAAAATGTGATAAAAAAGGTAGATAAAAAAGGTAAATCTATTTCAAACGAGACTTAAATTATTATATCCGAAAAATATAATCCTCTGACAGTCCGCCATAAGACCATGTCATCAGCTAATTAAAGAACAGTAGAGTGTAGTTTTGCAGTCGCAGTTTGTTAATGTCATCGAGCGCTCCGCACAGAGAGCAACCTCTGTTCAAGACACTATCTACTTTATAAAGTGTTGGCTTGAGGTCAGTGCCAGTTGCAGACCAGGTCTATGGTTGCTGGTTCTGGATACACATTCAAATCCAGTCAACAATCTGTGTCGGACGGGAAGGGAGAGACAGCTTGACGAGTTGCGAAGGTCGAGGACAACAACAGCTGGGTTAAGAATTTGGTACTTAGTTGGCAGTAGTTATATGGGATTGGTTTTATCGCATTGCAGTAAATGAAAACTGTTGCGACCGCCGAAGCTTGCAGCCACAGTCTTGCAGCTTCGGAACGTGTGCAAGTCTTCAAAACTATTTATGATTATCGTAAAAACGCTACAAACAACGCTACAAAAAGGCAGCCGGCGACTCACAAAGTCGCAGGCTGCCTTTTTTGTTGACTACAATTATTTATTCTTCGTGATGGTGTGTTTGTGTGCATTGCTTTTTCGCGCTGCACATTTTAAACAAACAAATAATATGTTTGTGAAGATATCTAAACCAAACGATCAGCCATCTTTAAAGTAGAACATTTAGTCCAAAAACTAGAGTGAGAGCGAGCACCCGGAGGTCCACTAATGGGTTTCTTTGAGTCCGGCGATTTGCCTTCTCTGCTCTATTTGTAGCAAAAAGTGTGCAAGCACTCGGTGGAGACAACAATCGATCAAACAGACGGCGGCCTTAATGCGGAGAAACTTGAGTCGGAGAGAATGTAAGTGTACGAGACAAAAACCTTTCGAGGGCGCGCACGCGGCGCGCCTCGATGTCAACTGTGCGGCGCGGATGCTGGACAATGACAGATTGAGAGATCATCATCTCGGCCACAATCAAACATTAACTCATTTATGTTTCGCATAGCTCTCCTCGTATCTCATCATAGACTGGAATGCACTACACGTCCACTACTTTAGTGTGTAACACACCGTGCGGATTGTGTACCACTGCATGCCCGATGGCAGTCTCGGAGAGCTGGTGAGCGGCTGGTGTTTGCGAAATCACCACACACACCTCTGCTAAACAATCATTCACGGGTTAAATAATATATCGTAGTAACTTATTTTAAGTAATCAACAGACATCGGACTATTAAATCCCAATTTTGGAGTTCTGTGACGATTATGGCACAGCCATAGACATAGAATGTTTCACTACGTAAGCCTGCCTACATGGGCACAGCATTAATTAGTACACGAAAGTAACCTCTTTAGATCAACTGACGTCTTTGGGCAAAACTTTGGCGCTATTTCTGGTGTAACCTGCTGCGGTAGAGTACCGTTGTACCGTTGATGCCGGTGTGCGCGCGCAGCATTCCACCGCATTCGCTTTCCCGTCGAGTGCGCGGAACGTGACGTGTCGGTCGAGCACATACCTATTGCCTAGTACGTACCGCAACCACCGACCGTTGCATTACAAACATTACTGCTGCTCTGTAATAGACTACGGGGGAGGGGCTGCGCACGCGACGCGCCGGGTGAACGGACCGCGCGGGCGACGACCGATCCCCGCCCGTTACTATACAATATGTAACATATTACCCTTATAATGCCGAAGGCGGAGGTTTCAGACCCCAATGATGATCAGTTGTGGGGGGGAGGAAATTAAAAATTCCTATTTTCAGTTTCCCATACAAAAAAATAATAATTTCCTAGTGTCAAAATAAAGTGACAACCCTGTCCCTATCCAACACGGGATTTAAATAATATTGAAACGTTTCCATACAAACACCTCATGCGAAGCCGCGGGCAGATACCAGTCTATTAAACACGACCTCAAAGACTGGGGTACAACTCGTCCGAGTCCCCAAACTGCTGATTTAAGATTCGGACGAGTTGTACCTCAATCTAAAATTGAAGAGGACAACTCGTCCTCGGACAAGTTTTCATTCGGACGAGATGTACCCTAACCCATCTCAGGACGGGGGTACAACTCGTCTGAGTCCCAAAACTGCTGATTTAAGATTCGGACGAGTTGTACCCCAATCTAAAACTGAAGAGGACAACTCGTCCTCGGACAAGTTTTCATTCGGACGATGTACCCTAACCCATCTCAAGACGGGGGTAGAACCAACTAATATGTACTTACATATAACTTGTATGTAACTTCCGTCTCAGTGACGAGACACTACCGGCTCATACAATCGGCTTGACCGCCTCTGACCTGACCCAGTGGTGAGGCACCCCTCCCCCCTTCCCCGCCGCCGCCCCGCTACCGCGAGGACGTGCTCTCGACCAGCCACTCTGCATTCCATTAAACCATTCCACTCTACAAAAGTAGTTTAAATGGGTATTTAAATATATTTGAATACCCATTTGTATATCAGTCATCTAGTACCCATAACACAAGCTCTGCTTAGCTTGGGGCTAGATGATGCTGTGTGGAACTGTCCGGAATTATTCATCATCATCATCAGCCTATATTAGTCCACTGCTGGACATAGGCCTCCCCTAATGAGCGCCATAGCGCCCTGTCTTCAGCTTGACGCATCCAGCATCTGCCAGCAGTCTTTCGCAGATCGTCATCCCACGTGGCCGGCGAAGGCGTCCTACACTACGTTTGCCAAGTCGCGGTCTCCACTTGAGAACACGTTTACTCCAACGGTTGTCGTTTCTTCGCGAGATATGGCCGGCCCACTGCCACTGCAGCTTGCTAATTCTTTGAGCTATGTCGATAACTTTGGTTCTCTGTCGGATGTATTCATTACGAATCCTATCCTTCAGAGAAACTCCGAGCATAGCTCTTTCCATAGCTCGCTGAGCGACTTATTATTATTTATTAAATTAAAGATAAACCAGCTCAACGTCCGACTCCTCTATACCCCGTTCTTGGACGCCTTTCTGTTAGCGCCTTCCACCTGTCGTCTTGTGTCCTGCCAGTGTCCTGTCCAGCTCCATTTTACCTTTGTGATGCGAGTCCCAACATCCTTCACTTTTGTATACAGGATGTAACATTTAAATCGGTCAGTATGGGAAAGTCTGAAACTATAAGACATACGAAGATCTCTGCTTAGGAACCATGTCATCGATTTTAGTGACAAGAAAAACTGCATTCACCCATTTAAAATATTTTTTAGATGTGTGAATCTCAGACAGTAGTTTGAGGTGTGAATGCAGTTTTTCTGAATGATTGGATTTCTGAAATATTCTGAATGCAGAAGAGATCTTCGTATGTCTTATAGTTTCAGACTTTCCCATACTGACCGATTTAAATGTTACACCCTGTATAGGGTATAGAAGAGTCGGACGTCCAGCAGCGAGATGGGCAGACGATATAGTGAAAATCGCGGGATGAACCTGGATGAGACTGGCGCAGAACCGTGTGGAGGCACTGAAGTTTGGAGGCCAGTAGTGGGTGAAGTCGGGCTGCTGATGATGATGATGATGAAACCAGCAGCGCATACTAACGCCGAAAAATCTACATTCGGATCTTGAATCCAAGATATGTTTTTTAAAAAACCTAATAGATAAATATTATTGGAGAGTATTTAACGACAGCTGGTATCATCATCAGAGCAAATCGGAAAGGTTCGCAAAAATTGTGGAGCTTGCATTCTTGATGGCATCACAAGTCATCCCTTTACACACTTGAAACCGCACCTGTGTGTGTGTGTGTGTGTAAGCAATTATGCACTTTTCATTCAGATTTTTTTATTTTAGTTTCGTAACCACCTTATGTTTTTGTTATTGTAAAGTTGCCTTGCCATACATAAGTAAATGTCTTCGCCTAAAAAAATACCTTGCTTTCTAAAAACAATGAAAGCCCCAAACTAAGTAGAGCATAAGTAGAGCTTGTGTTAATCTTCCACGTCAATTATTATGGCCAATAGGTACGTATAATAATTACCTTGAAAAGTGTAGATAAGTAATTATGTAAGTACAGGGCCAGAATCATAATAATAAGGTACAAGGGGAGGTATAATACCTACACACAACAAAGTGAGTGAAATGATTCAAGTAGGTAGGTACCTCCTACATCACGTTACCTGATAGATCTATGGTTAGTTGGTATGAACTAAGTGAAGGGCAAAGAACTGACACATTTGTCAGCTCTGAGGCCCTACAACCATCAGAACAGGGGCCGAATTCCACTAATTTCAAAACAAAGCTCTCAATACCGTCATACTATCGAGATGGCTAAAATGACGTTTGTGCATTTGGTATTCTACTATTTTTTTGCGCTTGAAGATACTTTCTTAATTAGAATGTCAAATTGGTAGTCATAAACGTAATCGTCACAGCTATGAATAAATGAACCTCAAAAAGTTTGTGCTACTAGAATAACAAAGAGTTTAACATTTTGACACGATACTACTGGAATGGTGTAGCGATTTATTTAGTCGAATTCGGGCCCTGTGTAGTAGGTAGGAAGCAACCTACCTACATTACTACACTACAATGGGCTGAGTTTCAATCACCTGTTATTCAATCTTCTTTCGCTTTCTCCTATCTCTTAATAATATCTAACAACAAAATATGCTAGTTATCTTCTTACAACCTTTCTACCACCGCTATCTACTTATTTACTCGTATGTGATGTGAAGACATTGTTGTAGAAACATTTCAAATGTGTTTTTATTAAAAATAATCTTTATTTTTGTCAGAGAAACATAATACTTACCTATAGGTAGAATACAATTTACATTTTAAGAATAATTGAACGAAAGGGTTAATAGAATCGTAATAAAGATTTTAGTTCCACGGGAGTGTTTCCAACATTTAAGTTTATTTATCATATATTTAGCTACTACTTAGGTATAAAGCATCCACGAGCCCCAAGCTAAAGTACCTAGAGCTGTTACGTTACGGGTATGTAGTTATGTGTACATAATGAACAACTTCTGCGATTAGCGCCGATAATCCCACTACCTAGCCGTGTCGTAATGAAATATTTACCACAAATATTATTATTTAAACCAAAAAATACTTAGGATTCTAGGACCTACTAGCCCCTAGGTACCTTCTTCTCACCTGTTGTACCTTAGGAACTGTCTGTAGCAAAGCAATACCTAAACCTCCTGGAACGGACGCAGTGCTTACCTTCGGACAGCTCCTGCGGTCCCACGGGAGGGGCGTCATTACAAATACTATCACTTTGGTTCACACTTATAGAGGTGTCATTAAAACTATCCACATTTTTGGTTTTAGCGTCCACTACCACGGGGGTGGCGCGGGCCCCCCGCACGTGGAAAATTAAAAACATACAAATGAATGTCCATCGAGTTTTTCTGTATCGTGATCCTAGTAGCAGAATGTGGAAACACGGGATGAACCACTTTATTATTTCTCGAAGATCCATGTCTTTCACTTGTCGTTAGATTTTCGTAATCCGCGGGAAGTTATAAAAGTGCGAATGGAACGTCATCGCGCGCCGATTCCAAATTCAAACTGTTCGCGCGCCGCTAGCAGAGCGCGCCATTTCTTCTTTCACCGCGCGCGCGAAGGAGGTCCTCTACCTTGCTTGACCACTCGCCTCGCTACACGCGGTAAATAAATCCCAACCGACCAACATGTCGATGATTCAAACACTTTCTTTACATTGTTATTCACATCCTGACCGATTTCCTGAGTTTGTTAGAAGCGCAACGTTTAGTGAAAATTGGAAAGTTTACTTCCTTTTATGTTGCTTTGAGTTTTACTTGGCAATATGTGCTTTGTTGTATAATGATATGCATGTCAATTATCTAGTAGGTGTGACCAATCTTCGCTGACTTGTTTATTAGAAAAAAACCTAATTCAAGTGAAAATTTGGCTAAGGCCGTGAACAGGATTTAGAACCTTGGATAATTTTTGAATGGGCATAAACAATGTCATTGAGCATTAGTGATTTCTGAATGGGCAGATAGAGCTTTAGACGTGGAATATAAGCTAGATATAGGTAGATACCATAGGTACCTTACATTCCAAGCTCACTTTTGTTCGTCTTCGCTGTGCAGGCATATGAGGTTTGAGTTCTTGGCACAATTGAGAGAATAACTCTAGAGAGCCTGTAATGAGCTCTAAATTCAATATCTGACGCTGTCAAGGGATTACCTTGATCCTAAGATCAAGTATTACTACGTTCCGTACAGACAGAGATACCTCAATACCTAAGTTCATCTCTCCTTTCTTCGCCATCTAGACCCTCAATGAGTATCACAGCATTCACAGCGCGTGCCTTCTATGAAACTTAATTTATTTTAGTAGGTCTGTACGGTACTCATTGAAACGAACCTATCAGTTTCGAACAAATTAATTGATTTTCAGAATGCCTTGATAGTCTAGGTAGGTTATTCATAGAATAATGTTCTTGGTGATGGCAAGGTGTTATCTTGTGGGAATATTAGTGATTGTGAACATTATACATAGTAATGAAAAATTATTTTCATTACTCATACTCGGAAAGTAGGTCTGAAGTTGCCTGAAGAGCGGGTTGAAAGTGATACTTTTCAGCCCTAGGGAGAATCGTTTTCAACTGACAGCTATAACGTTACTATTGAACCATGATAGTGGCAGTATAAATGCTGAAGCTAAAAAAAAAATTCGATTCAAAAAAATACGAAAGACTAGGCAGTATGGCTTAATGGCTTTTGCCTGTCCTAGATGGACTAATATATTTAAAAAAAATTGCGGCAATTTGATTTATTTGTTTTCTCATGTTTTTATTTATATGTCCTTGTATTCGTAATGAAAACCAGTGTTTACCTCGGGTGAAAGTAACTTATTTAGTCTCTCGAACTATTGGCATTTGGCAAACCCCATCTCGGGACTAAATAAGTTACTTTCAACCCTTGGGTACCTAACAATGTTAACAACAAAAATTACAATCAAGGAAAATAAAAATTTAAGAAGTACCTTAGTACTTTAAGACTTAGGTATTTAAGCTCCATATAAACCAAGGCTGCCAAGGCACTCATTAGGCCTATGTCCAGCAGTGGACTAATATATGTTGATGATGATGATAAACCAATGTATTAAGTAAAGTAGTTTTCTTCCTGCTACTTACAATTAGCTGCCGTCTGTCCCTCTCCACCCCTCCAGGCGGCTACAACTCCTCTGCCGTTTTGATTTCACTTACAGCACCTGACAAATTTAAATATCTTTAAAAACAACCAAAATTAACAGGGAATAAAAAAAAACTAGTACACAATTGAAATCATTGAGCTAACTGCATGAAGGTTGCAAACAGTCAAAAGGTCAAAAAATATACATTTTGACCTCTTTTCAAATCCCGATTTTGATGGGATTATCTAAATTCGTAAAAGATTAGTGCTAGGTATGCGAGGATGGAATGGAAGGAATGGTGATAAAATGATGTTGAAATGTTTTAGTCATAATCTTGTACCTGCTATATGTGGGTTTCAAAAACATGTAGAATCAAATATAGCACTTATATTTATTTTGAATTATTATTGAGCGTTTTTTAGTAAAATTATTAGTATTTTTAGATATAATTTTAGTTAAAAACAAATGTAAAATGTCTGAATAAAAGGCTTATTTATTATTTACTAGTGACCCGCCCCGGCTTTGTTGCACGGTTGTATTATAAGAATATAAACCTTCCTCTTGAATCACTCTATCTATTAAAAAAAAACCGCATCAAAATCCGTTGCGTACTTTTAAAGATTCAAGCTCTCTGTTCCTCAGCCCTTGGAAAAGCTCTGTCGGAGACACCCCATGGCTCTCCAACACTCGACCTAGGTCCTCGTTCTTTGCTTTTTTTGATAGCAGGCCTTTCAGAGTCGCCACCAGGTTTGCTACCTTCTTCCGAATTCTGTTGAGTGGCGTAGAGCGCATTACATATAAGTCTTCTTTGTTTAGATAGTTTGGTCAAGTTAATCTCACTGAGAAGTTAATGATTCTCTTTTTCAGTTTTCTGTTACCATCCAAGTCAGTTCTTGGATCATGTTCCTTTTTTACTTTATTGAGAGAAAAGCTTACACTTTCTGAGGTTTTGGTAATTTTGTTCTTGGACATTATTGTGGTTCGTTGTGTAACGAGTATCCGGAGGCCGCTCTTACGCACACTCGCGCAGAGCAGACGAAGCTTCGGAATGTAGGCTCCCAGTCAGCGCGCTTCACGTCGGCCACCCATTTCGGAGTTCTTCGTTTCTGAGGAACCTGTTGTAAATAAGTACGGAAAAAAACAGTACCTAATGATGTTCCCTACTTTGGATAATTAGTCTTACAAGACTAGGATAATATAAGGGAAAATATAGAATAGAAATTAGGTACCTATACTGCAAGAAGACCAATGTACCTTGGAACGATAAAATATACGACCAACAATTTAAGTACATACTTAAGTAAAATGTCAATTTTATGATTATTAGTTCTTACCGGTGGAATGTAACGTTGCTATTTTGTTTGGTTTGTCTTCTCGAATCGTTTTTGCAGGAAGCACTGCACAATTAATAACCATTGCAAATCGGTAAAATTGAGAAAACCAAATGTTTTGGACAGATCCTTCGTTTTGTTTATAAACAAACAAAGCAAGCAGTAGGTAAGTTCTATTTTAACGAATCTTGAGTGGAGATGAGAAAGTCATAAAAAAAATCTGTGATGTGCGTGCGAGAAACGTGGAAATAGCTATTTTTCAGAGTATCATTTCCTCCGGACCGCACGGAAAATGCCGAGTAAACAAAAATATTATTTCGTTTCAGCATTTATTTCTTTACACGTGTTTCTCGTCGTTCCACATTAGTTTTCTTATTAGTCCATACTTCATTTAAGTTTCTGTCCCAAAGCCGCTCTCAATAAATAACCAAAACTTACTACATTAAAAGAAAATAATGTCAAACTCAAACAAAACTATATGCAGGGCCTGCCTAGGTTTCAACAGTAGAATGTACGACATACGGAACACCCCGCTGCAAGGAATATTCGAGAAAGTCACTGGTGCTGAGGTAAAAATACTTCCATGTACGCCGTACGCCTTAAACGTCCTAAATACTTACCTTTTCAAATATTTTCCTACAAGTATGTTTGTACAACCTACCTTGCAGCTGATATCAGGCGGCCGAAGCGCCGTGTGTTACTTGTGCAGCGCGCAGCTTCAGAGCTGTGCTCGGTTCCAAGACATGGTGCGACGAGCCGACGGGTGGGAGTTTAAACGACACCTGTCTATGGATACCAAGGTATCTTCACCTACCTATTTGCTTTTTGAACATGATCATTATAATATATTAGTTTCTACCTGTGACTTTGCACCAGTGCCGGATTTATATATTTTTTGAATGCAGGCCACTTCTTTTCGCGGCCCCTTGGAGCCGTTCATTATTAGCTTAGACCCCCCCCCCCCCCGTATACATACAAGGTTCGAATCCTGCAATTGGCAATAACATCTCTTTTACGGAACCCAAAAATTAAATAACAGCAATTAAAATTGCAAAATCACTCCAATTCAAACCAGTTTACGTGTTTGACTTTTATCGTCTGCAATCGAGTGACCGTCCTCTGAAATCTGCCGCCCCCTAGGACCCTGCCGCCCCTAGGCCGCGGCCTATACGGCCTTTTTATAAATCCAGGACTGCTTTGCACGCATTGTTTATATCTATCCTTTTGAGCTTGAGTTACCACATTCATTGCTACTGCCCTTTTTTACGGTGATCGCAAATCAATGTCATTTGAGATGTGGAAATTGTGCGATGTGTGTATTTTCAATCTCAAATCAATTCCTGTTTATAATATTAGTGTAGTAGTATAGTAGAAAGTCACTTGATAATTTTGACGACCGACGACGTGGCGCGGTGGGCGAAGGTCCGCCTGCGACGCAGGAGGTGGTGGGTTCGATTCCAGCCTCGGAACAAATTTGTGTACGATCTGCAGAAATTTGTTCCGTTGGTCTGGGTGTTTTCTATCTATAATAAAAAATATCTATCTGTGTAATGTATTAAGTATATCAGTCATCTAGTATCCATAACACAAGCTCTGCTGCAACACAGCTTGGGGCTAGATGATGCTGTGTGGACTGTCCGGAATTATTTATTTATTTATTTATAACTCAAAAGTTGCATGATATAAATACACAGTAGGTACATGTGGTTCCAGTGGCCGCACCTCTCGTCCCTGAGCAGCTTGCGCAGGACGGCGGTGGACTGCCTGAGCCTGCCGGTCCAGGAGCTCACGGAGGGCACTGTCTCCGTAAAGATGGAGCCCCTCGAGGTTAAACAGGAGCTCCAAGAGGTTAAGGTTGAAGGTATGAGTCTCTAGTCAGTGCAGGTTAATATATAATATATTTTCTTCTTCACTACATAGTATAAAATAAAGTTGCTTTTTCTGTCCCTATTTCCATATGTCCCTTTAACTGCTTAAATCTTTAAAACAACACAACGGATTTTGATGTGGTTTTTTTTAATAGATTGAGTGATTCAAGAGGATGGTTTATATAATAAAACCAAGTATACTAGTAATATATAAAAGAACATGAGATTTTTTGGAGACAATGCCCTAACAATATCAAGTTAAGTTAAATTTGGAGGGTAGGTTAAAATGTAATAATTTTTGAAAATTGTACTCCTACCTAAGGCGGTGAAACAGTGGTCCCATTTGCCTTGAACTGAGAAATATAAAATTACTGAACACATGTTTCAGGATTTTTAAAAAACCTATAAAAAGGGGATAAAATGGGTGTTGATGTTATGGAAGTTTTAGTAACTAACCAGTGTGGCGCAATTTAATAATAATAATAATGTTGGACAATCCACACAGCATCAAATATATTGAAATCATAATAGCTATTTGCTATAAACTTCCATAAATTTGTAGTTCTATCAAGGGCGCTCCACATTCTCACGAGACATTCACGCGAGAATCTCCGGAGATTCTCAGCGAGAACTGTAGCGAGAACTTCTTTGGGTACACACTCTCGCAAAGTTCTCAAATAGTTCTCACTACAGTTCTCGCGCTCGATGACGATGGACGCAGAAGTGACCGCTGCGGCAAGTTTATTGTTATGCGGCTCGTGCGCTACTGAGAAACATGCGAGTGTGGAGTCAATACACGTTCTCGCCTGTTCTCACGTTCTCGCGCTCCTTTGTCTCGCGCCAAAAAACCGACAAAAAGTGGAGAAAAGCCGGAGAACAACGCGAGAACTTGAGAAGAATACGCGAATCGCTTCCACATTCACGTTTCTCGCATGTTTCTCGCGTTTTCGCGAGATTCTCGTGTGAATGTGGAGCGCCCATCAGAATGAAGAGCATAGATACAAGCCATTTTGTAGTCAACGAAATGGAAAGCTAATATTTGGATAATTTAATGTGGACTTCCACTACACGATATTCAGGGCCCGGTAGTTTAGGGCGATTGGGGAGCAAGGCTTGCCGGGTCCGTCCGGTCGCCCTAGTTAGGGACCCTTACGCTATAAATGTTATTACACCTCTCTTAGTTAGGGTAAGGGTCCTTGAACATCGTGTAGTGTAATACTGCTTTTAATCATCATCGTCCTTGAAAATACTTTGTCTTTTCAGATTACTCATCTGAAGACGACTTCACAATGATCCCAGAAGAATTAAACATGGCCGCCGCCGCTCCGGCCGCGCCAATTTCACACCAGTGCCTCAACCAAGAAAAAACAATACACCACTGCCGCTTCTGCCTCAAAGAAATATACAGCCTCGAACTACTCGCGCGCCACGAGAGCTCACACGACATAGAAACCTGTCACATTTGCAACGCCGAGTACCCTAGGAGTAAGCGAGACAAACACACCCGTAAGCACACAAAACCATTCGAGTGTCACAAATGCCACAAATCTTTTTCCGAGCAGAGCACCCTAAAGAAACACTTGACGTCGCACAGCGACACGAAACCCTTCGTCTGCTTGGTCTGCAGCAAGGCATTCTCCCACAAGACGTACCTAAGTGTTCATAAGAGATCGCACACGGGAGAGAAGCCGTACACGTGCGGGCTCTGCGCGAAGACGTTCACTCAGATAGGTCACCTGATAACTCACCGACGCACGCACTCGTCGCACGCGTCGCACGCGTCGCACGCGAGCTCGCGGCTCGAGTGCGACACGTGCGGCGCCTCCTTCGCCTTCCGCTGCTCGCTCATCAAACACCTCTCGCAGCACGCGCGCGCGCGCCCGCTCTCCTGCCCGCACTGCGACAAGTCGTTCGCTCGCGCCGACACGCTCGCCGTCCACGTGCGCTGTCACACCGGGGAGAAGCCCTTCAAGTGTGACGTCTGCGGGAAGGCGTTCGCGGCTAAGGCTAACTATAGGAAGCATGTCAAAACGCATCGGGATGACTTGGACTCTGAATGATTGTGTCCGTGACTTGCCCGCGTTCTTCACTATATAGTTTAAAACAAGGTTGCTTCACACTATCTATCTATCTGTCTGTCTGTCCCTACGCATCTTTAAGTTCGAAACACACAGAAGCCGGAGGCGAAGGCGTGGCGGTTTTTCCTATGGCACCGCGCCGTCACCGCCTGCGGTGTGTGTGTAGGCTTTCATATGATTCAATAGAATACATCTCGCACGCCTTCGCCTCCGCTCCGCCTCCGGCTTCTGTGTGTTTTGAACTTAAGGGGTCGTTAGTAGCCGCCTTTAGTAAGCACCATAGAGGGGCGGGGGTCTTTGCTTTGCTTATTTTTGATGACATGGGGGGAGTGGGATAGGTATCTAGTTAGTGATTACGTCAGCAGTTATTATTTACTTTTTCATTACTCATACTCGGAAAGTAGGTCTGAACATGCCTGAAGAGCGGGTTGAAAACTTGAAAGTGATACTTTTCCGCCCTAGGGAGAATCGCTTTCAACTGACAGCTATAACGTTACTATTGAACCATGATAGTGGCAGAAAAATGCTGAAGCTAAAAAAAAAATCGGCTTTATGGCTTTTGCCTGTCCTAGTAATGACCAATAAATAAAAAAAAAATTTTAACGGCAATTTGATTAATTTGTTTTCTCATGTTTTTATTTATATTTCCTTGTATTCGTAATGAAAAGCACTGTGTTTACCTCGGGTGAAAGTAACTTTATTTAGTCCCTCGAACTATTGGTTGGGTAACAATGTACTATTACACATATCGCAACCACACACATTGTGTATGCAGAAATTGAAATGCATTTTCGGGGATTCCTACAAATAATGAATACGTTTAGGTAGGTACCTACTCGCTTAGAACTGAGTAGGGGAATTTCCGCGCTATTATCTTGTCTATACAGGGTGTGGCGTAATGATTGGATTATCCTTTACCCACGGTTGGGGGGCATTGGGACTGTTCGGAAAATTGTACAATTTGTATTTTGTAAAAGTGTCACGGTTTTCGAGTTATTGGGCATTTTTGAAAATTTTATGAATTACACCTTACTCACTCTTTTAGTGCCAAATGAAAAATACAAAGAATTTTCCCTCAACCATGGGTAACTATCCACTCACTGACTATCCACTCATTACGCCACACCCTGTATAACTGCTACTCACAAATCAATCGTGCCAATGTTTACGTAGGCTTGGGGGGAGGGGTAAGAGCTTTGCTTGCTTTGCTGAGGAGGGGGAGGGGTGGGTTAGTAATTGCAAAATATCTGCTTACGTAATACTCGAATGGCCCCTAACACTCCGCAACGGATTTTGATTCCATAGAGAGATTTGAAGAGAAAGGTTTATATGTAGTTATACCAGCGCCCCGCCCCGGCTGTGCACGGTTTTATTTTATGTATAAAACTTCCTCTCGCATCACTCTATTAAAAAAATCGCATCCGTTGCGTAGTTTTAAAGATTTATGCATACATAGGGATACAGGGACAGAGAAAGCGACTTTGTTTTATACTATGTAGTGATTACACGTGTGCGAAGTCGGGCTGAATCGCTAGTGTTGTAATAATTACCAAGTTATTCCAGTCTACAATGTGATTCTTCGAACCTTGATCAAAAGAAATGTGCGGATACACGACACATATTTATCGGTAAAAATCAAGATAAAAAAAATTATATGTTATTTATCTCAAAAACAAAGCAGTTTTAATAATTTTTAAAATGAAGACTACTTCATCTGGTTTTTTCTTCGTTTCTTTTTGAGTAAATGGTGTATTTTATTCGAAGTAGTCTCATTTGAAAGCTAGATAGTTTACCTAGCTAATAAAATAAATAAAAAATACAAATACGATACATAAGCGTAGTAAAAACAGTATTTTTTTAGAAATAAGACAAAAAAAAACGATTTTTATTTTATTTTTTCTCTGTAACTTTAAACATGGGTAATTAAGGTGTACTTTTTTGCATGTTGTATTAAACTTCATAATTTATTCTACAAATCCTTCAAAAACTGGGGTTCTATCTCTTTCCGTTGTCATGTTATTCACCATTTAAATTAGGTACTTTCTGCCATTTAGATTAAATCAGTTGAGATTCCTGTTGATATCTGTACTTGACTTGTGTTAAAAAAAATAACATTAAATTTTTTTTATCTCGGTTTTTATCGATAAATATGTGTCGTGTATCCGCACATTTCGTTTGATCAAGGTTCGAAAAATCACATTGTAGAAGCGACAGAGTGTCTGTCTCTGACTTAGATAGTAAGCCCTTGCATTCAGCAACAAGTTATTGTAGTGTAGACCTTCAAACAGAACTTATGACAGTTGATCCTTTCATGTCAAAGGTGAATACACCATGTAGACAAGGTCAAAGCCAAACACCTGTCATTAAAGGTAGTAGTAAAATAAAAAAATATATTAAATTAAGAAAATTCATTAGCAAGTCTGAGAAGAAAATTAGAAACCAAAAACTACTTCTCAATAAAGTTAAATTGAGCAAGGAAAAATGTAAGTGTAACTTGCAAGTAGAATTGGACTCCTGTTATAATTTAATAGGACGTAACACTAAGAATTTAGATCATATGGAAGAGAAAATGGCAAGTTTAAAAAGGGCACTTCATGATGTATCCGGTAAATATAAACAAGCCCAAAAAGATGCAGATGACCGTTATCTCAAAATGCAGGACATTTTACACAATGAAAGTACATATGTTGAAGCACGGCATAACAGCACTCAAACAGATCTGGAGATGGCCCGAATACACTGTACCAATCAAATTAAAGACTGTGCTGTAAATACTGAGAGTACACATGTTGAAGTACAGCATAATTTCACACAAACTGATCTCGAGATGGCCACCATATGCTGCAACACTTTAACTGAAGATTCTACGAAGCTTGTGCCCTCATCACCGATGAAGTCTCCATCCGCGTTCCTGGCGGCGCCGCCCTTGCCTTCGCACGGGGCCCACTGTGGTAGCTATAAAGCTCCGATTGTACTCAATGAGGGTCCAGTTCAAGCTGCACCATCTTTAGTTAAGGATTTAGATTTTGTGTTAGACAATCAAAATATGTACTAGGAAGACTGTTATATATTCAGATAAGTTGGGTGCAGGTATGGGTCTAAAACTGCGTGACCTTCTTGTACAAAATGTTGTAAATAATTGTTATCCACATTCTAATATAAATAGAATTACCGATTATATACAGAAAGATAACTCCCTAAATCAAAGCACCACTTTCATAGTTCAGCTAGGTGAAACTTGTGTAAAACGGTCACAATTGCTTAGGTTTGTTGAAGTACTTTTAGGAAAGGTAGAGAATGGACTGGGGAAACTTATTATTTGCTCGTTCCCCTACTCAAAGTCACTGACACTTAAACAAAATGATAATTTATTTAAAAATAACATGCTGATTTACAACATGACATGTCGTCATAATGATGTATTATTTTTTGATACTAATAATTTTATTAGTAAAACTATTTTGACTAGGGATACAGTGGACCTAACCCACCAATGTAAAAAGATAATTGCTAAATTATTAGCATATAATATTTTTGATCCCGTTATAAGTAGTATAACGCAGTTACCTGACGAGCCTGTACATGTAGTTAGTAATAGTACTAATGAGGGCATTAAAGCTACAGTGTCAGTAAACTCAAATTTAAACTGACCGCGACGACAATGGGAAAGCAAAAAGCCATATTTCACATAGTCCATCAGAATATACAAGGCTTACCCAGCAAAATCCTAGAATTAGAATTATTTATGAATCATTTAAATGTAGATGTTATGTGTATAACAGAACACTGGATTGTAAAGAATCAGTTACTTCCCTTTTATAATAACTATTGTTTTGTAAGTTCATATAAAAGAAAAGCTGCAATTCGTGGTGGCTCTCTGATTTTAGTAAAAAATAGTCTTAAATGTAAAGAAAGAAAAGATATTGTAAAACTTTCTATTGAGAGGACTATTGAACTTTCTTGTGTGGAATTGGAGCGACATATCGTTGTGTGTGTATACCGCCCTCCTGACGCAGATCAGGTTGCTTTTGAATGTACTATGGAAGAAGTTTTGCTGAAAGTATTTACTTGTAGGAAGGATCTCATTGTTTGCGGTGACTTTAATATAGATATTTTATCAAATCCCCTTGCCGACAGATTGCTTAATTTATTCAAGTGCTTTAGTTTACAACATCTTTTTAATGACCCCACTAGGGTAACCCAAACATCTGCCACCTGTTTAGATAATATTTACTGTAGTCAAACTCCAACCAGCAAAGCAGTAATTAGGCATTTCCAATCAGACCATTATGGTCAAAGTGTTAATATTAGCTATAATGATAGAAATAATGTAGAAAAATATACCTGCAGGCCAATAACAGAGAACCGTATTAAGAATTTTCAAAGTAGAGTAGAACTAGCAGTATCTAATATATCTTGTTCTGATGACCCCAATGAATTATTTTCCACACTTTTGAATGTCATACACAAGGAACACAGTGAAGTATTCAAACTTAAAACATGCACAGTGAGAGATAGGGTCGGATTTGTTGATTGGGCCACTCCGGGTATTTATAAAAGTAGGAATAGACTCTATGACCTTTATGCTTCTAGAGAAACTATGTTACATGATCCTGCGTTTCTATTGTATGTAACCAACTATTCTAAAACATTTAAGAAAGTCTGCAACACAGCCAAATGCCTGTTTTTAAAGAATGTTATAATAAAATCATCTCATAAAGTAAAAGCAACATGGAGACTAATAAATAACGAAACAGGTAAATCAAAGCCACGTTATAAAGAAATAAGGTTAAAAATTAATAATTCAATTCTTATACATGAAAAAGATATTGCCAATGCTTTTGATGCATTCTTTTCTGCTATTCCTAAAGTTGTTACCCAGTCTCTAAACTCCTCAGCATCAATGGCTGTTAAATTTTTAGAATCTTCAGTTGCTAGATGTAATGAGAGTTTTATCTTTAGTTATGTAAATGCTAATTATGTAGTGAAAACCTTTAAGTCAATTAACATTAAAAATACTGAGGATCTCTGGGGTATATCCACCAAAGTATTAAGTTCAATTATTAAGGAAATGGCTCCTTGTTTGGCCTATATTTTCAATAGCTGTGTCGACGCAGGAATTTTTCCTGATCTCATGAAATATAGTAAGCTGGTTCCTCTTTATAAATCTGGTAGCCACACTGATCCGGCCAACTACAGACCAATTTCAATACTTCCTGCTATGAGTAAAATTTTTGAAAAAATTATTCTCATCCAGTTGACTTCTCACTTCAACCTTAATAGGTTATTCCATGAAAACCAATTCGGCTTCACCAAGGGTAGATCAACAACCGATGCTGGTTCAGTTCTGTTAAGGCATATATTGGAGGCCTGGGATAAAGCCAAAAACGCTATTGGTGTATTCTGTGACCTTTCTAAGGCTTTTGACTGTGTGGATCACAGTACATTAATTGAGAAACTTAAACATTATGGAATTAAGAAAAAGGCACTGGATCTTATGAAATCATATTTATCTGATAGAGTTCAAAAAGTAGAAGTTGGTAAAGAAAGATCTACGGGCTCAAATATTGAATTAGGCGTACCTCAAGGTTCAATATTAGGTCCCTTTTTATTTTTAGTTTATGTAAATGATCTTCCCTTTCTAGCAAAAGATTTTTGTGATATAGTCTTATTTGCTGATGATACTTCACTAATTTTTAAAGTAGACAGAAATAAATATAATTTTGACGATGTAAATAATTCGCTGTCACAAATACTAAATTGGTTTACCGCCAATAACCTGTTACTTAATGCTAAAAAAACAAAATGTATAAAATTCATGTTACCAAATGTTAGAGAACTCCCAACTCAAATCATGTTAAATAATGAGATTGTTCACTTCGTAGACTCTACTGTATTCTTGGGGTTGCATATTGATTCAACTCTTCAATGGCAACCACAAATTGATGCTCTCGCGGGTAGGCTTAGTTCAGCAGCATATGCAGTGAGAACAATTAGATATCTCACTGATCAGGACACAGCTAGGTTAGTTTATTATAGTTACTTCCATAGTATTATGTCTTATGGTATTTTGCTGTGGGGACAGGCAGCTGATATTCAGACTATCTTTGTTCTTCAAAAAAGGGCGGTGCGTGCAATTTATAAATTAAAGCCACGTGACTCCTTGAGGGAATTATTTAAAGAAATAAATATTCTAACTGTAATTTCGCAATATATTTATGAAAATTTAATGTATACACACAAAAACAAGAGCAACTTTTTGAAAAACTGTGATGTTCACAATAGAAATACAAGAAACAAGGACAAACTACACATCCCTTCATTTAGATTACAAAAATTGGGGAAATCATTTATGGGTAATTGTGTGCGCTTCTATAATAAGCTTCCATCTGAAGCAACTGAACTTTCTATTCGTAAATTTAAACAGTACATAAAACTAAATCTTATCAAGAAGGCATATTACTCCATAAATGATTACATCAATGACGTTAGTGCTTGGCCAGATGTCGCTCAGTTCCACATCGACAATAGTATGTAATTATTTATAAGGCAAACATGTATTAGACACATAAGTTATACACATGCTAGTGGTTTCTATTTCGCCTCTTCCACTAGTGGACAAAAAATTGAGGCGAATTAAATTAAATTTGACTTGTCTAAGTGCTTATTTTGTAAGCCTAAAGAAATAAAGATATTGATTATTGATTATTGATTATCTCATTTTTGAAGAGCAATTTAATTTTCTTTATCAATCACACTGATAATGGATGCATGGATTGATGGATGTTTGTTACCTCTGCACGCCTAAACTACGGAACGGCAGAGTGATTACGGTAAAATCTCCCATCCAAAATTTGACTTTTGGAGGCCCTTTCGATGGCTTTCACTATTCCCTTTTCCATTCAATTGCAATTAAATAATCCATCGAAGGACAATTGCCAGTCCCAGCCGAAATTGAAGCCCATGAATGAACGAAATTAGTGTATTTGACACTAAATATAACGATAGGCCAGCATATAATTTTCATTTTCATGTGTAAATTTGAGAGGGAAAGCTACAAACAATACTATTTCAGTTGATGAAGGAGTTTTAAGGACTAGATTTACGCAAAAACGATAACGAAACGTAGGAAAGCGCTTTGTTTACTTCATGTTCATTCTATTTTCCATCCAGCCATAAAAAATGTGTAATTCAATTTGTCCCATCCATGGAATCATAATGTTTATTACCCGGTCTCCCATCCATGGATCCAGTGAGAATAGCGTAATTACTCTGCGGATCGGGCTGTCATTTTGAATAGGCATAACAGATACGCTACTATTCATCCATTTTGAGGCGGGTCAACGCAGACTGGAATTTCAGAGTGATTATTCCTTTTAGTGTGTAGTGTAAGTGTACTAAGAAAGAAATGTTGACAATTTTGCATCCCAGGGGCTTTGAAAATGGGTTGAATGCAAACCAAAATTGCTGTGTATTCAAGGAACTATTAGAAATATACTACATGCAGGTTCCGCTTACAAAATACACACACACATACACACACACGTTTTATGAATTACAGTAAAACCCGCTTAAGACGATTTCTCAGGGACCCTACCAAAAACGCGTCTTAAGCGAGAAAGCGTATTATGCGGGATAGGGAAAATAAAACGTAAGTACTTATTATTATGTATTTTGTTCTAATTTTGGTATATATAGGTAGGTATTCAGTTATACCTAAATTTATAAATTACGTTAAATACGTAGTGTAATATTTATTAATTACATTATTTAAAATTACTTAGTTTGGTTTGACAGAAAGATTTTTAGCAATCAAAAGATTTTCAACATAATTCAACTTTTGCAGTGCGTCTTCGCTTTAATCCAAAGAAGCTACATAGTGTCTTAAATCATTAACAGCTGGTAATGCCTGGGCGGTTGACAAAACCGGAGTTGACTCATCTTCGTCTTCATCATTATCACATAGGGCCTCGCTTTGTGTGTTATTCACATTCTCAATAAGGTCTTCAATTGATTGAATTTCGTACCTACGGTGCTACATTGCCATCAATGTAAGAATATCCAGGAAAACCCTGCAGTATCAAGGGTTCTTCTTTGCTAGGTTATACCTGTCGCGTCGGCTCAGACTCGGGCGTATTAAACGGGTTGACGAATCGTATTAAGCGTTAAGAAATGTATGAAAATATGTCTCAAGTTGCAGGGACTGGCGTAAAGTGGCGTATTATGCGGGAAATCGTATTAAGCGTGATCGTCTTAAGCGGGTTCTACTGTATTTCGGAAAATTGTACACAATTTATATGTAAGTTACAAAATGTAAATCTGCCTAGATTGAAAGATTGGTTTTATCTCATACTAGCATGTGTAAATTAAAAATCAAAGTCTGCGTCTTCTTAAGAAATGAAGGCGCAGTTTAAAAAGGTTAGTTAATTGTTGATTAATTATTGTTTTAAATGACTTCATTGTTTCAAAAGGTTTATTGTGTTGTTAGTCTTAAACAAGTTTAATCTTAAGATCCAAAGTTGTTATAATTGTATTGTCGTTTCGAAAATATATTTTATACTTATTACGAAGTTTCTGACCTGAGAACAAACTAAAAATATTTATCCTATCATATTAATAAAACATCTTTATTAACAACGAAAATTACAAGCAAAGGAATAGAAAAATTACAACTAGTATTTACAATTGAAACTATTGAGCTAACTGCAGACGGTTGCAAACAGTCTAAAGGTAGCTCAATTGATCCATGTCAATACCAGTCGGAAGCGTCCCCAAGACACTGGCTGCATTACCACGCTGTATGGCAATGCTGATGCGCTGAGCCAGATACTCACCAGCTCTCGGGTCACGCGTCGCATCGACCAGACGCTCAGATAATTTTTTAAAAACCCGGAGAGCCTCGGTACCCCACGGACCTAGGGTCTCGAATCCAAGGGGAGCAAATGCGTAGGTTCTGTCGAGACCTGCATATTTGCGCCTCTTGAGATCCTCGGCCAGATCTGCCGCCGCACCAGCCCTAGTGGATGTCCTTGAAAGATGGGAAGGTGCAAGTGTGTCGACGCATGTAGCATTAATAAAAAGGGGCCTTGTCAATATTCGAGCTGGGGCAAATAGGAATTCAAATATCACACTATATGTTCGTTTCTACACGGCCTAATAATAATGATCAAAATCAAATGAAAACTTATTTATTTGCTGTAATATTTGCCGTTCACCATGATGGGAATCCCTACTTCCTCTGATTCCGTGCCCCTCTTCGTGTTTTTCTTTCTTTTGCCCTTCTTTCCTTTTCCCTCCTTCCCTGGGCTTTGCTTTCCTGATCTTTTTATTTGCGTTCCATTGTTTGCTGTCCTCTTAACTTCAGTGCCATTATTTGTAGCGACTTTCACTTTGCTCTTGACCTCCGGTCGCGCCACTGCGTTCTCATCGCTTGCCACCCGCGCGACCCTCTTGCTCTTTGTATCTCCGAGTATCACATCTATCCTTTCGACCGAGGACACCTGCTCATCTCCGCTGAAATCGGTTTGCGGCTTGGAATCTAACCTCTCGGTGAGTCGTCTCATGACCTTCCCGGTCAAGCGATTCGTAATTTTGTCTATCATTTCAGAATTGGAAAGGCTCTTTATGATCTCGATCAATTCGTCGGTGTTCAAGGTCAAACCGGACCTTTTCTTGTGGAGCAGAAAACTTTGGATGAAGAACTTTTTGAACATTTGTTTGGTTTCGTCAGAGTCCGAAGATGTTGCAATTTCCCAAATTACTGCGATAGCTAAAATGATTTTTGTTGCAAATTGGTAAGGCGTCTCAAGAGTGGTTAGTACTAAGTGATCCATTGCCGCCGCCTCGTGCTGACGGCAGCAGACGGCGGCAGGCCGCGGGAGACCCTGCGAGTCGACCCGCCGGAGACCAGGCAGCGTTAAGGACATAATTTTATATTACTGATAGCAGATAAACTCACCAATAAAATGCGATAACATTACGATGAAATCCTTTCTATTCTCTATTTCTTCCGCTAGTAAAGTATAATCGTTCACATATTCTGAGAGCTTTTATAAGCGTCAAAATTACCTGTACCACCTACCTATTGATTTAGATTCATATTTTAAATATTATATAAAACGGCGCTTAAATAACTACAAATTGGTTGCACGGTTTCGTAAAAATACTTTGTTTTTATAACTATTGGAAAGCAATAAACATTTTATGAAACTGGCACCTTATCACGTTTGTTCGAATCTATTGATCAGAATTTGTTTCATATATTTTAATAGAAGCATACACGAAAGATATGTTAATTTTGATATATCTGTTGAGTAAGTATTTTACAGTATACAAAATAACATAAAATAATGATTAAAATCTAAATTAGCTATTTTCAGCCGTCCTCACCACTATATGTCAAGGTAATGACCAATATATCCCAAAACCACAGGCTTTTAACATAAAAAGGCAAATGTCAAACAATAAGCAAAGAAACATGACTTATATGAAAATGAACTATACGAAACCAAATCAGCAATCAATGGATAGTGCATCGCTGCTAATGAAAAGGAAGATCAATAGTATGCGAAAGATGAAAGAAAGAGACATGATGATGAACAGACCTAACGTGAATAACAGAGAAAGAAGTATGCCCGCTTGGAATGCGCCAAGGACCAAAGATAGATTAAACACTCAAACTAATGTGCCAAGAAAGATGAAAGAAAGAGACATGTTGATGAGCAGACGAAACGTGAATAACAGAGAAGGAAGGATGCTCGCTTGGAATGCGCCGTGGACCCAAGATAGATTAAACACTCAAACTAATGTGCCAAGAAAGATGAAAGAAAGAGACATGTTGATGAGAAGACGAAACGTGAATAACAGAGAAGGAAGAATGCCCGCTTGGAATGCGCAATGGACTCAAGATAGATTAAACACACAAACTAATGTGCCGAGAAAGATGAAAGAAAGAGACATGTTGATGAACAGACGAAGCATGAATAACAGAGAAGGAAGGATGCCCGCTTGGGATACGCCATGGACCCAAGATAGATTAAACACACAAACCAACGTGCCAACAATCACAGCAGCAGTATCAACTAGTTCATCATGGAATATGAAATGGTCGAAATCCGACATGCCTCTCAATGAAAGACCGGGATCTATCATATCTGCCGACTTTAATACAAAGTTGTTAATGGCGGGTATGCCTTGGCCTCGAGACTTAGATACTTCCCTAAAGTCTCTAGTTGACAGAGCGACAGTAAACATTGATAGCCAAGGGTTAAAATTGCCAGTTAAAAGTGGCAGAAGGTCTTACAATCAAGACAGTCATGAGTATGTAAAGTATGAAATTCAAGATGAACTGAAAAAATCTTTTAAGAATATCGACCAACAACTTTCAAATTATGCAAACAGCATCTACAAGTTTTTCAAGCCAAATTATAACCGAAATGACCCAAAACTTGAAGCTATAAAGAAACAAGACCTACCCATCGACGCTAAAGTACACACTCTCCTGAAAACGATGAAGACAAGACGCAAAGGTTCAGCGCTCGTACCGGCGGATGACATCTCAGACATATCTATTTAACGCGCTACATATATAAAGAAGAAGAACGAATACATAACCTAAGAACGAAGTAGGTAAATAATATAAAGTCATGATAGAATTGGTAATTTTCTTTCGAATACAAATTTGCTGGCTCACAACTGCCTATTTGTTTGTTTTGATGGTCATGTTAACGTTTAAATCTTTTATTGAAATATATACATATTAGTCATAAATTAATACCGATCGCTTATGTTGTACGTTTCCAACTGAAGCATGAGTTTTTGTTTTTCCAAGTAACACCGCGGGTCATCTGAAAAATAAAACAATGATCTAATCGACGACCGATGCTGCGTGGCTGGCGAAGGTCTGCCTGCGGCGCAGGAGGTTGCGGGTTCCATTCCTTATGTGTTCCAGTGTTCTGGGTCTATCTATTTATGATACTGATAGAAGCAACAGGTATTCGTTCGTTAGTGTATATCTGAGTTATACACTCACGAACAAACATCCGAATCTGAGGAAACAACTTGGGCACGCATCTTTTTGAGAGAACTCCAAACCTAAGTCATGGTTCGAGTTAAGTATTGATCGTTTGTTCGCTGTTGCCGTCCCTGGCTCGGTATTGAAGGTCGCTGCAGCGTACAACGCTGTCGTCGTCAGCGACGTACCTTCCCTGGACTGGTCCCCGAGCGCGCTGCACCGGATGAACCGCAGCACCAGGTCGTCGTCCCCGGCCTCGCGCACGCGGCCGCGCGGCTGCATGCGGCTCTCGGCCAGGTACGGCGCCGACATCACGCACGGCAGCCGCGTCGCCAGGTGCAACTCTGACAGTCAAACAAATAACAACCAAATTAACTCTACATCTTGACTGTTTTGTTTAGAACCGACATGCCTCAAGAAGTTATGTCAAAGGCCAAATTCGTTTTGGGTCGCTGATCAATAGATGTAAGAATAAGAACTAGCATCGCGAGGGTCTGTTTGCCGAACCGAACATCATATGTGCGTTAAAGACATAATTTCGACTGGCTAAGACAGAGGATCGGAATTGGAGAGGAAACCGTCGTCGAGGCGTAGAACGGTCCGCTCCACCTATCGCTGAATTGACAGAGTAAATAAATCATCACATCACTTATAAGAAACAGCTTTGAACTGATATGCCTGGAGAAGTCTCGGAGCGGATGGCAAGATCAGCTCGGGTGAGCCAGTGGGAGGAAGGAACGTCATGATAGAGGAAGTTTCTTTGGATGCTCTTTATTTATGATCGATGATATCAAAATCATAGTGCTTTATTTCCTTTAGACCATACAGGACTTTTGGACACGTCATAAAATACGCGCTTCAATCTTTTTAAGGTAAAGTAAAAGGGCGAACGTGGTCGTACGCCCTCCGGCTAGCTGAAGACAGGGCGCTAATGCGCTCATTAGGGGAGGCATAGAGTAGAGAGGAGTATATCAGCCTATAGGCTGATGATTATGATGAAAAGAGCGATGAAGAAACACAAGATGCCGCAACTCACTCTCGTCCTTATGGTCGCACTGGAACATGCGCATGTGGCACACGCTGAGGAAGGTCCGGTAGACGGCGTGCTGGCAGCGCGCGCACACCATCACGTCCCGCGCCGGACACACCTTGGGGCAGTCCGCCTGGTACTCGTCCATGTCCGCTGGAACGATACCACTTCACCAATACCACGGGCCAGGAAGATGACGGTGTAGAGAGGATACACCCCTGCGGTACACCCATTGTAACTAAAGACCCCGAAGATTGTTTCCCATTAATGGCAACTCTTTGTAGTAAGAAGAAAGTCTCAAAAAATACAGAAGAAACTCAATAAAAATAGTAGAAAATAGTAAGAAGAAAGTTTTACATAATGGAGTCCATACACGCTACGGTCTACCGGAGCTGTAATCTGTGCAGGTATGCCTGCGCTGGTCAACCGAACAATGGTAGCGTGTGTGGGGACGTGCCGGTGTATCGGAGCGCTCTTCAGTAAACCGTACGGTGTCACTCGAAAGAATCGATTTTCGATCTTGCGCCGGTCGCCTGCGCAGGTGCAAAAACCTGCACAGGTCTATTCCCGCACACATTCCGGTCTACCTGCACAGGTCTATTCCCGCACACATTCCGGTCTACCTGCACAGGTCTATTCCCGCACACATTCCGGTGTACCTGCACAGGTCTATTCCCGCACACATTCCGGTGTACCTGCACAGGTCTATTCCCGCACACATTCCGGTCTACCTGCACAGGTCTATTCCCGCACACATTCCGGTGTACCTGCACAGGTCTATTCCCGCACACATTCCGGTCTACCTGCACAGGTCTATTCCCGCACACATTCCGGTCTACCTGCACAGGTCTATTCCCGCACACATTCCGGTCTACCTGCACAGGTCTATTCCCGCACACATTCCGGTCTACCTGCACAGGTCTATTCCCGCACACATTCAGGTCTACCTGCGTAGGCATACCTGCACAGATTACCTCTCCGGTAGACCCGTGTATGGCCAGCATAAGTGACAGGATTCCAGGATACAGAGAGAAAAGGTTATGGTGTTGAGTTTTTCTTTTCTTACCTGACATTTAATTGTCATATCTGAATTTTAAAAATAGAAGTAAACTTACGTTCCTCGTCTGGAAAAGTTAAAGCAAAGTGTAAAGTTTAGCGTAAATAATGCAGCGCTACGTAACTTAGTACTTACTAGCTAAGGTTACAACTACATTAGGTAAGGTTTCCGTGAAAAAATTCTACTCACCTTCTATCACGTTTTTAACTAGAAATAAATGAAAAATGTTATTAAAAATTTCAGATTAAACATAATCATAAAATTAGACGTTTTCTACAAAAACTAAAAACCGATTTCAAATTTGTCCCATTATCAAGAATTACTCAAAAAGCGCTGGTTCGATCTTGTTCTAGTTTATAAACCACACGTGATGACGTGAAGCACCGGCATCCAAATTAAAAAGAACCATCAAATTCGGTTCACGCAAGTTTATATTTTGAAGTCGGTAGAAAATACATTCCTCTTTAAAAATAAGCTGGACTAATTATAATATTGGACTTAAATCGAGACATAATGTTCACTGTACTACTTTTCTTCGTCACCAAGGTTTGCTGTAAGAAAACTTTTAGGGGTTAAGCTCGCCTTAACGATCCCGTGGGAATTTCGGGATAAAATATAGCCTAAAATATGTGCTATTCCAGACTATAATCTCTGTGCCAAATTTCATCCACATCCGTTCAGTAGTTTTTGCGTGAAAGAGTAACAAACATCCATCCATCCATACTTACAAAGTACGTTTATAAAACGAGTAGGAAGAGGTAGAGAGGTACCCAGTGCCGGATTTATATTTTTTATGAGTGTAGGCCACTTTTTTCCGCTGCCCCATGTACAGAGCCGTTAGGCGCCCCCCCCCCCCCCGGTAGGCATACAAGGTTCGAATCCTGCACTTGGCAATAACTTGCAAAAATCGCTCCAATTCAAACCAGTGAACGAGTTTGACTTTTATCGTCTGCAATCGAGTGATCGTCCTCTGAAATCTGCCACCGCCCCTAAGACGCTGCCGCCCCTAGGCCGCGGCCTATACGGCCTATTTATAAATCCAGGACTGGAGGTACCCTTCTTTCCCTTGGAGTGGAAGCTGAAGAGCAGCTCGGCGGAGGCGCTGTCGGAGTAGGGCCAGTCGTCGTGCGGACTGGCCCCGTCCCCGGCGCCGGCACCGTCGTCCGCGGCCGGCGCTTCTAAATGCTGCAGGCTGGCGTCCGTAAGCTCGTCGTGTTCCTCCACCGTGGCTTGCTGAACACAATCATTGGAATCAGCGATGGAGGTGTGATGTATGTAGATCACTGTAGGTAGTTCTAATTAATATATTGTGGGTAGGTGCTTTTTCTCTCAGTTATGCCAGACCGTAATAAACTTCAGCCAAGCAACGTGTCTTTTATTTGGTTTTTCCTGCCGGCCGATTTTCCCATACAACATAGTGCTAAAATTAAAATCTTAATTCCAAATTAGAAACAGAAAAATTGAAAATAGCATAGATATTATTTAAGTAATACAGAAATACTATTTGTTCGTAAAGCCAATTTACATGTCGTTAAAGTATTTGGTCGGCTGTAAGACCCACTGGTAAGTGGGTCCTACAATTACTCTTATAAATAATATGCATACAGACCTAATATCAGTAGCTAATGAAACCAGTTAGGTATAAAGGTGGACGCTGTGTGCTAAATAGTAGGTTATCAGAGTAACAGCAAATTCAGTTTAAGTTAAAGTTAAGTTTAAGATAAGGTTAAGTCTAAGTTAATTTCACAAATCATTTTATATCAATGGTGTGCGTTTGCCCAGCAAAAAGTATCGTCTTTTCAAGAATCGAATGATGCAGATAATCAGCGCCCTATGTCGTGTAAATGCGCCCGAAATTTTAAATTTGCGTCTCCAAGGGCTGCAAAGTTATTTATGAAAAACTGATTTTGCTGCACGAACGTTCGCCCTGCAAAACTTTTTAAAATAAAAGAGTATAGCTGTATTTTAAATATGCAAAAAGAAAGCTTAAATACTAGTCTAAATGTGCCGTTAAAGCCAAATTTGCGCCTCTAAAGATTTTAGAGATATTTAGTTTTTTGCTGGGCGAACGTTTTGGTGATTTCTATATCTCGGAAACGGCTGAACGCACAGTCATCATTTTTTTACCTACAGATCCAGTATAATTTCATTAACATGAGTAGCATGGTTCAGGAGATATTATTGTATTTCCTAGAAAACGGAAAAATGCTCTGGCTCTCGAATGAACAAGACCAAGGACTTCGCGTTAGTGCCGACTGGTACCCATTATATATTCACACGATCCTGTAAAGTTTCGCCGGCCTACTACATATAATAGACGAGTTATTAACGATTTTGTCTTTTTTTTTGAGGTTATCTTGAGTGAAATTACTTAGGATACGAAAACACTAGTTTCCTGTGAGCTGGCTTAATACATGCTTCTACAATAATTAGCGCCCTATTTTAAGAATACGTATGCAAAAAATCATCTTTGTATACCCAATACTTTAGACAATAATGATAGAAAACCATTCGAAATATTTTTGGTAGATAATCAGACCAAATTCGAATGAACATTAAAAAGCGGCCGCACGATACTACAAGCTATCCTTCCTCGCTTGGTGGCGTTGTAATGAAATTTAAGTAGGACAGATGCGTACAGAATTGTTAAGTAGAAAATAATAATTATGTTACGAAAAATATTATACATGAAATAAAATGTGAATTATTTTGTTTTTAATAATCTAACTATTATAATAAATGGGAAAGTCTGTGTGAATGTTCGTTATAAGTAGGTAATCTTTGTAACTACTTAAGTTATTTTAATGAAATTTCGTAGGTAGGTAGATAGTTTATTGTAAATAGGCTATAATAGCTAAAATTTGGAAATTTTAACCTCTGAGGGGGTTAAATAGGGTGGTAAAGTTTGTATGAAAAATAATTTTTCCTAGATTCGATTCACTCAAAACTCGGTTTAAATGAACTATGGATTGATAAACACGTAGGATTTTTTTCTTTTTACACAATAACTCCTAGGGGGTGTGCAATAAATTCCTGAAATATGTAAGAAAAAAACTCTGGTTCGTGGGCAAAGCTGCGGGGCGCATCTAGTACACTTTAATTTGTAATGTAGCATGTAGGTATTACTAAAAATAAATTGTCCGGAGACAACGGCACATCTGTGTGTGACCAAATCTGTGGCTGTGAGATAGTAATGAATGAATCGATTCCCGCCTCGGAACAAATTTGTGCACGATCTGCAGAAATTTGTTTCGTTGGTCTGGGTGTTTAATATGTATAATAAAAAATATCTATCTATGTAGTATATTGTATATTAAGTATATCAGTCATCTAGTACCCATAACACAAGCTCTGCTTAGCTTGGGGCTAGATGATGCTGTGTAGACTGTCCGGAATTATTTATTTATTATTTATTTATTTAATGATTCAACACCAAATACCTATACAACTTGACATCTGATCTAGCTTGATGTGCCGTTGACAGTATAGGTATTTGTTTTTTTTTTAGAAGGTAAGTAATAAACAAAGATAATAAAACTGTATTGTTATTTCTTATAGACAAATAACAATGAATATGTTTTTGAGACGATCAAAACATGTAGGTATCAAGCATTAAATAAAAATTACAAATAAATAAAAATGCAAGTGTAACGTAACTCCTAAACATAACAAAAAGTTTTCTATTACACGTAACTAAAAATGGTAAAAATGATGGACAAGAAATCTTGTACTTCGTAATCGCTACAAACATAAGCCATTTCTATTCATTTTCTTAATTTAGTTATTAAATCAAAATCACAGTAAAATACTAACATAAACAGTGTACCTACCTACCTATACTGTTACTTAAAATAGAACTAGGCATAATATGCCTAATACTATATACTAGAATATAACATTATTATGATAAAGATCTTTCAGTTTTATAACTCACAGCTCTCATGTAAATAGTAGGTATTAATTTACCATTGCGCATGATAAAAATAGTTTCTTGTATTTACTTATTATTATAAAATGACCTTCTAATACTCAATCACAGACATTACATAAGTTTCAGGTATTATTATTAAACAACCTACTACTACTCAATCACAGATTGACATTTTACATAGGTACGTTTCAGGTAAATTAAGTATTTCAGCCATATTAAAATTATAGATTGGTTTAGAGTTCTAATTAAATACCTTAAATAAATAATAATACCTATATTATAATATATTTACTGGCTATTATTAATTATTATTTATACCATTATAATATTGGTATGAAAAGGTTGGCTCGTTAGGATTTAGCAAACAAACAAACCAGCCTACTAATTATTTATTCTCAAAAGAGCCGTGGATTATTTTCTTAAATATCAGGGGATACTCTTTAGGATTATCAGATAAAAAAACATATGTAGGTATACTTACCTACGTACTTGCCTACGTATACTTACTAAGTAGGTACCTACTTAATTATTTATTGAAAAGAGCATTTTCATCATATTATACTTAGCAATACAAAATCAAACGAGCGCAAAAGTATATATTTTTTAAAACCATTCCACTTTTGTACGCGACGTTCTCTAAACACTAAATTTTATCATGACGATTTAAGAAGGATAGCTTGTAGTATCGTGCGGCCGCTTTTTAATGTTCATTCGAATTTGGTCTGGTTATCTACCAAAAATATTTCGAATGGTTTTCTATCATTATTGTCTAAAGTATTGGGTATACAAAGATGATTTTTTGCATACGTATTCTTAAAATAGGGCGCTAATTATTGTAGAAGCATGTATTAAGCCAGCTCACAGGAAACTAGTGTTTTCGTATCCTAAGTAATTTCACTCAAGATAACCTCAAAAAAAAGACAAAATCGTTAATAACTCGTCTATTATATGTAGTAGGCCGGAGAAACTTTACAGGATCGTGTGAATATATAATGGGTACCAGTCGGCACTAACGCGAAGTCCTTGGTCTTGGTCATTCGAGAGCCAGAGCATTTTTCCGTTTTCTAGGAAATACAATAATATCTCCTGAACCATGCTACTCATGTTAATGAAATTATACTGGATCTGTAGGTAAAAAAATGATGACTGTGCGTTCAGCCGTTTCCGAGATATAGAAATCACCAAAACGTTCGCCCAGCAAAAAACTAAATATCTCTAAAATCTTTAGAGGCGCAAATTTGGCTTTAACGGCACATTTAGACTAGTATTTAAGCTTTCTTTTTGCATATTTAAAATACAGCTATACTCTTTTTTTAAAAAAAGTTTTGCTGGGCGAACGTTCGTGCAGCAAAATCAGTTTTTCATAAATAACTTTGCAGCCCTTGGAGGCGCAAATTTAAAATTTCGGGCGCATTTACACGACATAGGGCGCTGATTATCTGCATCATTCGATTCTTGAAAAGACGATACTTTTTGCTGGGCGAACGCACACATATCAATGGGAGAGACTCGAGAGATGCAAATGTATCTACTTGCACAAGCAGGCTCGTAAATAAGATAATAAATAGTAACTTACCGACACTATCATCTCAGCTAGGACGCAGCCACTGCTCGCCCCCCCCCCCCCATAGAACCCACCACATGACCGGCCCTGCGCTAGCTGACTCCAACATCTACAACCTGACTTAATGAATTTTTAAATTCCATTTACGTAGGTTACTACGTCTATTGTACAAAGTCCCATCGGCAAATCCGTTTTAGACTGAACTGGCTCTTAGAAAAACACAATCTTGACATCATAATACGTAATAGTATTATGCGATCTGTAGGATTGACACTTTCAAGTGATGTGGATTTTTCGGCGACTATCCTGAGACATAATAGCAATTCTACTCTGCAGACATGGAACAAGATAAGTACTTCCATTGGTCCATTGAAACGCGAATCCAAACTCGGAGCAGTACTAATAGACTCAATAGGGATGACCCTATTAATAAATAAATAAATATTTCCGGACATTTCACACAGCATCATCTAGCCCCAAGCTAAGCAGAGCTTATGTTATGGGTAGGTACTACGTCTAGATGACTGATATACATAATACAATACATTAAATAGATAGATATTTTTTATTAAACATAGAAAACACCCAGACCAACGGAACAAATTTCTGCAGACCGTACACAAATTTGTTCCGAGGCGGGAATCGAACCCGCAACCTCCTGCGTCGCAGGCGGACCTTCGCCCACCGCGCCACATCGGTCGTATTGAGTCTATTGGTACTGCTCCGAGTATCTATGAAGATACGTAGGTAGCTGTGGGTGGTACTGACGAGTTGCTCCGCCACATGCGCCTCGTAGTCCGCGTCCTCAATGCCCTCCTGTATGCTGGTGGGGCTGGGCGGGCCGCCCGCTAGGTAAACCCCGTGGTCCTCTTCCGGAGCCTCCACGACTCCTTCCGGAGCCTCCACGTCTGCTTCCGGAGCTTCCACGTCTGGAGCTTGTTCCTCCTCTCCTTGTCGCTTCGGTCCTGTTGACAATACTTCAATGTTTATACTGATCGCACGTTGAATGACGTTGTGAGTTTCGCAGCAACGACGTGGTGTCTTATCTGAAACTAACTTGCTTAAGTGAGCGATGTGCGGTTGGCACGTGAAGGTTTTAAGGTCTTGCTATGATTTGGAGTGATGAGAGGACATTATAGGTAATAGTTCAGTGAAGAATCAATTATTATTTATCGGGTAGGTAGATATTATTTCCCTTAACTTCTAATAACACATGGTATGTACTTACCTGCGCATTAAATAATTCAAATTGCATTATAAAAAGTTTTAGCTCGGTAGGATAAGACATGGTTTAAGCCTCCATCCCACTACTGTCGCGATTTTTAGGCTTGTCTTGTTTCTTGACGTTGTTACATTTTTACTGCGATTCCAAACGAAATCGTACCACAAACAAATGTAACAAATCGCGCGACACAAGACGCACTTCAAATCGCGGCTGTGGGCTGGAGGATAGAACTGCTAATGGCAATGGAAACAAATAGTTGTACCTTTTACGATCTGCTTGTGACTTTGGCGGAATGCTTGGTGCCATACTCCTGAAATTAATTCGAAATTGTTTGGATTGAACTGAGGGGCGTCATTCGACTTGTCTTTCATTCAGCACATTTCAGGTAAAGTTTAGGTAACATTGAGGTAAAGTGCGTGTAACGCTTTGTTATCTTACCACTTGCAAGATCTCTTTTCACTCGCTTGTGACCTGCGGAATAAATCGTATTTGATAAGTTACCTCTCCTAACTTTTGTAGGTTGATTTAAAAATAAAATATTGGTAGTTATAAAGGTAATCGTCACAGCTATGAATGAACCTTAAAAAGTTTGTGCTAGTAGAATACCAAAAAGAGAACATTGACATTTTGACACGATACTATGTATAAATGGTGAAGCGATTCATTTAGTGGTATTCGGCCCCTGGTTTTTTGTCTGCTCAATTGTTTTAATTACAAATTCTAGTCCTTTGTTTGTATTATTTGATAGCAGTTAATCTTAAAGTTAAGAATGTTCTTACGAGTTTTCAATGGGTTTTCATGTCCGCAGTTGTTCATGGGCACTATGGTTGCTTCCAGTCCTGCGCATATTGTCTTACGTTAGTGTTGTAAAATCTAATAATATTCTAATCTATACACTAGCCAAACTCGATGTATAATGTTAGTAAACAAACCGCCCATACTTAACCTAAAATACACTCTGTTGCCGCGCCTTTTTATATGCAATTTACATTACTTGTACAGTTCGTTCGTTCGCCGCGACCGACGCACGCGCAACCGCTAAGCCTTTGGGACGTGCACTACATTGTCCGCGAACGCGCGATTGTGGCAGTACAGTAGAAAAAAATGTCTAGCTCAAAGTGCAATAGTTGTGGTATAGTAATTAATGAAGTTTTAGCGTTTATACAATGTAAACTGGAAGTGATGGACCAAATAAGTTTGTCCCAACTTTGTTTGAATGCTTTTTCGGCGGACGACATTGTGGATGCCAAACATCTGCTATTTGAATGTGTGACTTCGACAAAGAAGAGATCTCAACGTAAGCGGGATGGAAAGACTCAAAGAGACCTGGACGACATCATAGGAATGTTTCGTGAGCTGGAACCTAGCGAATTCCCCGTTTTTGTTGTGCGGAACATCAATAAACTACCCGCAATTCATTTTGATCACATTGATGTCACGAAACTGCTGAAGGATTTACTGGTACTTCAAAGAGATGTTCAACATATAAAACAGAACTACGCGACGCAGGAAGAAATTGATAGTATTAAAATAGACCTGGAGAACGTGAAAACAGCGTCCATCGTAAACAACTTTGAAATGAAAAATGTGAATACACTGCGTAGAGGGGTTTCAAAAGTTATGGAAAATATAGACACTCATCATAGTGGCCCAATAGGTTTACTCCATATCCCTGGGTCGGAAATAACTATCACCAATGTGAGCGAACAGCAAACACCACAAACCACGCTTGGTAGTCAAGATGAGTCATCAGCACACGCACTGGTCAGTGAACAGATCTATAGGCCGATCTCACAAGATACTCAAAGGCACTCTTCTCCTATTGATGAAGATACAATAAAACCAAATAGACCTGGACCTTCTTCAACTCCAAGATCCAAGCCACCATCAGCCTCCAAGCGAAGTAATTCCCAATTGAAGCATAAATCATTCGCTCAACTGGCCAGCGAGAAAGGTGAATGGAAAGACAAAGAGCCCAGTGAAGAATGGAAAATTATACAGAGAAAGAGATATAGAAACAGGCTTGAGACTGCAAAGGGACAAGCGATCCTAGAACCGGAAAGCAAATTCAGAGCAGCAGAATTAAAAGTTCCTTTGTTTATAAACAATGTTGACAAGGGCACTACAGCAGATGATATATCTAAGTACATTCTACATAAAACACAAGTTGTGGTATGCTTGGAAAAGATTAAATCTAAATATGCCCGTGACTATGATGCATATAAAGTACTAGTACCTGGGAGCAAACTTTCTGTATTCCTAGATGCAAACCTATGGCCTGACGGCATAGCCTTTAGACGTTTCGTCAGCTTTTTTAAGCATGATGCAGAAGAGTCGAGATACCCAACAAAACAATAATGGATTTATGCAAAATAATCACTTTCAATTGTAAATCTGTAAAGCGGTCTAGTACGTGTGTTAATCAGCTGTGTGGCGTAGCCGACATCCTCGCACTACAGGAGACCTGGTTACTCCCACAGGACATACCATTTCTAGGATCTATTCATCCAGACTTCGAATACACGGGCAAGTCATCGGTTGACACTTCGGCAGGCATGCTACGCGGTCGGCCGTACGGTGGAACAGCCTTGTTGTGGCGTAAACAAACATTCGACTCTGTGTCGGTAATTAATTGTGCAAGTGATCGTATCACAGCGGTGCGATTCGAAATACAAAGCCGGTTTTTCGTAGTGTTTTGTGTCTACATGCCCACACAGGCCATGGATAACTTGCCTGAATTCACGGAGTGCCTCAGTGAAATAAGTGCGATCATTGAAAATAGTGATATAGAAACAGTTTACATTCTAGGTGACTTTAATGCGCATCCTTACGAGCTATTTTGCAATGAGCTCATAACTTTCTGTGACGAACAAGCTTGGTGTTGTGCGGACTTGAGAAAACTAGGGATGAATTCAAGTGAGTACACTTTTGTTAGTGATGCGCACGGCTCGCGCCGATGGCTGGACCACTGTGTCGTGACCCAGTCAGCATGGGACACTGTAGAGGACATTAGAGTATTATACGATGTTATGTGGTCGGATCATTTTCCATTGTTATTATGCTGTAACCTTAATTTAGTTCGTAAGAAATTATTTCCAATTAATAATTATAATGTAAATAATCAAATTATCTGGGGTCAACGGGACATTAATCAAATTAATAATTATTCTACTTTATGCCATGACAATTTAAAATTAATAAATTTTCCTAGTGAGTTTATATTTTGTGCGGATAAAAATTGTATTGACATGACACATAGATCTATAATTGACAACTTGTACCATGACATAGTACATATTTTGCAACAAGCTGCTATCATGACTTGTAATAAATCAAAAAAATCAAGAAAACATAATTTAATTGGATGGAACAAGCATGTATATGTAGTTCATAAGGAGGCCAGAGAAAAATTCCATTTATGGTGTCAGTTTGGAAAGCCTAGTAGTGGACTTATTTATGATGACATGTTCAATAGCAGAAAATATTTTAAGGCTAAGTTGAAATGGTGTCAAAATAACCAAAATCAAATAAAAATGGATTTAATAGCTAGTTATAGGAAGGAAAAACAGTTCTCAAAATTCTGGCAGTCCATCAAGAAACTTGATCCAAAACCTAGTTTTCCTGCAAGTGTTGGCGGTCTGTCTGATCCTAAACAGATAGCAGACTTATTTAGGGTCAACTTCTGTGTGAAATCACCCTTAGATCAGGAAGCTATGCGGCAGAGGCTCCATGCTGGGACCAGCCAATGTCCCGGTGCTACATTGACCCGAGTAACAGCCACTGAAGTGAGGAAGGTTATTCATGAAATTAGTGGGGGTAAGTCACCGGGTCATGATGGTCTGGGCATTGAGCACCTGCGGCATGCTGGAGTGCACTTACCTGGAATACTAGCCATGTTCTACTCTCTGTGTATCAGCCATGCGTACTTACCGCCCGACTGTATGAAAACTATTGTTGTACCAATTGTCAAGAATAGAACTGGGGATATCTCAGACAAAAGTAACTACAGACCAATATCCCTGGCAACTATCTTGGCTAAGCTTTTGGACCGGCTTCTGACTAAACACCTGGACCTGCACTTGCAAATGCATCATGGACAATTCGGGTTTAGGCCTGGACTGTCCACAGAGACTGCTATTCTGAGCCTCAAGCAGACGGTCAGGTACTATGTGGATAGGAAGACGCCGGTGTTCGCTTGTTTTTTAGACCTGTCACGAGCTTTTGACACAGTATGCTATGACATACTGTGGCAAAAGCTACGTGTCACAAGCCTGCCTGTGGAACTATGTTCTGTGCTTGAATATTGGTATAATAATCAATCCAATCAGGTAAAATGGTCGGGGGCCTTTTCTGAGGCATATGGGCTGGAATGTGGAGTGAGGCAGGGGGGGGTATCTTCCCCCCACCTATTTAATTTGTATGTAAACAACCTGATAGATGGTCTCAGCAGTCTACCTATCGGTTGCTATATTGATGGAACTTGTATAAATAACATTAGCTATGCTGACGATATGGTGCTGCTGGCGCCATCTATCAGCGCACTTAGAAAACTTATTAAGGTATGCGAGGCCTATGCTCTGAGTCATGGCCTCCAATATAATGTAAAAAAAAAGTGAATTTATGGTTTTTTCGCACAGGAGTGATAACATTAAACATGTACCAGTTTGTATGCTAGATGGAACCCCATTAAAACGGGTCTCTAATTTTAAATATTTAGGCCATATTGTTCAGGAGAATCTTAGTGACGATATGGATATAGAGAGGGAGCGAAGGGCGCTGGCTGTGAGAGCCAATATGTTGGTTCGAAGGTTTTCTCGTTGCTCAGAAGAGGTCAAAATTAGTTTGTTTAAATCATACTGTCAAACCTTCTACACGAGTAGCCTTTGGACCACGTATACTCAAAAAGCAGTAAGCTCCCTTCGCGTCCAGTACAACAATGCGTTTAGGATGTTGTTGAAGCTCCCGCGGTTCTGCAGCGCCTCTGGCATGTTCGCCGAGGCGCGCACCGACGGCTTCCACGCCTGCATGCGGAAAAAAACCGCTTCACTGTTGCGCAGGTGGCGCGCGAGCTCCAACACCATCCTGAGCGCATTGTCCGATAAATGGGACAGTCCACTTATAAGGCACTGCATTCGAACAATGCTGCGATAGCAGATTCGAATGTGGTGCTTAAAAACTGTTTTTCTTATAAAATATTTTCTGCACACCCTGTAATTTCTACTAACATAGCATAAGCTCTTACTAACTGCAATATGGATCATGGTCTGAAATAAAAACATTATTATTATTATACACTTCATTTATTTTAATTCTCATTAAAAAATACATTTTTTACTATAGATATACAAATTTTTTATAAAACTATTCTACAGTAAAAAATATATCAAAACGGTGGATCACCGACCGCGAAGCTAGGCTCAAGCAGCCGGTGACTAGGGTTGCAGACAGAGGAACTTCCTGACGATACGCGCCGAATCCAGGAGAACCGCTTTTTGGATCTGACCCTTGATCCAACTTCCTAGCGAGAGTCTCTTGAGATGTTTATCGAGGCTCTTCGCTATTACCCCGTTAACCGAAACGACTATCGGGACGATGGTCGCTGAATCAACATCCCACATGCTGACAACCTCGTTAGCCAAATCAAGATATTTACTGAGTTTATCTTTCTCAGCTTTAACGAGGTTAACATCATGTGGTATGGTGACATCAGCAAGCACCGCCCATCTTTCTAACCGGTCTATCAGTACAATATCAGGCTTATTTGCAAGAATAGTCCTGTCTGTAATGATAGACCGGTCCCAATAGAGCGTGGCACGGCTGTTTTCGAGAACTGGCGCTGGTGTGTATTTGTAGTATGGAACTTCAGGACCAGTAAGGCCATATTGGAGAGCAAGTTGTTGATGTATAATTTTGGCTACTTGGTTGTGTCTGTGCAAGTACTGAGAGTTAGCTAGGTGCGAACAACCCGAAAGTATATGACGAAGGGTCTCCCCTGGAAGATGACACGCTCGACAGATATCGATCGTGCCATCTTTCATGATATACTTCCGGTAATTGTTCGTCTTAACTACCTCATCCATAATTGCACAGACAAAGCCTTCGGTTTCCCCAAAGAGGTCACCGAAACGTAGCCAGTTTACTGAGCTTAGGAGATCTACATCAGGACCTGTGAGGACCTTGTAGAATCTCCCATGCAGCTCTTTGCTTTCCCATATGGCCTTCCTGTCCTCTATACTCATCACTATAGGTTTACGCCAGTTCTCGTTAGCTAAGGAGAGAGGAGTAAGGTTCTTATCAACTGCAACTACGTCGCGATGCATTTGGTATTCGGCTTGATGGAAATAATTTCTGAGATTGCAAACCTCACGGTTGTGTAGGGTCTTAGCGCTTAAAAAGCCTCGACCGCCACATTTCCGTGGGATGTACAATCTCATTACCGAAGATCGGGGGTGTCGCATGCGATGAGTAGTTAAAAGTTGACGAACCCTACAGTCCAAGGCGTCTAGTTCAGTCTGAGTCCATCTTAGTATGCCAAAAGTATAAGTAAGCAAGGGCATAACCCAGCCATTGAAGGCTCGCACCTTGTTGCCACCCGACAATAGGCTATTCAGCACTTTTGTAAGGCGGCAGAAGAAGCGTTCCTTCACCGACTGTTTTATTTCCCCGTCCACTATACCCAAGGCTTCTGGCATACCAAGGTACTTATAAGTTTCACCCTCTGAGAGAGATTTGAGGGACATAAGCTCTGAAAGTTGCAAATTATTAGAATTTACAACTTTCCCTCGTTGTATTTGTATGACCGCACACTTATCAACGCCGAACTCCATGTTAATAGCACTACTGAATATCTGTGTGATATTCAAGAGGGCCATTAACTGTGTTTCATTCGGCGCAAATAGTTTGAGGTCATCCATATACAACAAGTGAGAAATAACCTCACCCTCTCTCCGAAGGCGATAACCTATTCCTGAATCTTTCAGTAGGGTACTGAGTGGATTCAGGGCTAGACAAAACCACAAGGGACTCAGACTGTCGCCCTGGAATATACCTCTCTCTATCCTTATCAGATCAATGGTCGCAGGTGGAATTAATCGGCTGCCTGGATGACGAAGAACCGTAGTCCACTGTCTCATACATGATCCCAAGAATGATCTTAGAGTAGTATCTACTTTATACAACTCTAAGACCCTCTCAAGCCAAGTATGAGGCACCGAATCATAAGCCTTCTTATAATCGATCCATGCAGCCGATAAATTCCCTCTGCCACGTTTGACCTTTTGGCTAATGGCCATGTCAATGAGGAGGAGCTCCTTAGTACCACGGGACCCAACCCTACATCCATTTTGAGCAGGTGCCAAAATATTGTTCGTAACAATATGTGTGTTAATTTTTGTGGTCAAGATGGATGTAAGTAGCTTATAGATCGTTGGTAAGCACGTTATGGGTCTATAATTCTTTGGCTCCGCAGTACTACCAGACTTATGGAGCAGGAAAGTTACACCCGTCGTCATAAAAAGTGGGAGCGACCCGATCTCAATTGCTTTTTGGAATTGTGTGGCCAGAACTGAATGTGAGCATCGAAACCATTTTAGCCAAAAGTTATGCAATCCATCCGGGCCAGGACTTTTCCAATTATGGGCCGAGCGGATCGCATTACTTACATCCAACGAAGAGATAGTAATAGCGTCCATGGTTTCGATGTTTTCACATTCAGTTCTTACCACATTCATCCAGTCCGCCTCCGTGTGTTCGACAGGTAAAGACCAGATGCCTCGCCAAAAATTATTTCCAGTTTCGGCATCCGGTACTTGACCATCGGACACACGTAGATCGGTTTTCTCCCAGTCTCGGTAAACTTTCCTTTGGTCACTTTGAAAGTTGCGATTCTGCCAAAACCTGTCAACTCGCTTTTTATACCTTTTTATACGGCTTGCCCACGCATAGACTTTTTGTTTTAGGTAGTCTATGCGCTCTGTAGCACAGGCTAAATAGGCCTGAGGTTGAATTTCAGTTCCGTCAAAAGCCTGTGTCACAAAGCGCATAACCCGAGGTCTATGGTTGCCTTCCCTAAAACATATAAGCTTAGCTATGAGGGTCCTAAACCTACTGATACGCCTCTCTATCCTCTGTTGCCAATTAGGGGTACTGCAAGCCTGGCGCGGAGCGCGGTCACAGTCCGGAAACTTTACCCGCGCAACACGACAGGCCGCGATAGCCCCACAATAGAGAATAGAGTGCGTATCAGTAAGATCACTACTAGCCAGCAGATAAGGGACTAGTAGTGGGTTCAAGGCCCCCACTATAGCTAAAGCACGTCTATGGGTGGGAAAGCGAGGTAGGCGAGGCCTTACACTACAGTTTCTAAACTTAAGAATCGCTTCTTCCAAAGCCCTCCTCAATTGCTCATTACTATGGGTACTTACCTCAATACTCTCGTGATTGACATCTTCTACAGTATAATCAGGTTGGGAAGTTACTGATGTTGATGTAACTTGTCGCTGTGGCAACGATGTAGCAGCCTGATTACACTGCGGACGGTCCGCCACTTGAGCACTGAGATTCTCTCGCCGTAGTTGATCAAGTATAGAGTCATTCAACAGTTTTGAGCGTTGAATGACCCGTACCTGATCGGATAGCCGTTGCGTGTTAACGACGACAGTTGGTTCAAGGGCCTGAAACAACGGCAGCATCCTGGAACGGTAAGCGGTTAGGTTAGTTCCTCCGTCTGTAGCCCTATAGAATGCGCGCATGACGTTCTCATTTATTTCTTGCGTCCACTTCATGCGCCGCACTCTTCCGTCAGCGACGGGGGCCGGTCGCGGGGCTGCGAGCCCTGCAGGTCCCAAGCCAGCTGACAGTGGGGGTCGACCTCGCCGCACAGGTGGTCGCGGCGGTCGAGGCGACGGCGGCAGCTCGTCTTCGCTGCTCAACACATCACTCGTCTCAGGTGGCGTTTGGAAATTCTCTTCATCAGAGGACGAGGATGTGGAGCTTGCCGAGGCGGGCTGCGGTGGTGTTATGTGGAGTGCCAAGTCTTGTGCCGCCCTCCGTTGTGATCTCGTTTGCATTTATATTTATGTTTCATGTTTATTTACATATTTATACAAATAAATTCAATTATTATTATTATTATTATTATTATTATTACTTGTCAATTTAAGATCCTTCCTTCACTAAATATTTCGTATACTCATATCTAAAATTCGACGCCAAGCAAGTGAATTTTAGTTTTTTGTGTCCTGGTTTGTTTACAAACATTCTACATCGAGTTTGGCTAGTGGATTTATAAATAGGCCGTATAGGCCGCGGCCTAGGGTCGGCAGATTGGAGTGATTTTGCAATTTTTTGCTGTTATTTCGATTGGGTTCCATAAAAGAGATGTTATTGCCAATTGCAGTATTCGGGGGGGTTCAAGCTAATAATGAACGGCTCCATAAAAAAGTGGCTTACACTCATCACTACATAGTATAAAATAAAGTCGCTTTCTCTGTCTCTATGTCCCTTTGAATGCTTAAATCTTAAAAACTACGTAACGGATTTTGATGCGTTTTTTTTTAATAGATAGAGTGATTCAAGAGAAAGGTTTATACGTATGATAAATCCGTGCGAAGCCGGGGCGGGTCGCTAGTAAAATATATAAATCCGGCACTGGGCTACCTTCGTGGCACTTGACGTAGTTGATCTCGCACTCGTTGAGCATCACCACGTGGACGGTCTGGTTGTCCCCGGGCGCGGCCCCTGGCTGGTGGTATCGCAGGCGCGCGCACGCCGGCCGCTCCTCGCGCGGACACTTGACGCGCGCGCACGCGGCGGGGAAGTGCGGGGCCTTCTTGGACAGCCGCGTGCTCTTCTTCAGGGGAGACGTGTACTCTAAGGCTGGAGGGGTTCCGAAAGTTACTACATTTTAGTGGCAATGGTAAAAGGCGACGACCGATGTGGCGCGGTGGGCGAAGGTCCGCCTGCGACGCAGGAGGTTGCGGGTTCGATTCCCGCTGAGGAACAAATTTGTGCACGATCTGCAGAAATTTGTTACGTTGGTCTGGGTGTTTATGTTTAATAAAAAATATCTATCTATGTTTATAATGTAAAATATATCAGTTATCTAGTACCCATAACACAAGCTTTGAGTAGCTTACTGGGCTTGGGGCTAGATGGTGCTGTGTGGATAGTCCAGCATTATTTATTATATATTATTTATTTAAGTTTATCAGTCATCTAGTACCCATAACAGAAGCTCTGCTCGGGTCGGGACTAGATGATGTGGTGTGGATTGTCCAGTATTATTTATTCAGGTGGTAGGTACATTTGTAGGTAGGTACTTTAATAGGATTAAACTCTTATCGATCGCCATTATAGTGCAAACTAGTTAGTATTTGATTTACTAACCGACCATATAGCGAGATTGGAGGACACCTTTAAGAAAATGTCGTTTCTGTATTTATTTGCGTTTATTTCAGAAAAAGGCATTCCTTATCTTATAATGGTTAGTTATGATTGAAATAATCTACACACACCCGTAATGATGGTGATCGGCGACACGACTCTACGTTAGCAGTGCTTCCTAATAATTACCGACTTAAAATAAAGAGTTCCTACCAAACTGGAGCAAAAAGAATTTGTGGAAGGAGTGAAGTAAGGAGTGAGATAGTACAGGCTAATAAAATAAAACGTGTTAAAAAATGTGTGTGTTGTGTGTGTTCTTGAGTGGAGACCGCGACTCGGCAAACGTAGTGTAGAACGCCCTCCAGCTAGGTGGGATGACGATCTGCGAAAGACTGCTGGCAGATGCTGGATGCGTCAAGCTGAAGACAGGGCGCTATGGCGCTCATTAGGGAAGGCCTATGTCCAGCAGTTGACTAATGTAGGCTGATGATGATGATGATGAATAAAATAAAATCTCTCTTGTTCCCAGTTAGTTATTAATAGTATTAGGAGCGAATGGGAAAAATATTCTCACCTGACGAATGACCGTCAAAAGGTTAAAATGTTTTATAGTTTTTAACTGATTGCGCGTGGAGAGTTATTTTGTTAATTCATGCTAGGTACCTACCTATTACATATTGTAAGGAAGGCTTTCTTTTCGAATGTTTAATTTTACCTACTACTCTGCTCTACATTAAGAGAACGGCTGCAGTAACCACGGTCATGCTTCTGTTCTGTTCTGAACTTGGCTTTCTTCTAAAAACCTTGACTTACCTAACAAAAGCACTATGAAGAGTTCATGCAGCATCGCTGGTATAGTGGAGTATAGGCGGAGATTATAATAATACTACGGTGGGTACGTAGGAGGAATGCTCATCGGCTGCGAGACGCTTGGTGGAACTTTATGACTTTTTTATCAGCGGGGGATTTATTAAAATTAAATCCAATCACAAGTTTTTGATAGCATCCGGCTTCCTAGCGAGCAGGTGGCTCCATTTGCCTTAAATAACGGAGGTACCTATACAACCTCCGTTTTCTTTTGACCTTCCTGAATAAAATATGAAGAATATTGTATAAAGGTACCTAGGCACTGCTTACTGCACCTGGATATCGTTTTCCTACTCAAATGCCTGAGAAGAGAGAAGGTTCCTGGTGGAATATGGTATGCAGCGACCACGGCAGGTATCTCTGAATAAATGATTGTGTCTCGCGGTGAGTGAGCGAGTGATAAATGTGATAGTAGTGTGTTGGGTACCAGTTTAGAGCTCGTTCCCACTATGTCGTCTGTCGTGACGATTTTTTATCGTGTGTCGTGGCGGCAGAACATTTTATTTGCAGCTGTTCGATTTTGTGTCGTCGACGACAAGAAATGTCGTGTGTTTTGTCAGCCCTCTGCGCACCGAAACAAATCGTGTCGTATCTTGCTCGCCGTGAATTATACATAGTATAGAGCTGTTCACTGGTCGGATGTCGGGCCGAGCCCGCCCGCGCCGCACGCCCTGTGAAGCCGGTAATCTCCGTAACTACTTAATTTAATTTGATGAAAATTGGTACGTAGATAGTTTAGGACCTAGAATAGGACATAGGCTATTAAAATTTGGAAATTTTAACCTCTGAAGGGGTTAAATAGGGTGGTAAAGTTTGTTTGGAAATTTATTTTTCCTTGGTTCAATTTACCCAAAACTCGGTATAAATAAACTACAAAGTAAATAATTAAACACGTATTTTTTATTTTTACGAAACTAACCCTATAATTATTGGCACCAGCTGCGGTCGTGGACGACAGCCGACTAGTGTGAACAGAGGCGACGACACACGATTAAAATCGTAATCCGACAGACGACATAGTGGGAACAAGCTCGGTTGCCAGATCGCCGGGATTTTCGGGATTGTCCCGGAATTTCAGGTCTTGTCCCGTGCCCAGTAATTAGGCCTAATTATCCCGGATTTCGATTTCGAAATCCTACTAGAAATGTAGATTTTTAGGACTGGTGGACCTGAAGTTCATAAAATTACACTTAACGACGAATTGGGTAGTGAAATACCACCAGAACACATCAGAAGTCTCGAAGGTGCAGATCTTTGCCTTATCCGAGGACGTATACAATCCCATCACGTAAGAGCGAAAACCTATTAATGTGTAGGTACGTATACCTTTTATTATACACATTTTTAGACTTTCACATTTATTATAATAGTAAGATAAGATAGTAAGATAAGATTTGGACCAAAAGTTGAAAGCGCCGGCCAACGAAAGAAATTACACATTACGGTAGAACATAACGTCTGGATAATTTTTTGCTATACGCTGCCTCGCATTAAAAAAGAATGAGGGGATCGCCTTGCGGACAGAGCCGGCTAAGGCTTGACTATCCTAAACAAAAAAAAAATTAAATCGAGTAAATCGATTTACTTTTAAAATCGTGCGACTGCCTAGTAGGTTTAAAGTACTACCTGGTTAATTATATCTGAAGAATGAAGTGACGAAATATCTATTGTTATGATGGTGTAAACTTATAAGATTGCGTGCAATGCGTACCTACATTATCAATACCTACATAACGCCAAACCTCTAATCATTGCCCATGATTTAATCGAAATATGTTTGTAAGTATTAAAATAATAATGACTTATCTTTCGACTGAATAAAATTTATAATGAATTAAGAGTTAGGGAACTCATGACCCACTTATTGATGTGAATAAAATAGCGCTAGATATCTACAGATAAGCGTCACTAACTGCTGAGTATCACAATCCCAAATCATTATAGGGTTACATCATCACTACATAGTATAAAATAAAGTCGCTTTTTCTGTCCTTAAGTCATCGTGTCCCTTTGAACGCTTAAATCTTTAAAAAAACGCAACGGATTTTGATGCGGTTTTTTTTAATAAATAGAGTGATTCAAGAGGAAGGTTTACATGTATAATAATATCCAAAAAATACTGGAGAAATACTGTTATTTTTGAGGTTTCTAATGTGATGTCGTAAATAGTTAGATTTTTCCCGCTTACATTGCAAACGCAGGCTGAACCCTACGAGATTTATCAAAATAATGTACTTAAGTATTGTACACATTAGTTCTACAGAAAACTCCGCGATGGTATATGTTGAAAGAATTCAGACGAAGTGTTTACAAGGTTTACTGACGCCAGCATATCTCAGACAAAGACACGATTCAGTGAACAGCAATCGCAGCTCCACAGCCTCTTCTCCGGGACCTGCACAACTCAAACGACAAAAACCTACATCTGAGAATCTGAGAAAATTCACCTGGAATGAGAGTACTACTTCTAGAAGATGTTGTAAATGTAGACATGTATAGTGCAATACATGTTTCTCTGATTTTCATAAAAAGTAATTAAAAGTTTAATTTGCCTGCGGGAAAGTTCAATAAACCTTATAATTTTAATAAATAATAGACACCATACATCTTAGTTTAATTTGTACCAATAGTCATGGTGGTTAGTGTGACTAACCACCTCCTACCTTGAAAGCCTTAATACTTAATAATTTTTTCTTACTTTTTTTGATATTTTATTTGTAATTGATGCTAAAACAAACATAAAAATGTTTATAATATTCTCAATGTAAAAGCGTGAATGAAAGAGTTAATCCTAGTTTGCATGAGAATAAAGCTCGTAATTGTGAGAGCAAAAAAGTACTTGCAAGCAAAACCAGCCAGGCTAAAATACTTTCAAAAGTTAATTGATCCGTGCGCATTTTGTTATAGAGAACAAAATAGTATCTACGACAAATACTTGTAACAAATTACTTTTTCAATATTTTAATTTATGAGCATGGATAGATTCATACCTGCTTTTAGGTTTTATTTTCTAGTAAGTACTATCTTTTTAATAGTACCTAACTTTACCGATTAAATGAGATACCTAATAAGATTTATTTTTGATGTTATTCACTTATGAATTCAGTAAGGTACATGAATATAAATAAGAAGGTAACCTTAGATCACTATCTATGTACCTATCTAATTATAACAGTCATAGTTATTCTGTTTTAAAATATCTAGTAAGCTATTAGCTGAGAGATTGGGACGTGTGCTCTTCATTGTAGGCGTGGAATTAGATTTTAGTTGTACCAGGTATGAAAACCCAACGCCTACATAAAATTAATAGCACACCGACGTCTGCTATTAGTTTTTTGTAGGGGGCGTGTTTTACTAGTACTTACCTAAGGAAGGGAGACTCGCTTCTCACTCTACTCTCTAGGTAGGTACTCGTATCGTAGGTTTGAAGAATATCTACTTGATACTTTAAGTTTCAATTTGTTATTTTTATTTTTTTTATTTTTTATTTTTCACAAAACATAGTACTCTATCTTGACAGGCACACCCAATGCAATAGAGCACCCACACAATTCATAAAACCAAAATCAGCTTATTTGCTTCGTTACATACAACTACTTACTAAATTACATACATTGTCCAAAATTAATATAATATATCTAAATCAAAATACATAATGTCAAAATAAAATTATAAATATCAATCAACTTTCTCTGAGACAAATTAAATACAAAATTAAACTTTACATACAACAATTAATTCAAAATAATAATAATAATTTAGACCCTACTTGCAACAACATAAACATAAAATATCTGAATCAAAATAATGTCAAAATTAAGTAATAAATATCAATTAAATTTATATGTAGAAAAAACAGATTAAACACAAATTAAACTATACATCCAAACAATTAATTAAAAATAATAAATGATAATTATCGCACTAATTGTAAAAACATAAAATATACAACAGCCTTTTCGAATTCGCTCCGAGAACAGTAAAAGAGATCGACTCTCTCAGCGATATGATTCAGTGTGCGGATGCTGCGTGTCAGAGGTGCTTTGTGCAGCAGGTTTGTTCGCCCATTCGGTACTGCCAATAGGGCAGGACGCCTTCTTCTGTGCACAAAGTCTGCGGGCACATTTAGCCGCATTTCCTGCAAAATACCTGGATGGGCAATCCTCCCTCTCAACACCTTAAATAAATGCGTTGCCAGTGCTGCATCCCTCCTTACTTCCAGTTTGTTGTATCCAACCATGCCTATAACAAACAAGGTTGGATACATCAAAGGATAGAAGGGGTATATACCGTAGAGCTTCAGGTATAAGAACCTCGTGAACTTATTTTGTATGCGCTCTACCATTTGGCAGTACTTAGCCTCGTGCGGTGCCCATATCGCTGCATTGAATTCCAAATGGCTTCTCACCAAAGCGTCATAAAGCAATTTTATTGCTTGCAGGTTTGTGAAGCCATCTGTCTGACGGAGAACAAACCCCAGTGTTTTAAAGGCCTTCTTGCATATGTTGACCACATGTACCCGGAAATGTAGCTTGTTGTCCAGACGAACCCCCAAGTCCCTCACAGAGTCGACTCTCTTCAGCTGAGTACCCCTCATATGGTAATCGTGGTAGAGTGGTGTCTTAGCTCGACTAAAAGTTATTATAGAGCATTTGCTAACATTAAATTGGAGTTCATTTACATACCTTGCTCCACTCTACCACTCTGTCCACGTCCCTCTGAAGAGTTACACAGTCTTCTTCGTCCTTGATGGGTAAGAGTAGTTTGAGGTCGTCTGCAAACAACAAGCATTTGGCAACAAGCAGTAATTTGGATTGATTTAATGAAGACTCATAAATTCCAAGTTTAACATACTGCTGGCGATCGCGCAGATAGTCGGCGAAAAGTCTGAGAAGATTATGCGCGAAGCCTATGGCGCTTAGTTTGGCCAGCAGTATGTCGTTATTGACCCTGTCGAACGCTTTTTGGATATCGAAGTAGAGCACGTCCACCTGACAACCAAGATCTATGTTATTTGAGATGTACTCTACAAGTGTCAAGAGATTGGAATTGACCGACCGCTTATCTCTAAAACCATGCTGTGCATTGCATAAGAAGGTCTTAACTTGTGCGTATAAGATTGTATGTAAGACGATTTCAAGTACCTTAGAAGGAGAAGACAAGATGGCGATCGGACGATACTCCTCGACAGTAAGTTTATTCGAGTTTTTTGGGATCGGTGTTACCCTTGACACCTTCCACTGTGCCGGATACCTACCTGTCCGTAATGCCAAATTAAAAATGTGATACAGCGGGGATACCATGCTCTTACCGACTGACTTTATAAGAGCCGGTGGCACGGCGTCCGGCCCTATCGAGCTTTTACCTTTTAACTTTTTGATTCCGTAGAGCACATCTGCAGGAGTAAACTCAGCAATATAGTTGCTGTTACAGCTCTGGTCCCAAGCGTTGGATTGTTCACCCATCAAAAGGGAACGTGAGCTGGGTTTAGACCGTCGTGAGACAGGTTAGTTTTACCCTAATGATGGCTTGTCGTTGCGATAGTAATACTGCTCAGTACGAGAGGAACCGCAGTTTCGGGCATTTGGTTCATGCACTCGGCCGAGCGGCCGGTGGTGCGAAGCTACCATCCGCGGGATTATGCCTGAACGCCTCTAAGGCCGAAGCCAGCCTAGCCGAATCCGGCAAGGATATGCTCACTGTGGAGCCCCGAGAGTCGGGAGGCTCTAACTTCTAAGCAATGTGACTTTACTAGTTGCGCTTTACTTCGTAAGGCGTGACGTCGAAGCCCATTTGGACGGCGGAGACCGGTGCGTACGGTTTAACACGTGCACCACGGCTCCTTCTGGTTCGAATATAACTCAGTTCGATGTCGGGGCTCGGAATAGTCTGTAGACGACTTACGTTCCTGGCGGGGTGTTGTGCTCGGTAGAGCAGCGTCGTGCTGCGATCTGTTGAGACTCAGCCCTACGCCAGGTGATTCGTCCGAGGACGAGTTTAATTTTTATAGTATTGTTATTCTATGAACATGTAAAACGGCAAGGTCCGAGTCTAACTTTACTAACATTACTAACTACGAATATACATTCAGTCAAAAAAGTATCGGGAATGGATGATTTGTTTAAGGTTCCAAATTCAAATTTTTGATTTTTTTGTTGTTGTTAGGTTGGCACAACTGTTTGCCATTTTGGCACGGAGTTTGAGTTGCATCCTTGGTTGCATCTGTTATTTATATTAAATACAGTGCTCTTTTTAGTTACATCATATCTAGTGTGTATTGCGAATTTCACAATGGACAAAAACATCGAACAAAGAGTTTGTCTTAAGTTTTGCATCGCCAATGGAATTTCGTGTTCGGAGTCACTGAAAATGTTACAGAAGGCTTTCGGTGAATCGACTTTATCAAAAACACGTGCTTATGAGTGGTACAAAGCGTTCAAAAGCGGTCGAGATGTGATGGAAGATTTGCCTCGCTCTGGTAGGCCATCAACGTCTGCAATTGAAGTTAAAATCGCAAAAGTGAAGGAAACAGTAACTGAAAATCCTCATTCAACTTTGCGAGAGATAGCCGCCGAACTTTCTGTATCTCACGAGTCGATCCGTACCATTTTAAATAATCACTTGGGTATGAAACATGTTGCCGCTCGACTAGTCCCAAAAGACCTGAATTTTCTCCAAAAACTCAATCGCATGAGAGTCGCTGAGGACATGCTAGAACGAGTCAATTCCGACCCAACATTCATGAAACGCATTATTACTGGTGACGAGACGTGGGTTTATGAGTTTGACATGCAAACTAGTCAACAAGCTTCGTAGTGGCGCCTTCCAACTGAACCGAAACCGAAAAAACCACGCCAAAGTCGATCAAAAGTCAAAGTCATGTTGACTGTTTTCTTTGACTCTCGCGGTGTTGTGCACTCGGAATTCTTGCCGGAAGGTCAAACGGTAAACAAAGAATATTATTTGAGCGTTATGCGGCGTTTAAGAGAGCAAATTCGACGAAAAAGGCCAGATTTGTGGAAAGAAAATTCTTGGATTTTGTACCACGATAATGCGCCTTCGCACAAGGCGATGGCCTTGATTGTGACCGAATTTTTGACCAAACACTCAACAAATACCATCGAGCAACCACCATATTCACCAGATATGGCTCCGGCCGACTTCTTTCTTTTTCCTAAACTCAAATTACCACTTCGTGGCACCCATTTTCAATCGGTACAAGACATAAAGGAGACTTCGCGGCGAGAACTGAACTCAATTCCGGAAACAGCGTTTAAAAAATGTTTTGATGATTGGATAATTCGTTGGCGTAAGTGTATCGTTTCTGAAGGAGCATACTTTGAAGGTGATAAAATAAATTTGGATGAATAACAAACATTTGTGTATTATTGATCTTTTCCCGGTACTTTCTTGACAGAGTAGTACATTGTACCTACCTGATGATGAACTTCGATTGCATGCAACCTTTAGACTGTTTTGAACGGTCTGCAGTTAGCTCGATTGTATATACTGGTTTTAATTTTTCCTATTCCGTTTATTTTTCTACATTTTTTTAAATTTAGCTCTTGTTAGCTTGTTCTTGTTATTTTCAGTACTTTACTGATTTACCTTATAGAACTTCATTAACAACGAAAATTACAATCAAAAAATGTATACCTACTTGTAAATATACAATTCAAATCATTGAGCTAACTGCAAACGGTCGAAAACAGTCTAGAGGTATCTCAATTGTTTACTTTATTAATTTAAGAAAGGAAATAACAATCAAGGAATAGAACCTTATTAAAACTATTATTTACAATATTTTGGTAGGTTGAAAACAGTCTAGAGTTAGCTCAACTGAATGAAAGAATGGATGAAAACACTTTATTATACTTAAATGTACCACAAAAAGGCGGAAAATGATACATAAAAATACTGCAAACTAAGACTAAGTATAAATAAATAAATAATAATAAATAATTTCGGACAGTCCACACAGCATAATCCAGCCCTAGCTAAGCAGATAAGATAGATAAGGGCGACCCTATCGCTAAAAGCGATCTCTTCCAGGCAACCTTTGGATGGACCGGATATAAAAGAACAATATAGACGGTGGTAGTTACATTAGATCTACTTCTCTAGATAAATGGAAAAGAAATAAAATAGATACCTAATAAGCTACCAATGTTATAAAATTATGTACCACACGTTCATGTGGTAATTCCGGGAAAAATTTATAAAATGTTACCTATGTGTTATTCCAGACTATGATCTATCTCTTTGCAAAATTTCATCCATATCCGTTCAGTAGTTTTTGCATGAAAGAGTAACAAATATCCATCTATCCATCCATACTTACAAACTTTCGCGTTTATAATATTACTAGCGACCCGCCCCGGATTCGCATATTCATTAAAATATGCAAATTTTAATATTTTTGAGTTATGCACAATAATGTAGTAAATTTGAAGTATGTTTTTTGTTTTAATACAATAATACCTAAATTATGTCACAGTAACAGCTGGTTTCTGGAACGCAGATCATCTTAATAGTTAACTAATCAATGTTCAAATCTCTATTCAAGTGTCATTTGGGTTTCTCGAACATTGATTACGTACGTACTTATAATTTGAAAAACAAAACTAATTAGGCCTGATTCTTTGTTCAAGCTCTTGTCAAATCAATAATTAACTAATCGGCGATTTTGCTAAAAATAAAAATTTTGGAAAAATACAGCAAATTGTTGTAATAATTTCAACTAATAAGTTGAAATTATTACAACAATTTGCTGTATTTTTCCAAGTTCTAAACCAGGTATAAAATATAAAAAATCAACAGGTTGGTAATCCAAAAGCGGTTTTCTTATGAGCCGAGGGTAAAACCCAGTTCTAAGCCCCAGGTTGAAAATATGGCATAGCGGCTCACACAATACTTTCCTAGCGTCTTTGACTATAGCGGAGGGAAGGTTGTCAGGACCCACCGAACTTTTTGGCTTGAGCTTTTGTATCGCAAGGCTAACATCCGATGCAGTGATTCTAACAAGATTGATGTCATTGCTATTAGACACGCACTCTTGAATGATACTATGGTCTAACAGGGGAATTTCAGGCAGAAAAACGCTAGCAAACGCCTCAGCAGCACTAGCACCAGTAAAGGTAGAACCACGGTAGATGATATTGGGCTCACTCAAACCCTCCCTTTGATCGCAAGCTAGATATATGCTGCCAAAACCTTCGCGGGTTCAAGCCAATACCGTCCTCGATCAATTTCGTGTGAGCACTGTATGCAGACGCGATTCTACCCTTTAAATCTGCTCTAAGGTCTGAAAATTCCAGATACACTTCCAGACAACCAGAGCGCTTCCAAGTTGTGTGCAATTTCAGTTTGCGCTTTAAGTCCTGAATGATGTCAGGCGTGAACCAGACAGGGTAACGTCTACACACTGCACCCCCACGCCGCTTTTTAGGTACACATATGTCAAACATACCATTTATGTCATTGTATAGGCATTGACAAGCAGAGTCAACGTCCTGAGCCTGTAGGACTTCAGACCAGGAATTCTCGGATAGCATCTGATACAACTGCTGGTAGTTGCATTTCCGGAAATTCCAGTCTTTAGTCCTATCAATGTTACTTGGCTCAATGAGGTCAGAGAGTTGCGTGGTGCCGATTCTAATATCAATCTCAAGAGCTGGATGGTAATCATATAAGTGCGTCCACCTGTCTGCATCGTACGCATCACACATCAGCGTTGCCGACACCGTTGCTCCGAGAGGCAACTTTTGCGATGCATGCCGATGACATCATACGGAATGACGATCAGAGGACGCACTCCGTGCGCTCGCTCTGCATCGTCGGCCATTTGCTTCTTCGCTTTCCTCCATTCTCACAGAGTCCACACGTGCGTTCACTACGAAAATCCGGAAGAACTGGCATCGTCAATCCGATTGCTGGTACTTACGTCGGCAAATCCGATCGCTGCCGATGCAGTGGACGCATTATGAAAAATTAATCCGCTTGATGCGATCAGTCTGCTGCGTGCGATGCGGGCTTGTGATATAACGGAATGACGTCATCGACACGCATCGCAAAAGTCTCTCGACGCAACGGCAGCGTCGGCACTACATAGTACTCGTATAAAGTAAAGTCGCTTTCTCTGTCCCTATGTCATTATGACCCTTTGAACGCTTAAATCTTTAAAACTACGCAACGGATTTTGATGCGGTTTTTTTTAATAGATAGAGTGATTCAAGAGGAAGGTTTTTTACGTATAATAAAACCGTGCGAAGCCGGGGCGGGTCGCTAGTTTTCAAATAAAATGTAAATGTGACTAACATGATCAAAATCGTGACTTAACTGTTTTGTGACATACCTGTATTTTGTATACTCATGTGAGTCACATTTATTGTAAAGCAGAGTTTAAATGAAACTGTCATCATTTTTTAAAAGAATAATAGATTTTTTTATGTTATAAAAGAAAACTTAAAGATATACTGAACTGAAAGAATGACAGTCGTAAGATGATCAATGATGAGTTACCTAATTATCATCTAATCAGCGTTCGTGCACCCCGATTTGATTTGACCAGTGTGTTAAATTAATCGCTTTATCAACTGATTAACGATTTGAACAACGTTCTAGAAACCGGCTGTTAGTGATGCAAAATGGATTGTGAAAAAGGAGGAGGTTCTCATGCCGTATGCAAAGAATGCCTATGTCCAGCAGTGGACTAATATAGGCTGATGATGAATGAATGAATGAATGCAAAGAATGATGGCAAGAATTTTCGGCTTTCGTGTACATCTATCGCAAGGGTATCAACCGATAGCTCCTGAAATTTTCCCAAGAGTTTTGTACTTAGATTTTGTCCTGACTTGGATATATTAGGTCCTTACATATGAAATTGGCGTTTTTCGTACTGGCCACTTTAATCACAAATTTCTCCTCTTTGGTAAGGAATTCCAAATTCAAATTTGTACAGCTATAGACTCATGTATTTGTTCTTCGACGATCGTCATTCATTTGTTTTTTTTCTTCTGTTTTTTTCTGTTTGCGTCACTCATTTTACAAAATGGAAAACTTAAAATATCGCATTATTTACGAGTACGAGTTTCGCCGTGGCACTAGTGCTGCGGAAACAACTCGAAGGGTGAATGATGTGTATGGCGGTCGTGTTGCAAAAGAAAACACAGTTCGTTTTTGGTTCCAACGTTTTCGTTCTGGAAATTTCGACTTGCAGAACAAGCCCCGTGGACGGCCTGAGACTCAAGTCGACTGCTGCATTACATTACTAAACCGGCACAATAATGAAGGTATTTTAAACCGAATCATTACCTGTGATGAAAAATGGGTTCTTTACGATAATCGGAGGCGCTCAGCGCAATGGTTGGATCCTGGCCAGCCAGCCAAATCCTGCCCCAAGCGAAAATTAACCCCAAAAAAGTTACTTGTAAGCGTTTGGTGGACTAGTGCCGGTATTGTTCATTACAGTTTTCTCAAATCTGGCCAGACTATTACGGCTGATGTCTATTGTCAGCAATTGCAAACCATGATGGAAAAGCTAGCGGCTAAACAACCTAGGCTGGTCAATCGCTCCACGCCACTGCTGCTTCACGACAACGCTAGACCACACACTGCGCAACAGACGGCTACTAAATTAGAAGAGCTTCAATTGGAAAGTCTAAGACATCCTCCGTACTCCCCGGACCTTGCTCCAACAGATTACCATTTTTTTCGAAATTTGGATAACTTCTTGCAAGGGAAAAAATTCAACTCCGATGGGGCAGTCCAAATCGCCTTCAAAGATTTTATTGATTCCCGTCCGACTGGTTTTTTTAGTAAAGGGATCAATGAACTACCTATAAGATGGCAAAAGTGCATAGAAAATAATGGTTCATACTTTGATTAATTAAATATATTATATTAAAAAATATTCGACTTTTTGTTCCTCCCATACAAAACGCCAATTTCATATGTAAGGACCTAATAATTATTTCAATGTTAATTATTGTATGTGTGTGCTAAATAAATATTTTACCTATCTATCTACTGTTTTTGTTTGTAAATGAAGCCAAACTCATGTACCTAGGTATAATAATCAGTACATAGTAAAAAACAAAGTCCCTTTTTCTGTCCCTATTTCCCTTTGACTGCTTAAATCTTTAAAACTACACAATGGATTTTGATGCGGTTTTTTAATACATACCTCTAGATAGAGTGATTCAAGAGGAAGGTTTATACATATAATAAAACCGTGCGAAGCCGGGGCGGGTCGCTAGTTAATTATAAAATAATAACTCAATCAAATTGGAGACAAAGATATTAATACCTAGGCACCTACTAATTCAAATGTTTGGTTCCAATCCAGGGGTGTACTGTAGCTATCAAGTCTATCCAATTTCCTCCAAGGTACGAAATTTCATCTAAACAACTTATGTAGTTACGGAGATTACCCATAACAAACATTCACACAGACTTTCCCAATTATTATAATAGTAAGGTAAGATAGTAAGATAAGATTTGGACCAAAAGTAGAAAGCGCCGGCCAATGAAAAAAAATATATGAAATATTTCGGTAGAACATAACGTCTCGATAATTTTTAGCTATGGCGGCTATGTTGTGCTATTATTAAATGAGGTCAAAAATTCGTAATTTTTGATATCGATTTTTGAAAAATCGATATTTCACTAACTAACCAAATGATTAATCCTCTACTCTCTACTCTACTACCTCTACATAAAAATAAGTCGGGTTTTCCTTCCTGACGCTATAACTCCAGAACGCACGAACCGATTTCCACGGTTTTGCATTCGTTGGAAAGGTCTCGGGCTCCGTGAGGTTTATAGTAATGAAAAATAAAACCGTGCGAAGCCGGGGCGGGGCGCTTGTAAGGATTTTTTCTTTATAAGGATATCTATGACTTAAATGAAATGTCCCCTTTTTAAGTGCACAATTCATTTATTTCGAGGTACTTTCACTGACCTTATACACAAATCTATCTTATCATGTAGGCTTCTCACATAAAACGACTAAACATAATTACTTAATTGATACGTTTTAGAATAATCATCTGCTCTTATTTCATTCGCACATATTTCTATAAAATATACTTATCAACTAATAATAATAATATACCTATATCTACAACTATATTTATTTACATATTTTATATTTACATACATTATATTTACACAAGCATACATAAACATAGTAATCAGCATAGTCACTATTTAACCACTTTATCTAAGTATTTATTCTTACAAACTAACGCAAAACCGCTGGCCGTCCGATAGTCTCGAATCCCGTACGAACATAATGGAAACAAGTAAGGCTGGCAGAGAACAATAGAACTTTACAAGCGCTCGCGCTTCGGTCGCGCGGCAGCCATTTTAGATTGTCATCGCCGCTCGTGAGTCCGAACTTAGCCATCAGCGGAGACGCGCGCCGACCGTCGGCTCATTGTATGTAGTGCTTGGACAATACATCGTTGCGAGTGTACGAAAGTTTTATTTATTCCACAAAACTCCCGAAGTGACCTAAAATCATAATCCTATATTCCTTATCTATCTTATCTTCGAGACCTTCCGCCGGAGGCCTAATTGACACTTCTTGGTGTCTTGCAAAGCGCATGTACCTACCTTACCATCAAGTTTTAGATTATACCCAGAAAATAAGGTCCATAAACCACATCGTTATAATTAAAATAGGGGTGATTTATTCTCATTCGGGCATTATTTTTAGAAGGGACCTATCGTCGTTGGTACCTATAGAGTCAGTGTTTTTTCAATTATTTATACTGTACAATAAATTTTATTAAATTTTTATTAAACCTGTAATAATTAAGTTGTTAAACTTATAAATTATGCATATATTTACTAACATTATATCATATATTTTGGCAATAGTTTAGTAGTAGTTTTTTAATTACGTAACTTAAATAGCGAAGAAGGGGAAACGAAACATAATTTAGATTAAACATAAGATAAAAGTGATTTAGTCCGGTCAATTTAGACATTCGAATCTACATAAATTCCCCTTCATTTTTCACGATTTTCAGCAAAACGGTAAGTTTTATCATAAAATATATCGACTTTAGGTTAGGTTAGGATAGGTTAGGTTAGGTTAGGTTAGGTTTTTTTTTTTTTTTTTTTTAATTCGCGTTCACCACAGACAGACTTTGAGTCCGTGCTCTTGTTAGGTAATGTTTTATTTTATGAGCTTACAATTGTTACATTTTCTTATAATTCTAATTACTCAGTAAGGAAACTTAACTAGCACTAACTAGAATACTTAAATTTACATAAATATTTTACTTCTACTTTTATAACAGACATGTTTTTTTTTTTTTTTTTTTTTTCACTTGAACTTATTCTCTGCAATTATAATTTTTAAATGAACTTATTTTACTAGTATTTAACAATTACAAGTATATTTACTCATGCTTATAACTAGACGCTGCCCCCTGATCTGCCAAATTTGCCAGTTTTTCAACGACAGCTGCGTTTCTGTTTCGGATTGCCATTTGTAGATTGTAATTAATGATCTTCTGGGTTGGCGCTGCCATTGCTCTTTTAATGAAGTACCCGATCGCATCGTTCGTGTCATCAGCGTAGTAGGTGCAGCAGTTGGTATGCCGCGATATTGCTACCACCGCGTGTGGGACACTTTCATGCAGCTTCATACCACTCTTTGTTTTTATTATGACCACTGTCTCAAAGGTCAATCCCTGAGCTTCATGGATGGTTAGTATGCGAGATCCAGCCCCCTCACCATACCCTTGGTTTTTTAGGGTATCTTTCTCATCCTGTGTATGAACTAGGAAGAGAGTATTGGTGAGGGAGTTGGATATTTTCGCTCCTGTGTACATCTTCAGCATCAGTGACTGGACCTCGAGTTTGGAGGAATGTATACCGGAGTATACCTCTCTCAGGGCATATGCAACATCGAGTGGATTCCTGTGGGTGCGCAGAAGCTCTTGGCTGATGTTAGCTACCATGTTTGGCCTGTTGTACCTGATCTCAAACAGATTCTCTCTATCGATGTAAGGCAACTGGTTGACATCTCCGATAAGAACAATTTCGCTAGCACCAGATTTATCTGGTTATCTGGTTCACGTTTACGTGAGGCCATGATGATGGCTCCAAAGTGGTTCATAAGTGCTTCGTCAATCGTGAGACGATTGCACTTATGTTGCTCCTTAAAGCCATTTACTAAGACCAAGGCCATTGTCCGCACCTTGGTTTTCACCAGATCTCCTATTCGGTGCGATAGCTTCTCTCTCAGGTCATTAGCTGCCTCAGTTGTTGCGGTGATGATGGCGTCCTTGTTCGCATCGAAGTGCTTTACGACCCACGTTGTTTTGCCACACCCAGGAACTCCATTGATCCACGTTATTTTTGGTACCACCCAGTTGACCCAACCCGCTTCGATATCCTTGTTCCCTGAAATGGACTGAGCCATTTCAAGGATTTTATCATCAAGCATGATCTTGGTACATCGGGCGGTGACGACCACTGGATCCCCCTCTGGAGTCAGAAATCTGGTTAGGTTAGGTTAGGTTAGGTTAGGTTAGGTATTTTTTTTTTTTTTTTTAAAGGTTCCTAGTGGGCCTACTGTCTACCCGCGATGGGGTAGCCCGCGAAGTCAGCTAGGATCTATCAGATACCTCTGACTAGAGTCAGAGTCTTTTTTAATCGTCTTTCACTCTTGTCTATCTGTCTTTCTGCATTCCTTATCTTTCTTCCATGCTTCGATCTTTCTTTCTGTCTTCAAGGGAATATCTTTTATATACAAGTTTATGGGGTAAATAAAGAAGGAACAGGGTTGTCTTTATTTTACAAGCAATTTACATTTTACATACTATTTACATAGTTTTCTTTATACTACATATTTTCTTATATCTATTCAAAAACTAAGTTACTAATATATATTAACAATATATATCTTAACTTAACTTATTTATCTATTTCGTTTTATTACCTTTTTTGCTAAAATTATACAATATTCAAAAAACTTATCTCTAACGTAAATATTTTCTACTATTTTCCAAATATTCTCTACTCTTATCTTATAGTCTATGACTTGTTCTAATTCAAACCTTTCTTTACCAAAGACAGGACATTCGGTTATAACATGCTCTACAGTTTCGGGCTTTCCGGGTTCGCAGATGCACGACGGGTCTTCCTTACATTTGAAGCGGTACAAATATGCGGAAAACCCGCCATGCCCTGACATTACTTGTGTTAAAACATTGTTCGGCTTGAGCTGCCGAATTACATTGTAGGCCTTTACAACGTCAGGGAGGAAAAGTTTTGTGGTTGCTGCAGTTTCGCCATCCTTGTATCTTTTGTTCCATACCTCAAGCGACCCCAAACGGATCAGTCGCTTGACGTATGAAACAGGGCATAGGTCATAGTCTGGCTTTGTCTTCAGCTTTAGGGCGGCCTCTTTTGCTAGTTGGTCGGCTCTCTCATTTCCTTCTAGACCAGCGTGAGCTTTAATCCAGAAGAGTGCAACGTGTTTGTTCCTACGCTTGCACTCTTCTAGATTACGACGAATTTCTACGACTAGAGGGTGGAGAGAGCGATTGTTAGTGACCGCTTCTAGTGACGACCTTGAGTCACTGTAAATGCCGAAGCTATCTTCTGGGCGCTTAATGATTTCCCTTGTGCTTTTACATATAGCCAACAGTTCCGCTTGGAAGACCGTGCAGTACGACGACAACTTAAATTTTTGGCTCTTGGTTTCGACCTCATTGCTCCAAAAAGACAATGAGGCTCCAACCTTGCCTTCAATTTTGCTGCCGTCTGTATATATACGTACTGCTTGCGTATTGTGGGTGTTTACATCTTCGCGATCCTCCAAGCATATGAACTGCAGATCTATATGTTTTGCTGGGTGGGGAATGTCTGCAAATTTGGTCATTCGCTCCACCTCCCCGTCTCCCGTCGTTTGCTGGCTCACTCCCCTCTTTGCCTCATACAGGGCTGCTGCCTCCTGTACTCGGAGGTCAAGGGGGAGCAGTCCAGCCAACGCTAGTGCCGAGTTCAAGGAGGTGGTCCGATAAGACTTGCACAACTTTTGTGCGAATCCTCTTTGGACCGCATTCAGCAGCTTTTGCACTCCCAGTTTCTTAGCCGACGAAGCCCAAACACCAGATGCATACATAATTACTGGCTCAACCACAGCAACGTAAATGGAGCGTATGACGTCCGAGTGCAAGCCCCAACTTATTTTAGCAGCTCTAGACAGCTGCTTATAGAGATTCAACGCCTTTTTGCATGTTTTTGCTATTGGCTGTTGAATGTGAGCTTGCTGTCTATGGTGAGCCCCAATACCTTAAATTCGTTAGACATGCATATGCCGACCCCGCCCATGCTCAGAACTGGGGTGTCGTACTTAAGTTTGCGTGTCAGCACCATTGCGTTTGTTTTATGTGGCGCAAAACTCAGCTTGTTTCTGATTCCCCAATCCTGAACATAGGCGCGGACTTGCACTCCGCGCACGAGGCGCGCGACAGGAACCTGGCCGAGGGACTCTGTACTAGGTGAGCGGTACATGCTACCTACATGATAACATCGCAGCGTGCTGAATCAAACGTCTTTGTCTCTGTAGAGACGCAGAGCCATAATCAAGAAGTTGAAGTCTCTATAGAGTTTGGCAGACTATGAACGTGTTTAGATAATGAGTTTGGCAGACTATGAACATGTTTAGATAATGACTTTGGTAGACTATGAACATGTTTAGATGATGAATTTGGTAGACTATGAACATGTTTAGATCATGAGTTTGGCAGACTATTGTAACCCTTCATTTTTGGCTCTGCGTCTTAGCGTCACAATTTAGATCTACGTCAGTTGACATTGACAGTTCGAAGTGACGTCTGTCTATTCGACTTTGACGGGAGAGTCGTGGTTGGCATTTTCGTTCTGCGTTGTACGTGTCGGAGGAATCGATTCTTCTGCCTTCGACACAGTGTGACCAGATTCAGTATTTTAATACTTTTTCAGTATATTTTGTCGATTATTTTGAATATGAGTATTTTTGTAGGTATATTGCCGGAAGTCAGTATTTTTGGGTATATTTTGGTAATGAAGTTGGTAGTACCATAAGCAATGGTCCTCGCGAACGTTGGTCTTCACGAATCAATGTTCGGGGAATCCCGTGAACATCAATTATCTAAACAAACCCCGGATTAAGTCTACCTTAGAGATGATCGACATTCATCAATGGTGAATTAACATCGATTTGTTCGTAGTTAGAAAACATCGATGTTTTGACATTGATATCATCGAATTCGATATTTCCTACACATACATAAATAAAATTTATTTATGTATGTGTAGGAAATATCGAATAAATAATGTTGAACAATTCACACAGCATTATCTAGCGCCAAGCTAAGCAGAGCTTGTGTTATGGGTACTAGATAATAGATAACTGATATAATTTATAATAATACACTATATGGATATATATTTTTAATTATACATAGTCAACATCCAGAACAACGTGAAGAGGCACCTGCTTCGCAGGCGGACCTTCGCCCGTCGCGCCACAGAGGTCGTTATGGATGTTAAAACTGTATAAAAATTAAAATAGAAACCTATTTTTTTTTAAATTATTTTTCACTAGATGACACTGATCACAGTAGTCGGAGTAAGATGTTTTATTATTTTGGACAGACTAAAGAGAAAACACCTGTGAAAGAAAAATTTTTACAGTGTAAGAAAAAAATACTGGGAAGTAATTTTTTTTCGTTAACTTTTGTCATTTCAATCTTATAAAATTATTAGACAAATTTATTTGTTACTGAAAACATTATTTTAACATATTTAATATAAAACATTATCAATTTTAATAGATATAACTATATCGCATTCATTTTGAAGAATTCAAATTGATAAATGTTTTCAGTAACAAATAAATTTGTCTAATAATAACATTTATAGCGAAGATTGATGACGATTATTACAATAAATATGTTAGGAAAATCAGTATTTTTATAGGTATATTTGCCCTGCATAGGTCAGTATATTTCCGTATTTTCTGGACGTGCCTCGGTATTTTCGCAAAAAATAATCTGGTCACACTGCTTCGACAACGAACCTAGCTGGTCAGACTCCTATAATCCTTAAAACCTCGTGATACCTCTTCAGCTGGTACGTATTCTGGCCATCAGCCTGTGCGTGGCTTCGTCAGCGGTCTACCTAATTATCCGTTTATCTGTGGTCGACTCCAGGGTCCCGCTCTCAGACATCGTGTCCTCGTGGCGTTCGGAGAACCGTTGTTGCATCAGCGCCTGCCCGCTTAGAATACGCAAGAGGCCGTACCGTTCTTCCTCCTACGGATTGGAGCATTCGGATCTCGAACCTCAATTTGTCTGGCTGCGGGACCAAGCTGAGAGGGAGAATATTTGTCTTGTGCTGTCCCTGGAGAGAGGTCGGAGAGAGACCGCTCGGAGGCTGTTCGGTGCGGAGCAGTTATTAGGCCCCTTCCTTTGTGCCTGACCTTCGGACCGACAGCGAAGCTAATTGGTAACACGGCTGGACCCTGGCCGCCGTGTCTCTTTTATTATTGTGCTGTGACAAAACTAACCTTACTTCTGAACCATCCGGAACACTCCGTTACATACCCTACTCGCTGAACATCATCGGTGCTTTAATTAATTATTTGTAAATTCCCTAAATATTTGGTTGCTAAGGAGTTGAATGTAGGCTACCACACCCTGTTATTTTACTCAATGCTCTACTGCTGAACATAATGTACTTTAGCATAAGGCGCCCAACATATAATCTGAATTGTAAACTTGTAGAATACATATATTAAAGCTTTAATTATTGTGTTACCCTAACCTAGCTTTCATTCAATTACCTCACAATACCTCTCAACTATAGGACTCCTAAATTTAAAAGAGTTACACTATGAACATGTTTACATAATGAGTTTGGCAGACTATGAACATGTTTAGATAATGAGTTTGGCAGACTATGAACATGTTTAGAAAATGTGTTTGGCAGACTATGAACATGTTTAGATGATAAATTTGGCAGACTATGAACATGTTTAGATAATGAGTTTGGCAGACTATGAACATGTTTAGATGATAAATTTGGCAGACTATGAACATGTTTAGATAATGAGTTTGGCAGACTATGAACATGTTTTTATAATGAGTTTAGCAGACTATGAAAATGTTTAGATAATGAGTTTGGCAGACTATGAACATGTTTTTATAATGAGTTTAGCAGACTATGAACATGTTTAGATAATGAGTTTGGCAGACTATGAACATGTTTTTATAATGAGTTTAGCAGACTATGCACATGTTTAGATAATGAGTTTGGCAGACTATGAACATGTTTAGATGATAAATTTGGCAGACTATGAACATGTTTTTATAATGAGTTTAGCAGACTATGCACATGTTTAGATAATATGTTTGTTTGTCGGCAGCGTGCTGCAGTGGTCGCTGTGGCAGATCGGGCTGATGCTGCTCGTCGGCGTCACGCAGGTACGTGCACGGCCACGTGTCCACGGGTGGACGTGCCTCCCCTCAAGGGGGTTTATTTATTTATTTGGGAAACAAGCTTATCTTTAAGGAACTATAGATTCGTAGAATACAATACAAGTAATGAAGCTTTTGATGATTTACAGCAAAGATAACTAAAGTAGAACTACAGCAAAGAAATGTTAGCCTCAAACTAAGTAGAGCTTATGTTATGGGTACAAAATATGATAAACGTGGAAAAGTTTATGCCTGTTTTTTTTCACTCAAAAACTACTGAACTCATCGGGCTGAAATTTTGAAATAACGTAGTCCTAAGCATTTCTCCTTAAATCAGTTCTCATAAGAAAGATATGGCCTTGAAACATTTTCATAGAAACAGCTAGCGCAAAGACACTACCAAAAATGAGTTCAAAAAAATGTGATTAGAAATCAGAAATCTATAACTTTATTTCTTTAGGCTTACCTAATGACCACTTAGACAAGTCAAATTTTAAACTATACATAACTAGAAACGCCCACAGCTTCGCCCGCGAACCAGAGATATTTTTTCAAATAAATTTCAGAAATGTATTTCTCACTCCCTATGGTTAGTTTTGTAAAATAAAAAATATGTGTTTAATAATTTACTTTTTAGTTTATTTATATCAAGTTTTGAGAAAATCGAATCAAGCAATAATAATTTTCCATACAAACTTAACCATTCTATTTAACCCCCTCAGAGAGGTTAATTTTTCAAAAAGTATTAGTCTATGTCTTATTCTAGTTTGGGTTCTAGATCCAGAACAAATGAAATTTGGTATGTAAATAGTTTAGGACTATCTACATACCAAATTTCATTTGTATTTGTAATAACTTAAGTACTTACAGAGATTACTTATAACAAACATTCACACAGACTTTCCCATTTATTATAATAGTAAGATTATAAAATTCTGCTTATTGATTTTATCATCGCTTAAATCTTTTGTCCGCTAGTGCAACAAGCAAAAAATAAACCACTTACTTGTGTATAACATATATTATGTGTCTAATACCTGTTTGTTTAATAAATAATGACATACTTTTGTCGGTGTGGAACTGAGCGCTCAAACTAGCACACACAAAACGGGACCCTATTACAAACTTATTGCTTGCTTTTCACGTTTCCGTAGGAACTACCCATAGAGGCAAGATCTTATGTCTTACCCATATCACCTACCATTAAAAGTATTTTAGTTTTAGTTTATTATGTAAGTGTATAAAGTGTATTGTGTAATGCTATCAACAAATAAGAATATATCTATTCTATAGCAAACACACATCCTACTATTATAATAAATGGGAAAGTCTGTGTGAATGTTTGTTATAAGTAATCTTTCTAACTACTTAAGTTATTTAAATGAAATTTGATGTGTATATAGTTTAGAACCTAGAATAGGACATAGACTATTATAATTTGGAAATTTTAACCTCTGAGGGGGTTAAACAGGTTGATAAAGTTTGTATGGAAAATAACTTTTCCTTGGTTCGATTCACTCAACTCGGTATAAATAAACTATGGAGTGAATAATTAAACACGTATTTTTTATTTTTACACAATAACTCCTAGGGGGTGTGCAATATTACTGAAATTTGTACGGAAAAAAAAAACTGGTTCGCGGGCGAAGCCGCGGAGCGCATCTAGTTTTTAATAAGTAGTTGGCTGATCAATTGTAAAAATTAAGTCGGTTTGACTAACCCGCCCGCTGTTTATATAAATGTTATAATTTACATTAATCGGTCCGTTTGTCTGTTCCAGGTGATATTCGTGAAGAGTTTGTTCGAGGACGCGCGCACTAGCAGGCTGAGCGTGCTGCTGTCGCGTCTGCTGCGGTGACAAACATACACACATCCATACATCCACTGCATCTACTAACAGAACATTCATGAATGCTGGACAGCCCACAGCGTCTAGCCCCGAGCTAAGCACAGCTTGTGTTGTGGTTACTGATTAATACAATAAATAGAAAGGTGTTTTGTAAGGTATGGTTTCTTGAGACGGGACAGTAATAGTTGGTTTTACAGTAATAAGTTAGAGTCTCTTACCGAAATGTATTGAAATGTTCTATATTTTTGACATTTCTAGTACTTAAACTTCAATCGGTTCGAAAGACTTGTGATCCTTATAAAAAGATCGATTACAAATATTTTTGGCGAAATTACTATTTTCTTGCTGATTGTAAATTAACATTTTCTTGCTGATTGTAAATTCACATTTCTTCGTATCTGTGAATGCAGTTCAGAATATATATCCAAAAGTTTGAAAGAAAGAAATAAATAGTACATTGTTACCCAAGGGTTGAAAGTAACTTATTTAGTCCCGAGACGGGGTTTGGCGCCCGAGTGTAACGAGGGCGCCAATAGTTCGAGGGACTACATAAGTTACTTTCACCCGAGGTAAACACTGTGCTTTTCATTACGAATACAAGGAAATATAAATAAAAACATGATCAAATTGCATTAATCAAATTGCCGCTAATTTTTTTTTTAAGTATTAGTCCATCTAGGCCAGGCGAAAGCAATAAAGCCATACTGCCTTGTCTTTCGTATTTTTTGAATTCAGTGTATTGTCGCTAAGGTAATTTTTTTTTTAGCTTCTGCATTTATTCTGCCACTACCATGGTTCAATAGTAACGTTATAGCTGTCAGTTGAAAACGATTCTCCCTAGGGCGGAAAAGTATCACTTTCAACCCGCTCTTCAGGCATGTTTAGACCTACTTTCCGAGTATGAGTAATGAAAAATTATTTATTGTCTTAGAACTACTAATTACACAAAAACAAAACAGACTTAAGTTACTTACATAAATAAAAATTGAAACTAAGACAAAGGAGTAAATTCAGCTTTTGCTGCATGCATATGCAAGCAAAGCATGCAGCGCTTTAAATTTAGCTCTTTCGGTTGGCTGGTCACCAAAAGGTTTAGTCATTTAAACATTAAAAAAGAAAAAGTTTAAGGTACTTTTTCTCACTATCCATTCTCAAGAATACACCCTGTATTAGAAAACACGCAGCGCGAAGAAACCAATCCCAATGTTATGATGATCATAGTTCTAAGTTAAATGTTGATGAATTTTTTATTTTGTCAAATTTGCGTAATATCTAGTCTAGATTATAGTTTGGTATTCTTATATTGTTAACTAGCGACCCGCTTCGGCTTCGCACGTTTTTATTACCTTCCTCTTGAATCACTCTATCTATAAAAAAAAACCGCGTCAAAATCCGTTGCGTAGTTTTATAGATTTAAGCGTTCGAAGGGACATAGGGAAATAAGGACAGAGAAAGCGACTTTTTTTATACTATGTAGTGATATGGATTCATAATTATAAATATCGGTTATACAGAGAAAATCAATTTACCATCTTATTTCTTATATTATTTTGATAATTATTTATAGTTTAAAATTTGTCAGTGGTCATACTGTAATCCTAAAGCAATTCTGTTTTCTGAAAGAAAAGAGTTTAACTTTTGTGATATGATTGTAAATAGATACGCACAAAGTAGATCCTTCGCATGTAGAGGATTCGATCCCGGGATTCGGGATCCCGGGATCGCCTTCCACAAATCCCGTAATCCCGGGATTGAAAATAAAGACCGGGATCGAATCCTCTACTGGTGCAGAGTGTAACAGCATAGACCAGTGTTTAGAGGCGACGCGGTCTCGACGGCTCGATTATAGAACACAGGAATTATAAAAAAGGGAATAACCTCCATTTAGTTACATTTAACCCTTAAACCGCCTGATTTCATATCAATCTTCGTGCTCTAACCGGGGTAGGTACAGTGAATCAACTTGACCCTGGCGAAATGGAGTTACTAAAAAAACTGTTCAATTTAACTGTCGATTTAACACAATTAATCATTATCTTTAATTGGGTATAAAGGTTTGGTTAAATCGGCCCCTAGACCCTAGCCGGTGCCATTATCTAGTAATATGCATTTATAATAGTATAGTATAAGTTGTCAATGAAACCAAAAATTAAGTAGTTAAATGGAATGTCTCAAGTAAATACGTATAGGTTGTACAAAATAAACTGATTTAAACTCTATTTGTTTTATTTATTCTTTACTAGCGACCCGCCCCTGCTTCGCACGGTTTTATTATACGTATAAACCTACCTATTGAATCACTCTATCTATTTAAAAAACCGCATCAAAATCCGTTGCGTAGTTTTAAAGATTTAAGCATATAAAGGGACAGGGATATAGGGACAGAGAAAGCAACTTTGTTTTATACTATGAAGTGATGTAGTAGTGATAAGCCTTAGTAAGCTTCTAGCTCCAAAAATGACAAAACTTCTAGACAAACTTGCATCCCCTTGCTTCAACCCCTTACAACCCATTTTTCCCTTTTAAAAGTAGCCTATGTCCTTTCTCGGGCTTTAGACCATCTCAATTAAATTTAAATCGGTTCTGTAGTTCAGGCTTGAAAGCGTAACAGACAGACAGAGTTACTATCGCATTTATAATATTCGTACCTAGGGATTACTAAGATTATTTTGTTGATTGATTGTGACTTGTTAAATTCGTAATGCAATGCCCGATTTAAATAATCAAAAATGCATCTAAAGGCATAGAAACAGTTTTAAATTTTGTCGACATTCCTTTTTACTTCTAAAAAGTAATTATAGTGACATAACTTGATTGGGTTAGTTGTAGAATTTTTTTTCGTAACATGCACATACCTACAAATCTTTCCTCTTTATAATATTAGTAGTAGATAGGAATAGTTTAGATTACTAGCGACCCGCTCCGGCTTCGCACAGGTGTATTATATAGTCATTTATACCTTTCTCTTGAATCACTCTATCGATTAATAAAAACTGCATCAAAATCCGTTGCGTAGTTTTAAAGATTAGGGACAGAGAAAGTGACTTTGTTTTATAATTGTTATGTAGAAAGTATGGAAGAACACAATCAACAGATGGCGTTACCAGTTTCTAAAATACGGACTTTGGGTAGTAAGGTACCTACTTGGTCTTAGGGGTAGAAATGCAAATATTTTTTCGAATTTACTTCAACTTCTTGATTATGGCTCTGTTCTCTGATTGCCGATGTCCCGTCTTAATATGACATACTGTAGGAAATCAACTATTTTTTAGGGTTTTCACCACGAAATGATGCAGGCCTAACAATTTAAATGTTTTCGTTTTCAAAATTCTATTAGAATTGTTACTATTTTAATCTTTACGATAACTCTATGCAAAAATGTTAGTATTTCAATTTACAAGTTGATCAATATATGGTTAAAGCCGCAGATTAAAATACCCGCGTGAAGTTATCCCCCGACTTTATTATTTTATTATTTTGATGATGCTAATCGTTAGAGAGAGATAAAGAGAAAAGAAATTAAAATTAGCTTTTGTGTTTTGAGCTTCACACTAATAAATTAAATAGTTTTTACACAAAATCTAATTATGCCTAAATATTTTTTCTCTACAATTCTTTAGATGAAAAAAAATTAAACACATCTGATTTGGTCCGATCACAAATTTCTTTCAAAATTTCATATTTAGACGAAGCTAGAACGGCTTGGCATAGTGCTTGCCCCGATGCTGCTCCTCCAAAATCTCTTTCGTCCCAACGGCAATGGGACGGGCCTTTGTGTGAGTTGACACGGAAATGTTTGTTATAAACGTGCTCCAGCTCGGCAGATCGTGCCCGTCCCCTAGCCGGTTCTAAATGGGAGTCAGAACATTAGCTGCAAGCACTTCCTTCCTATAACACTGGCACTTTATTGGATCCCGCTACTTTCCGTATCGCAACATGTATTCGGTTGGGTGCAAGGTGTTGTGCGCCTCATCAATGCCAGTGCGGTACTGCAGTCGAACAGCTTGGTCATCGCGGATTATCGTGTACTAGGGCCGCTGGTCGGATATCTCGTCACGCCAGCCTTAATGACATCATCCGGCGGGCCTTTGTCAGCGCTAACGTACCAGCTATTCTCGAACCGAATGGTCTGTTCCGTGACGATGGCAAGAGGCCTGACGGTATGACACTAGTCCCATGGGAGTTGGGGAGGCCCATTGTGTGGGACGCTACATGCGTCGACACACTTGCACCTTCCCATCTTTCAAGGACATCCACTAGGGCTGGTGCGGCGGTAGATCTGGCCGAGGATCTCAAGAGGCGCAAATATGCAGGTCTCGACAGAACCTACGCATTTGCTCCCCTTGGATTCGAGACCCTAGGTCCGTGGGGTACCGAGGCTCTCCGGGTTTTTTAAAAATTATCTGAGCGTCTGGTCGATGCGACGCGTGACCCGAGAGCTGGTGAATATCTGGCTCAGCGCATCAGCATTGCCATACAGCGTGGTAAAGCAGCCAGTGTCTTGGGGACGCTTCCGACTGGTATTGACATGGATCAATTGAGCTACCTTTAGACTGTTGCCAACCGTCTGCAGTTAGCTCAATGGTTTCAATTGTAAATACTAGTTGTAATTTTTCTATTCCTTTGCTTGTAATTTTCGTTGTTAATAAAGTTATTATTTTAAATGTTAATAATAAAAATATATATTTAATTAAAAGAGTATAATTTAAATTCAGCCTTAAGGCACATGTGCAGTTTATTTATACAGAATGATTGCAACAAAATAAATAAGTAAATGATTGATTTAATGCCTACGTAACACTGACCTCTATCTATACAAGTACTGTATATATAGAGGTCAGTGCTACGTAACAATAATTTACAATTTTTCTAACTGAGCTGGTAGCACTACCTACCCAATCCACAAACCAACTCAATTTTTCTTTCCCCGCTTGACTTTCTTTCTTCTTGCTATGTTTTGTTGTGGTTGGGGTATATCACTGACCTCTATCTATACAAGTACGCTAGAGGTCAGTGGGGTATATCCTTTAAGCCAGAAACATACTTGCGTGTCGCGGTGTGTCGGGGCGCGCCAGAAGCATATCGGTTTCATACATTTAGTATGGTTATTGACGTACTTGTATGGCGTGTCGTGTCGCGACACGGTCTATCGTGTCGCAGAATGCTAGCCGCCGATTCGCCGATTGCGCCAGAGCGGTGGTGGGGGTTATGTCGCGACACGTAAATATGTTTCCGCCCTTAGACAGCATATATCCTTGGTATAAGTTAATATTTTCTTCAAACTAGACGCAGAGGCAGAGCCAAGAAGTATTTATTAATCTGCAGTTATGAGTTACTTCAGTTTATTTCCTTTTATTTTTGTAGCTCATAGTTTTATACAGGTATTTGTTGAAATTAATTTTTCTTCTTTATTAAGTTTAAATATTGCTTATTAATAAAATCTCATCATGTATTAAATAGAAGCTTGTGATGTTGTCAAAAATGTTCATTGGCAAAATAGCGTCAAACCAGACGCAGAGCCGTAATCAAGAATTTGAAGTTGACATTCTTTTTCTTTCTTCTTGCTTTGTTTGTCGTACCCTAAGACCAAGTAGGTACCTTACGTTCCGTACAAAAAAAGGTAAGGTAGACGGAGCATAAGGTCACTGTCATCCTATAAGGCGATGTAGCCGATTTGATATTGTTTTGGTTTTGTTTGATACCGTACGGTGACAAGTGGATGTCAGATTGAGAAAATGAAAATTTGTGTTTATGTTTTATTTGTAATTTTGTGTTTTATATATAATATTTAATCGAGAACTTAGTATATAATGACTTGTGTAGCTGTGGGTTGTAAAAGCCGTTTGGGATCTTTATGTGAAGATAAACGCAAGATATCTTTTCATCGGTAAGTCTATAATCGTGATAGACGCGGATATTACGCGGATATTACATGTATTTTCTTTGCAATATGTTGAATAGTTTTTTGTACATAGAATATAATAACTGTTTTACTACGTTATTTACAACTCATTAGCAGTAGGTATAATTCTATAATTCACTAATATTAAAGTACAATACGAAAAACTGACATCTGATGTACCATTTTGATGCCACCTAGTGAAGTACTGGTAGTTGTCGATAATTTATTGTCGATGAATGTCTAATACTGGTTGACAAAATGATGATTCAAAAGTAAATTGTCGTAGTTTGAGAATTATACCTACCTACCGAGATAGTGCTACGGTACCTACATGGACCGACTAAGTTGGAGTTAGAAATCAAAACTTGATTATGGTGTCGCTAGTAAGATCTAGGAGACTAAAGATTGCAATGTAGCTAGAAGTTCACAACTTATTCTTATCTTTCACTTCTAGATATACAAAATATCCAATAACAAAAGAAAAATGGAAACAAAACTTGAGAAGACATGTCTGGGAGCCATCATAGAATTCTCGTTGGTGTTTTTTACATTTCCATGTTTCGTGCCACAGAATTGGATATCAAAGGACTTACAAAAAAACTTTGAAAATAAAGGTTAAATGATAGCATCCAAGTGGTATCTAAGCACAAAATATTTCAGTTAAGTATAGTAGTATACGACGTGAAAATACTTTAAAAATAATTTCGTTTATGTTAATGTAACTAAGTACCTACCTAAGTTTTCTCACTGCTCATATCCTAAATAACGACGGCAAACAACCATCACCGCTTAACCCCATTTTAAATAAAAACATAATTATTATCAAGAAGATTTATCAAGTTTATGTAAGTTTTAACAAAATAACCTTAGTAGGTCTTTATTTATATACCTACAGGGTCAGGTACCGGTTAAGTCGATCTAGATCCTTGAGGGGGTTGTAGTTTCAATCATTACCAGCTGATTGATTTAATCATTATTGACTCACATACTCCAAACTTAATATAAAACCCCACAAACACCAAAAAAATATAGGTGATTAATGAATATTGGTATATCTTTTCAAGTAAAATTACAGCTTGCGGATTTTAAACATAACTGAATTTATTATACTCTTTTATAATAATATATAACAATGCTGGACAATCCACAAAGCACCATCTAGCCCCAAAGTAAGCTACTCAAAGCTCGTGGTATGGGTACTAGATAACTGATTTATTAAATACATTATTATGCATAGATATACATTTTTTAATACATTTATACCCAAACCAACGGAACATAGGTATATCTGCAGATCGTTCACAAATTTGTTCTGAGGGGTTCGATTCCCGAACCCGTAACCTCCTGCGTTGCAGGCGCACCTTTGCCCACCGCGCTACATCGGTCGTCATGATCAACATACAATGCAGCGGTTACAACAAACCTGCTTACTGAAATCATAATTTAATCGATAAGTACAGAATTTCACATCACTATTCTCACATTTCAGTAGAATGTCAGACAAGAATCAGATTGACCCACTGACCTGTATCTATACAAGTACTTGTATATATAGAGGTCAGTGGATTGACCACATACGTATTTGAATGTAACTGAAACTGAACTGAAAAATTATATCTATCTTTTTTTTTCATATGGCATACTCCCAAAGAGCAAGAAGTCAAAACAGTGTCCAATGTTCGTTTTTATAATGTTACATCTAGTTACTATAATATAATCTTTGGTCGTACCATGTTCCTTGTTCCTTGGTTTAAAAGTTAAAATTATCGTGTCCGTCAAGTTAGCAGCCACACCATGGAATTTTAAGATTATAAATATGCCAATTAACTGTGCCGTCAATGCTGTATCCGATGCCGCAAAGCATATAAATAGTGCTCCAGTACTTTAGGAGATATTGAGGGATTTCACTGTGGCTGCTATCTTGACGTCAAGCTGGCAGCCCCGCTGATTGTGAAGAAACCAAAGCTAGATTTGAATTGTGAACTATGCCAAATAACTGTTCCCATGTATATCTAGTTGTGCTATAAAGCTCAGAAATAGAGACCCTGTGGTTTAAAAGATATTAGGCTCTAAACATCTACATACATTGGAGAGTACAGATGAGTACAAAAGTGTTTAGATTACGATTGCAACTAGACTCGCTAGATGGCGTCTTTGTTAAGGTAAGTTTAGATCTGTTTAACATTCGTTGAAACAACGGATTGTCGCACGCAACACTGTTCCACAATGTTGTGTGTTCAACAATGATCAACATCTGTTTCAGCAACTGATTCCACAGTTTCATTTTACATACGTTCTACAGTTGCCAATAATGTTGAATGAACCCATCAAATGTGGGTACAACACGTTTCAACAAGGCGTATAATTTTGTAGAACGGTCGACGTTCTGTTGAAAGACTCATTCCACAAACGGCAACAGTGTTGCTTTCAACATGTTGCTTTCCACATAATCGCCCGATGTTGAACAGATCTAAACGTACCTTTAGACATTGCTTGTATAGGTAGGTACATCACTGACGATGACCTAAATACCTACTGCTTTTATTGGTAGAACAACCGTACGTAACCTAGCATTAAGTACTTAAAGTTATTAATTTTTTATATATTTTTTTTAAACTTTAATTTAATAATATCATAAATATAATGTACCTACCTACGACTAATAAGTATTTCTTTTGCTGAGTTATCAACCAAACCTCCCCTAAAACCTTTTAATAAATTATACCTAAAAATTACTACCATTGGCGTATCTAGGCATATTCTCCAGGGGGGGGGGCAGGGACCCAAATTAACTGCTCGCCATTTTTGTATTAAGAACTTCTAATACCAGCCAGTGAGCGGTCACGTGACACTTGGCCGACTTCTGAACAAAAATTCTCTGGATAGACCATAGAAGCAGGAATAATATGGTACTAGACGTCGCATACTAGTGTGACCTTGTCGTCGCAAAGATTTGATTTGATTTATTTATTTGTACCATAGGAACATACAGAACACTTGGTATAGTCAAGTTTACAGTTAATTATAATAATACACATCAAATAAAAAAAATAAAAAAATGAAGATGACTAATGAGTCACCAAAGCGCATTTTTATTTTTAGTATTGTGTCGAACGGCGGACGAGAAAGAACGTGTAAAAATGGGGTGTTGCAGCATAAACAATCGTGGAAATGCTTCTACAACTTGCAATTACAAAATTAAAGGGATAACATTTCATCAGTAAGTCATTTTTTTAAATATTTTAGCTGTTTTTTAATAAAATTGTCAGAGAGTAATTATTTTCTATGAGAATCATAGTTTATTCCATTTATCATTATTTTGCACACCATTGCTGTATTAGTTTTTCAACATTTGGAGCGATACAAGCGCACGTAGTAATGTAATGTGAAGCTTACGATATCATCTTGCTCGCATGGTAGGGCCGGTCGTGATGGTCGTAAGCTAGAGATGTGTGCTTTTTTCAATGTATTCGTAAGTTCACAGACAACCGTTTGTGCCAGTGAGCACCAATCACGGTGTAATAATCTTTGGGTATAGACCAAGTGCGAGTCGCGACCAGGTAAACAACAGTAGGCAAGTACCTATACAAATTTCATGGTTACTTTTCTTTTTTAGTTACAATATGAAATCATTCAAGTGTCTACATGTTGCTAATAAAAAAATCTCGTTTGTTGTGTTTGTTGTTGCCCACTTAAATATTTACTTTATTTTGTTTTTAGTGTTTATTGTTATAGCGATAACTGTTCTTAAGATACAGCCTGGTGACACGCAGACAGCGAACAGACAGACAACAGACGGACAGACAGCGAAGTCTTAGAAAAAGGATCAGAAAAAGAGTTTTGACATTTGGCGAATAAACGGTAGTTAGGTACATGTTTTTTTCTTATATTAGCACTAAAACCTAACTTAATTCTATACTTAGTTGCTTATTTTTGGCAAAATAAAAAACATTAACTAAGATCCTTTGAAAGCAACAATGAAAGTGTAAGAATAACCATAAAAAACACAAAAATATTATTTATTAAAAACATCCCTCATCACAAGTTGATTCTCTCGGACTTATAATCACCCCCTTTTGGCTTAGGACATAATATAATAATGTAACATGACACTAAGTATAAAATGTTTTAGATGAATGTATAGACTCTACATACCTATTTATATCAGCAAAGGTGTTTTTACTATGTTTGTTTGATTTTTTGTTTGATTTTGTTTGATTTGACGTCAAGATAGCAGCCACAGTGACATCCCTCAATATCTCCTAAAGTACTGGAGCACTATTTATATGCTTTGCGGCACCGGATACAGCATTGACGGCACAGTTAATTGGCATATTTATAATCTTAAAATTCCATGGTGTGGCTGCTAACTTGACGGACACAAATTATCTTCAAACCAGACGCAGAGCCAAAAAGTCAGGTCATTTTCTTCCCTTACTGCGCTTGGGTACACTTTTGGTTGAGTTTATTGTGATTTGTTTAGTTTTGGTTGTTTGTTTGTTGTTTTGTTGCTATGATCATTGAGCAATGAACCTGGCTGGCCCAAGGTCGTCGAAGCTCTTTGCTTCGCCCAGAATAAACTAAAGAAGATAACGCCTTTCAGTTCTGTTGACCCGACATCGAACCGACATTTAACATTTACAAACTGGAGGAGTCGCAATTATTGGCTAAAAAGTTAAAATTACTTAAATAAGAGAACAAGAGCGCGAGATATAATATACAGATGAAACATGGATAAACAAAGGTAATTCAAGTATTTCATACCTACCTTAGTAGTAGGTAAATAAAAACACAATATTACAAAATTATTATTATTAATACATAATTATTATTATTAAGATTTTGTGACAATATATTTGGTCAAATTTAAGACCTATTCAAATGTACTACAGTATGTAGCAATAAAAAACTTGAATCTTGGAATGTTACAGTTGCAAATAAAAAAATGACCACCAGCATTTATTACAACATGCAATGTTAACAGGATGTTTTTGTTTAGGCCATGCAAAGACAAAGGTGTGGCAAGACACCACAACTGAATCTTCAAAACTAATACACTTAGAAGGCCTTCTATGAGCCTTGGAAAAGGACAATGCTTATAATAGTGTATATTGGTAGGTTTCTATTATAAAAAGAAATTTCATCATGAGTATGCAGGCAACATCCAATTTGTCTGATCATACAGATCTGCACTTATGAGCACATGCATTTTAAACAACATTTGAAAGCATTAAATGTAAAGATCTTGTGAGTTGAGAAATTTATTGATGTTGATGCAAAACATATACTATTATAATAATAAAAATGTTTGTATAGGTAATTTCCATAATTACTTGAGTTATTTAAATGAAATTTGATACGTAGATAGTTTGGAACCTAGAATAGAACATAGGCTACTAAAATTTTCAAAAATGAACCTCTGAGGGGGTTAACTAGGGTGGTAAAGTTTGTATGGAAAATTATTTTTCCTTGGTTTGAATTACACAAAACTCGGTATAAATAAACTATAAAATGATATATAATAATAATTATAATCATATTTTTTATTTTTACAATTAACTACGAGAGATACAAATTTCTGAAATTTGTATAAAAAAATCTGGTTCGCGGGCGAAGCCGCGGGGCGCATCTAGTTTTAAAAAATAAGCTTTTTCTATATCAACAATTAAATTTGTGTTTTTTTTTCAGAAAATAAAGATTGGTTTTTGAACAGGGGGGAATATTTGTATTCAAATGGCAAAAGTGGCAATGGAGCTTATCACAAAGAAATGAATGCAGAAGTGTTTGTAAACTGGTTCAAAAAAATATTATTTTGATATAGTTGAGCCAGAATTGGTTATTGTATATAATGCTCCTGATACTAATTCTAGGTGACGAGAGTGATAGACTCTATAAACATATACCTATACGAGAGTGATAAACATGCAATGAAAAAAGCCGACGTCCAAAACTGGTTAACAGGCAAGGGTATCTCATCATCCAGGATACTAAAATAAAAAGGGAGCTTGATTTGATAAAAGCAATAAAACATAATGACATGACCTATGCTACAGACACAAGCTAAGGGAAAATATTGAAGGCTTGTGTTTGGTTTCCCTGTGTATTAGACCCAGTAGAAATGATATGGGGACAAAAGGTTATGTTGCAGGTAAAAATATAACTTTATTAGAAGAATCTATAAATTTGACAACACCTGCAGCATACTTACTAAAAATGCATAGGCCATGTTATTCAACAAGAAAAAATCTGGAAATTGGAAGCCGGTTACAACACAAAGCTGAGGCTGGACCTGTATAGCTGCGCACACAGGGAAAGACCAATCATTTTCACCCTTGTACACAATCTGCATGTTCGCGCGTCGTTCAGATGCTGTGAGAAATTTTTGAAAACCCGTATAGCCCAGGGGAACCAAACTGAATTCCGGGATAAAATGTATCCCATGCCCAATCGTCTCGAGTTCCATTCGAATTCATTCACTTCCGTCGTGATGCGTGGTTAAAGAATTTTTCTTTCACCCTCTCTCCCAGGGGATTGTAATGTGTGTGTGTGCTATAAATAAATTCTTATTCTTATTCCTAAGGAACAGGTAATGTAATTGATGGATTTATCATCAGGTGCTGGAGATACATCAAGTAGCTGTAAGTCGGACACTGATGATGATGAGTGTTCTAAGAGAGGAGAGACAAATGTTACCTATTCTTCTTTATTATTATCAAAATGTCCCAGAAGAGAGACATGTGTATGAAAATGATCATAGATAACTAATGAATGATACAAAAATAAATATATTTAATTTCCTTTTAAAGTCGTATTTCGTTTTGCTTTAGCTGTACCTATTCCAATCTTTATGCAAAGGTAGGTATTAAGGATAGGTTATGTACTAATTTGCTTAATTCAAATTATGTTAGGGAACTAGTCTAGCTAGTTCTAAATTAAATTACAAATAACTAGCGACCCGCTCCGGCTTCGCAGTTTTATTATACGTATAAACCTTCGTCTTGAATCACTCTTATCTATTAAAAAAACCGCATCAAAATCCGTTGCGTACCTATTTTTAAAGATTTAAGCATACATAGGGACAGCGAACGCGACTTTGTTTAATACTATGTAGTGACTAGCAGGGTCTCCCGGTTTCACCCATGTAATTCCCGTTCCCGTGGGAATTCCGGGATAAAATATAGCCTATGTGTTATTCCAGACTATAATCTATCTCTGTGCCAAATTTCATCTAAATCCGTTCAGTAGTTTTTGCGTGAAAGAGTAAAAAATGTCCATCCATACTTACAAACTTTCGCGTTTATAATATTAGTAGGATTCGATACACCTCACAGTATTTTTTTCTCTTAAAAAATACAGTCGCCGCAAAGGTAAAACATTCGACTGGTAGGTTCATTTGAGTTTATTTCTATCCTTGTTCTTCGTTTTACTATTAATTAAAGTAAGAGCAGGATAGGTGTATTTGAAGTGTAATAAAACCAGTTTCACAAGGCACGGGCGGGGCTGAAGCCACCTATAGAGGCGGGACTCACACACATCTGTTGTTTGTTATCGATGTGTGGAGAACGACCTTGTAAAGGCGGTCCGACATTTTGAAGATAGTTGATATGGAAGATAGATGTTAAGTTTTCACAAAACCTAAGTAGGTATGGTGGCGTGTTGAAGTTAAAATCCTGAATTAGCTTTGGCGGTCTCAGCGACTATGAATCGAGAGATCTTCAGGTTCTACAATAAAAAGTCTTGCAAAACAGTCGCGGTATAAAATAAGAAAATGACCAACAGATGGCGCTACTAGTTTCTAAAACACGTGTAGTTGCAAGAAGTACTGAAAAATAGGCAGCAATCAAACTATGATTTTGGATAAAAAAGTCGCTATAAACCAATACGATTCCTCTGTGATGAACATTTCATTCCATAAACAGCTGAAGCCCTTTATATGAGAAGACTAGTATATGCCTGCGGCTTTGCACGCCTTGTTTCAAGGCTATTTATATCCATGGTAACTGATACATTATGGGATGAAAAGTAGTATAAAATTATGGGTCATTCCAGGGCTACCCACTACTTCATACTCCTATTCAAAATTTCAGCCCGATTCATTCTGTAGTTTTTGCGTCAAAGAGAAACAAGTCTTGATTCAAATTTCCTCGAATCGAGCTCTAAGTGCGTTGTTTGATTGTAAAAAATAACTCAATAACCTCTCGAATTTAGTTTCTTTCACAATTTGTATAATGAAACAGCGCGGTTAGAGTTTTCTCAAGACTGACGTTTATTGACATCCTTAGAAATCAGAAATCAATATCTTTATTTCTTTAGGCTTACAAAATAAGCACTTAGACAAGTCAAATTTAATATTACCTATAGGTAGGTACATAGTTATCAAAATAATATCTATACTTATAATAAAACTGTAACAGGTCCAAATCTGTACATTGAAGATATTTTGAAAATTTTTTTTGGAGGGCACTCTATTATCGATACTCAAGCCAAAACTGTTATTTTTTTCATTCATGTCTGTCTGTCTGTCTGTATCGTAAACGCGCATCACGCCGAAACTACTTGATGGATTGAAATGAAACTCGGCATGATTATAGGTCATACTACAAGGAAGGACATAGGATACTTTTTATCTCGGAATTCAGTGAGTTTCTCATGGGAGAGGGTATGAAAGTAAAAATCCTTTACCGCGCATCACGCCGAAACTGCTGAATGAGTTGGATGAAACTCGGCACGATTTGAGTTCATACTACAAGGAAGGACATGGGATACTTTTTATCCCGGAATTCGGTAAGGTTCCCCTGGGAGAGAGGGTGAAAGAAGAATTCTTTAATCATCACGACGGAAGTGAAAGAATTCGAATGGAACTCGGGACGATTGGACATGGGATACATTTTATCCCGGAATTCAGTTTGGTTCCCCTGGGCTATACGGGTTTTTTGAACCAAACTGAATTGAATTTTGAGGGTAGGATCTTGACATTTCTTTACTGTTCTCTAATTGGCTAATTGGTGGACAAGCCCCTCACGTGACCCTCGGTCGTCGAGCGGGCTACCTCGGAGTCCTCGGAGATACACAGAGACGCGTAGACGCATGCACCCGACATTGCCGTCCGATCCTGACTTTGCTCGCGCCCTACCGATATTACTGTCGAGTCGCGGTGTGAATTACGGTCCTTCGTTTCAACCCTTGTGTCCCTACATACACCAATCTGAGAATCAAGCCAAACCAGCACCCGTGGAAGCTCCATTGTCTAGGCAAACCATCAGTGGATCCATCTGAGTTGGAAGCTGCCGACTTGTCTTCGTGAGGTAGGTGACTCCCCAATTCAGCCAACTGATTTTCCCTAACAATGGATGTTTGTTACTCTTTCACGCAAAAACTGCTGAACGGATCTGGATGAAATTTGGCACAGAGATAGATTATAAGCTGGAATAACACATAGGCTTTATTTTATCCCGAAAATCCCACGGGAAAGGGAATTACGCAAGTAAAATCGCGAGTACTCGAAATACTAATCATGCGCAGACGAAGTCGCGGGCACCAGCTAGTAAGAAATAAAGTGATAATTGATGTTCAGTTCGCCTCAGTTTTTTGTCATAAATAACATAAAGTAGGTTTGCTATTATACCAATAGATGGCGGTAGCAGTTATAAAACGTATTATTTTGCTAACTTGAACAATTTTTCTATTAGGTACTTATTGCTGGATTTCCATTACCTACCTAATGTTCAAATCTTACTTCTTATCTTACTATTATAATAACTGGGAAAGTCTATACAATACAAACAATACAAAAGGCATTTATTTGCTAAAAAACATTGTTACTTGTGGTCCCCGCACTAGGTTCAGAACCTGTATCGCGGGAGGCCGGTTTACGTTGAATATCAAATTTAAAAAAGTGAGCAAAGAATGAACAAAACTATAAATTAACTAATATTTAAAGCACATTTATAAATAAAAAAGAAACTCTAAGCTTTATATAAAGTGGGAATGAAGCTATAAAACAATAAAAGGTACCTACAGCTGATAACACAAATTCATATTAATTAAATTATATAAACTTACATGGTTTTAAAACTCATATCTATGTATCACTGACACACATCACGAGCGGTAAGGGTAACAGGAACTGGATAGGATGGTAGGGATGGGATGAATTAGTGAAAGAAATGTAGTTATGAAAAGCAGTACCTAAGTATTTCTAGTCAACTTTGAATCGAGAAAAGTCTTTCAGTAGCGTCATAATCTAACGTAAGAAGCCACCTTCGGACCTTCTCCTTGACTCCGAACAGGGAACAAGAAAGTAGCTGACAGTGCATTAAAATTCGGCGATATATGAACGGAAAGGAGAAAGAGCGAAAGCGTCTCACGAACGTAGACTTGACGGGAGGGACTTTGATTTTGGTTCTACGATGCCCAGACTTGGATTTCTCATCACGTATTGATTTAGCATTTGCCCTGTGGAACGAGGTAGTAACCTGGAAGATGTAGAGCTGTCTAACAGTTAGGATTTCAGACTCTGAATGGAGCAAAACGGTGGGATGCCTGAAGGGTTTACGAAACATGACTTTTAAAACAGCTCTGTGGGCTCTTTCTAGAGATATCAAAAATGATTTAGCCGCGCCACCCCACGCCGTTATGCAGTAGCCTACAATGGACGTCTGTATGAATGTTTGTTATAAGTAATCTCCGTAACTACTTAAGTTAGTTATTTAAATGAAATTTGGTAGGTATGTAGATAGTTTAGAACCTAGAATAGGACATAAGCTATTAAAATTTGGAAATTTTAACCTCTGAGGGGGTTAAATAGGGTGGTTAAGTTTGTGAGGAAAATATTTTTTCCTTGGTTCGATTCACCCAAAACTCGGTAGGTATTAACATGGACGAATTTTTACTATAGACTGTCAACGCTCATACAATGTTGCATTCTTCCGTAAAAGCTTAAAATTCTGCTTAAATCTAGATTGCGCTGGTAGCTGGTGGGGCGCAATAGCCCGAAAATCGTTATATTCCACGATTAAACCAAGTAAAATAAATAAAATCGTTTGTAAAAAATATTTTGTAGTTTTTTTTAAATAGGTTCTTGAGGCTTACAAGACTTTATTTTCAAATTTTGTTTTATTGATCGAGAAACGTTCTAAGATATTAGGCTAGTCTTCGCAGAATTATGAAAGATGGCGTGGCAATCGTATACAAGATAATGCGTCGTTTATAAGGCAGATGGCGCGCAAATAAAAAGTTAATTTGATTCCATTACATTTTAAAACATCCAGACCTGACATCCACGCTGCTGGTGCGGCGGCAGATTTGGCTGAGGATCTCGCAAGAGGAGGTGCAAATATGCTCGTCTCGACAAAGCCTAAGCATATGCTCCCCTTTGAGTCCAGACCGTCCGTGGGGTACGGAGTGTTTAAAAAAATATCTGAGCGTCTGGTCGATGCGACGACGCGTGACCCGAGAGCTGGTACCTATCTGGTTCAGCGCATCAGCATTGCAATCATCATCAACCTATCTTAGTCCACAGCTGGACATAGGCCTTCCCCAATGAGCGCCATAGCGCCCTGTCTTCAGTGTGACTATATTACTATTAGTAATAATTCGTCCATGGTGTGACGCATTGCCATAGGTACAGCGTGGTAACGCAGCCTGCAGTGTCTTGGGGACGCTTCTGACTGTTGTTGATATGGATCAACTGAGCTTCCTTTAGATTTTGCAACCGTCTGCAGTTAGCTCAATTGTTTCAATTGAATATACTAATATATTCCTTGATTGTAATGTATTGATCATAATAAATAGTGAAGTTTTGTTTTCCTTTAAGGAATAATTGTTTATTTTATACGTAGAAAACAATAAGATGGATGCAACAGGGTTTTCCTACCAATTAGATAGCCAAAGCACATCTATTATGTATCAGCAGATTCCCGCGGTTTCATCCGCGTAATTCCCGTTCCCGTGGGAATTCCGGGATAAAATATAGCTTATGTGTTATTCCAGACTATAATCTATCTCTATGCCAAATTTCATCCATATACATTCTGTACTTTTTGCGTGAAAGAGTAACAAACATCCATACTTACAAACTTTCGCGTTTATAATATTACTAGCGACCCGCTCCGGCTTCGCACGGTTTTGTTGTACGTATAAACCTTCCTCTTGAATCACTCTATCTATTGAAAAAACCGCATCAAAATCCGTTGCGTAGTTTTAAAGATTTAAGCATTCAAAGGGACATGGGGATATAGGGGCATAGGGACAAAAAAAGCGACTTTGTTTTATACTATGTAGTGATAAGTAGGAAATCTATTATGCCGCAGGTTTTTAGACTTACTAGAAAAAAAACAAGGTTCTTAAAGCTAGCGTTTTTATTTTTCGAATAAAATAAAACATTTTACAATTCCAACAAGGGTAAAATTATCAAAATTAGACATTTTTTTAAATAATAGCAGAAATCAACAAAAAATTTGCTACGTCATCTCTCTCAGAATTAAATAAAAAATGTAGAGACAAAACCAGGTAAAACTTAGGATTTTGTTGTCGACAAAATCTTCAATATTATTGAGCCTAGTCACACAGGTATTGACTCATTCCGTTGCAGCTGCATTCCATTCTAATTAAAAATGCCAAGTGGTTACTTATTAACTGCATTATTTATTTTTCAGAATTCTTATTTTTTGGTTTCCTTTCAGTATGTTATTTTTTTTATTCTTACAATGAAAGTTAATTCTCAAAAAATTCACTATGGCAGTTAATAAACGTGATTTAATTTAGTACAGTGACTTATGTCGCCAAAATGCGAATTATTGCATTTGATTGCATTCTTTATCAATGTTGAAAAATCATCACTTGGCATCTTTAATTTAACAGTCTTGCTGCAATCGTAAGATTTGTTTAAAATAAATTTTTGTGTTTTGTCCTCTAGATCGAATTAAATTATTTAATTCTTTAATTAAATTATTTTTGAACAGATCACAATTACTTTTTTCCATACATTTCTTTGCCATATAGCCCGCAAAATAAACAAGAGAACATTCTTCTAGTGAACTTTCTGGTATAATTTCTTTATCATCCGTGAGCAATTGAGGTGCTCCAGGTGCATTACTGCAAGAAGCCCAAGAAGGGCCGGCAATTGGTTCAATTGAGAACTCTTCTTGTTTTCTTGAATCAATAACTTAAATTTTATATATTCATACGTCTGCAAAGACAGGTTTTGGTGGTAATTTAAGAATAATTTTAAGATCAATGTATAACCTGAAATCTAATGAATAAATGATATGAATATGAATATGAATATGACGGTTGTGGCTCAGAAGCAGTTGGTACATTTCCCTCAGGTAGCTCCAGAAATTTTCCCTCCTCATCTTCACAATTTTTAGATTTTGGCAGTTTTATTAGGGAATTTACTAAGCAACTTCGAAAAATTGTTCTTAGTAATTTAGCAGTCGGATTTCTATTTGAGCCTCCCTTTTGTCTGAATTGGGAAAATAAATTTTCAATGGGATCTTGATTTAATTTTTCAGTTATTATACAGGGTGTCCCATAATGAGTGGATAACCTGAAAGGTGCTTATGTGGCAAGTCAAGGCCAATCAGAAACCTTTTTTATTTTTTTTCTAACTTGACCCGTTTGGAAAATATTTAATTTTATGTAAATATGGAAAAATTTGTACCTTTGTTCACATTTTTGGAATTTTTGCCCACAATATTGACAATAATTTTATTTTTATTTTTGGAATATACTAAAGAAAAACAGCTTTTTTGAACACCGTTTGAAATATTTTGGTAACTAGGACCAGTAATTTTCAAGGCAGGTTTAAAGTAGAAAATTTTTATTTTTCAAATTATTATGCAAAGTTTGAGCTGCTGTGGTTTAAAAAAAAGATAAGGAAACCTATGATGCCAGGTACTTTAAAAACATGTCCATTTCAAGAGCATCCTAAAATGAAAATAAACTTTAAAATTTTGTAGGGTAAAAAACTGAGATATTTCTACTTTTGTGCCAAAAGGGGCCAATGCTACTAAAAATAATATTGAACCAACACATCAAAAAATATCTTTTTCGCCATTCTTGTTCTAAAACGGTTACTTTGCTACTTAAAAACAGTGAGTGAAATCTCATCATCCATACAGCAATGTTTGAAAACGAAAGTTTTCAATCAGTGCGTCCTACCCCTGAAGACCTACGGAGCTGAGACGTGGACACTCACGGTAGGGCTGCTCCACCAGTTCTAAGTCGCTTTGGAAAGGGCTATGTGAGGAGTTTCTCTGAAGGATAGGATTCGTAATGAATACATCCGACAGAGAAACAATGTTATCGACATAGCTCAAAGAAGTAGCAAGCTGAAGTGGCAGTGGGCCGGCCATATCTCATGAAGAACCGACAACCGTTGGGGTAAACGTGTTCTTCAGTGGAGACCGCGACTTAGCAAACTTAGTGTAGAACTAAGTTTGCTAAGTCGCGAGTGTGACCTCCGGCCAGGTGGGATGACGATTTGCGAAAGCCTGCTGGCAGATGTTGGATACGTCAAGCTGAAGACACGGCGCTATGGCGCTCATTAGGGGAGACTTATGTCCAGCAGCTATGTAATATGGGCTGTAATATGATGATGATGATGATGAAATATTAAAATTGATGTCCTCCAACTCTGATGCAGGCTCTGCATCTTTTTAATAAAGGATTTTTTCGTTTACTTTCGTAATTGCGGTCGTTAATTTTTTCCGCATCGTTTTGGACTCCACCGTAGTTATTATTTATTCTTATGACTCGACGTCGAAGTTATATTACGTTTTTGTAAATGAAATGAAATTAAGTTAGTAGTATTTAGGTAATAGGTTTTTTGTACACCAGTTCCTTCAAGTTGCCCCAGTAAAAGAAGTCAATTCAAGGGTTCAAGTCCAGCGACCGTGCTAGCCACTGGGAAGCGCCACCACGCGTTATCCATCTATTTGGATACGCTGAATCTAAATAACGCCGTTCCTGAACGGTTTAGTGTACTGGACACCCATCGTTCTGTAGTTTTAATGGAGTTTGAATCTTCTTTCCAATTTCATACCACCAAATTCGTACTATGAGGACGAATTTCACACAAACTCTCTTTACTTTCGGCTAGATTATTGTTTATTATTTATTAAAATATTTTCTATTTTCCAGCATGAATCAGCCAAAATAGATTTCACTCACTGTTTTTAAGAAGCAATGTAACCATTTTAGAACGAGTATGGCGAAAAAGATATTTTATTGATGTGTTGGTTCAATATTATTTTTAGTAGCATTGGCCCCTTTTGGCACAAAAGTAGGAATATCTCAGTTTTTTACCCTACAAAATTTCGACGTTTATTACCATTTTAGGATGCTCTTGAAATGGACATGTTTTTAAAGTACCTGGCATCTTAGGTTTCCTTATCTTTTTTTTTAACCACAGCAGCTCAAACTTAACATAATAATTTGAAAAATTAAATTTTTCTACTTAAAACATGCCTTGAAAATTACTGGTCCTAGTTACCAAAATATTTCAAACGGTATTCAAAAAAGCTGTTTTTCTGTAATAAATTCCAAAAATAAAGATAAAAAAATTGTAAAAATTGTAGGCACAAAGTCCAAAAATGTGAACAAAGATAATTTGTTTTCCAAATTTACAAAATCTTAACTATTTTCCGAACGGGTCAAATTAGAAAAAAAATGAAAAGTGTTTCTGATTGGCCTTGACTTGCCGCATAAGCACCTTTCAGGTTATCCACTCATTATGGGACACCCTGTATAATCAACTTTTGGATCTGTGATCTCTTCGTTTAATAGTTGTATGACTCCCTCACATGTTTGTACAATTCCATCAAAACATGGTGGATGTGTCAAAATTTTTTTTCTTTGACCCTCTTTGTCTTTTTTATGTGATATTTTGTGCAAATTTTGAAAAACTTCTTTTCCTCTATGAATTGCATTTAATGCAAACTTAGATTTTTTTGACAGTGCTTGTTTATAAGGATTTCGGTCATATCGATTTTTACTATTGAGGGCCTGATCTCATACCACAACCTTGGGCAAAAGGCCACTTTCAAAAAGTTTATTTGTTACTGCTTTTAATAATAATTGGAGAGTTTCTGCCTTAACATTGGAATTTGACAAAAAGTATGTAACTGGTAGCTTCCATTGACCATAAAGGGCTCTCACTAAAAACACAAGAGCATACTTTGCAATCTTGTCATTTCGGCGATTCCCACCAAGTCTTCAATAAAATCAAATTTTTTCGAATAATCTAAATTGGCCATTATTGACATCTCATTGAAACAAATGACACATGCTCTTTCTTTAATTGTTGCATTTTCAAATATTATTTCAATCCTCTTAAAAATGTCAGAGCTGAGACCAGGCAAACAATCTGATTTTGCCAACCAAGATCTAATGGTAGAAGGAGCTGCCAGCACTACACCTTGTCGTCTTAAAAATTTAAAAGTGGCTGGAGATTTGTAAAAAAGAGACAAGCACAAGTTTTTTTCGTCCACTTTTTTCGATTGCTCTCTTTTCGAATTTGCATCAGAGCTAAAGTTTTTGAAAATTCAGATCTATATTTTTTTGGTTAATTTGGTTCTTTTGATTTTTGCCTTTTAACTAGCCTATCAATCTTTGAACTTTGGGCCTTATTTTTTTTCAAAAGTAGTGTAGCCGATCTTTTTAAGCTTTCAGTTTTCGGTGTGTCATTAATTAAAGACATTTTCAAGAATATCTCTTCTTGGGCCCTTCAAACATGCATTTCCTGAACAAGCGAGTTGTTGGTGTATCAACATTTACATCCATAGCCATAGACGTCTGTGACGAGGATGTTGAGCTTGAAGCTTCTGGCTCAGAAGTTCTTGAAGCCTTAGCGTGATGCTTTGTTGGCGGTTCATTTTAATTCTTCTGGTGACGCTTCAACATCTAAAAAAAAAACTTGAAATGTAGACATATGGTTAAAATATGATCAAAATTAACTCTGTGAAAACTTGACTATCTTTTAATCTACAAAACTAAGCTATTTCTTCATTGGTTAATCAGTTTATTAGAGGCACAGAAAAAGAACCCCATCACAAAGCAAAAAATTAAAAAAAGAATTTACTACCTATTTATTTTCTAATTTGTGATAATTTATGACAGTACTCTATATTTTTATGACAATTTAATGTCAATTTGGCTTGCAGTGAGAACAACCACAATAAGGTGGATACTTCCATCCTATAAAAATGCCTGCAAAGCTGTCATGTTATCATCTATTCTATCTATTCTTCCTTGTAATTATTATAAAGTGGATTTATGTAGGTAGATTGATAATTGGTTGATTTGTCAGTATGATTTTATTTACGCCTACCCTCACTTCTGTTATTCAGCTCCCTAGCTGTAATACACGTCTAAATCACAACAATGTGTTTTAATTGATTTCATGGACATAATAGTGGCGACGTTTGGTGAAAAGTGATAAAAATGACTTCTAAAGCAGTGAAATTTGAACAATTCAATCCACAAACGGACAATTGGCAAAATTACCTCGATCGACTGAATTTTTGTTTCGAGGCCAATGGCGTCATTGAAGATGGGGCTAAACGAGCAAATTTTCTCTCGTTATGCGGTGCGCGAGTGTTCGAGACTTTATTAGCGTTGATTACTCCAAGAAGAGCTAGTGATGTGTCTTTTGCTGATATACAAACAGTGCTTACGAAACATTATTGCCCAAAACCTAACGAAATTTGCATGTCATTCAAGTTTTACAATCGCAATCAAACACGGGACGAATCCGCGGCAGATTACATCGCTAATCTCAGACGACTGAGTGCTACTTGCAACTTTGCCGACTTAGAAAGAATGTTGCGCGATAGACTGGTGTGCGGAATGCGCGACAATAAGTTACAATATGAGTTATTGAAGAGAGACAATCTGTGTTACAAAGACGTTGTTGATGCTATGTTGTCATCAGAAAGTGCGGGGAATGACGTTCGAATGATTCAAGATTCCGCCGCCGCCTCATCATTATCATCAACAAGCACGTCACCGCCGCCGCCGTCGACCTCGCTCGGCGTCCAGCCAATGGATATAAACGCGGTTCAACCAAAGACCACAGTACGATTGTGCTATCGTTGTGGCGACCGGCACGCGGGAGAGTGTCGCTTCGTGAACACAGTATGCCGATATTGCAAGAAAAAGGGTCATATAGAAAAGATTTGCCTGAGTAAAAAAAAGAATCAGAAAAACGTTAATTTCACCGACGAACAAAATGATAGTTTGAACGGAGTATACTGCGTGCAACCAGATCCGAGTACCAGCCGCGTACCGCCGTACGAGGTGGAGGTGTCACTAGCGGGCACGCCGATCCGCATGCAGGTGGACACCGGCGCCAGCTTCTCCATCCTCAACGAGGTCACGTGGCGTGACCTCCGACCGCACCTACCGCGCGACGCGCTGCGCCCCGTGCGCCTCACGCTGCGCACGTGGACCGAGACACCGGTCCGCCTCCTCGGGCAGGCCACGCTGCCCGTACGACACCGACACCGAGCTTGCGACTTAAACATTATCGTCGCTAAGGGCAATGGTCCTAACCTGCTGGGACGAGATTGGCTAGCTCCACTGGACATTTCGATGAACATCAACTTCATTTCAAAGGTTACCGATCAGGAGACAAATCGTGTTATGGCGAAACATAACGAAGTTTTCAAGGAAGGACTGGGTACATACCGTGGTCATCCAGTAGCTATACACCTGAAGAAAGGCGCAACGCCGAAATTCTTAAAAGCGAGACCGGTCCCATACGCCATAAAAGAGAGAGTCGAGAATGAAATCGATAGACTCGTAAACGAAGGAGTACTACGACCGACATCCTATTCGGAATGGGGCACACCGGTCGTTCCGATCATAAAACGATCAGGCGATGTCAGACTATGCGGCGATTACCGAAGTACAGTCAATGAAGCGACCGAATCGGATACCTATCCCATGCCTACAGCGAATGAAGTTTTCGCTACCGTCGCCGGAGGAAGATTTTTCACAACGCTAGATTTGGAACGAGCCTACACACAGGTAGTCGTCAACGAAGATGCAGCGAAGCTACTCACCCTAAATACGTGCAAGGGCTTATACACAGTACATCGTTTGGCGTTCGGAGTAAAAGCCAGTCCTGGAATTTTTCAGCGCCTGATGAGTTCGTTACTGGCGGGCATTCGAGGAGTAGCTGTACTGATTGACGACATCATCATATGTGGACGTACAATGCCAGAAATGCAGGGCAGACTAGATGAAGTTTTAGGAAGAATCGAGCAAGCAGGACTGCGACTAAACAAGGAAAAATGCAAATTCGCGAAAGAGAAAGTTGAGTTCCTAGGTTTTGTCATCGACTCTGAGGGCATTCATCCAGCGCCTAGTAAGGTTGAATCTATAATGAACACGCCGGAGCCTAAAAACAAGCAGGAACTACAAGCTTTTTTGGGTCTTTACAATTTTTACGAGCGGTTTGTCCCACACAAGGCCACTCTGTTGGAACCACTCCATAGACTTTTAGAGACAGCTCAGACATGGAAGTGGACGACATTGGAACAGCAAGCTTTTGACAAAGCGAAACGACTTATCACATTTGACTTAACCTTGGTACATTACGACCTATCAAAACCGCTGATTCTTACATGTGACAGTTCCGAATACGGAGTTGGAGCGGTGTTGGCGCATGACATGGGAAACGGAGAAGAGCGTCCGATAGCAATGGCATCCAGGACACTACATGCACATGAGAGGCGCTATTCACAGCTCGACAAGGAGGCAGCATCGATCATGTTTGGTATCACAAAGTTCCATAACTATCTTATGGGCAGACATTTTCTTATTGTGACAGATCACAAGCCACTACTTGGAATTTTTGATCCGAAGAAACCAATGCCCAACATGTTGTCCCCGAGACTCACAAGAATTGCCATCGCATTGACTTCTCACAGTTATGAAATAACATATAAACCAGGAGCAGAACTTGGGAACGCCGACAGTCTAAGTCGCTGGCCACAACCAGTACCAGACCAGCCCGAGCTACCTCTAGGCGAAGTCCTGATAATGGCGGAGACACCGGAAGATTTTCCACACACAGTCGAAGAAGTTGCTTCAGAGACGAAGCGAGATAAATTACTATCACAAGTCATACATTATCTTCAACGTGGCTGGCCTGCCAAAGTAACTGATGCTGAAATACGCCCGTTCTGGCTAAATCGTTTGGAATTGTCTTTGCAGGAAGATTGTTTACTACTGGGCAGTCGAGTAGTCGTACCAACAATATTACGCCCAGCTGTATTAAGAATGCTACACAAAACTCACACAGGAATCGTACAAACAAAAGCTATAGCCAGAAGTTATGTATGGTGGCCACATCTTAACGAAGATATTGACTCTATGGTCAGTGGCTGCACCAAATGCTTAGAGCACAGACACATGCCCCCGAAGACAAGCCATGAGTGGATAACACCCTCAAGACCATGGTCAAGAATACACATAGATTTTGCTGGACCTTTCCACAACAAATACTTTTTGATTATGGTTGATTCATATTCCAGATGGCCCGAGCTATTCATGGTAAACAATACTACATCGGCGACAGTTATAAGACTACTGAGAACAGTTTTTTCGATACATGGGCTTTGTGAGCTGATAGTGTCTGACAATGGCACTTCATTTGTATCACATGAAATGAAACAATTCCTACAGGCTAATAATATACGTCATGTCACCATAGCACCTTATCATCCAGCTACAAACGGGTTAGCTGAAAGAATGGTTCAAACCATCAAGGATAAACTGCGGAAAATGGATGACCTAGCGTGGGAAGTAAGAATACCAAATTTATTACTGGGCCTTCGTAGCACACCCTGTATTTCAACTAACAAAACTCCAGCCGAACTGCTAATGAAGAGACGATTGCGAACATTATTGGACACCATACACCCGGACAATCTGCAACATAAAAAAACCGAGGATCAAATTCGGAGCAACAGTCTCAGAAAAACAAGGCAGACTAATAAAGGCCAAAATGTAATGTACAGAAACTACAGTGGTATGGGCCCAAGATGGTTACCAGGAAAAGTTTTTGACAAAAATGGACCATCAAGTTACAGAATTCAATCAGAGGATGGTTTATTAGTAAAACGTCATATTGACCAACTAATCAAAAAGCCTTCTACAGAGTCAAACCTTGAAGAGAGGGTGGTAATAGATACAATGCCAACTGCTGAAGAAGCAACACAAATAGACATCACAGATCAAGATATCCGCTTGGAGTCTGAGGACAGCGAAGAGATGGAGGACAGCGAAGACAGAATTATTGAGATCCAAAATGCTGATCAATGGACTGAGATTTTGGGAATCACAACTACTGAAAAACCATACAATGCAATTGGAAAAATGAAAACCAAAACCAATGAACATTCTAAAACTCCATATGAGAGACCTCATCAGTCTAGAGACAATTTGTACTTAGTTTAAGTTGTGTCATTTCCAGAAGTTGTACTTAGTTATAATAAGTTATGTTTTATTTTTGTTCTAAATGTAGTTTTTATATTGTATGTTGAATATGTTCTATCTGGGTTTAAATCAGTGCCCTATTTGTTATGTAGATTCTTACTTAGAGGGGAGGTATGTCATGTTATCATCTATTCTATCTATTCTTCCTTGTAATTATTATAAAGTGGATTTATGTAGGTAGATTGATAATTGGTTGATTTGTCAGTATGATTTTATTTACGCCTACCCTCACTTCTGTTATTCAGCTCCCTAGCTGTAATACACGTCTAAATCACAACAATGTGTTTTAATTGATTTCATGGACATAATAAAAGCAACATACAGACAATGATTATAAATAAACATACCATTGTTCACTGCAGCAGGACTTTCTACATCCATATTTGTACTTGTAGTTTCCTCTCCATCGGTTACATTTTGAAAATGAATTGGTATGGCAGGTCCGATCAACCTGCTTCTAAACATTCCTTCCGCTGGCAGAAAATGAGCAGCACATATGTATCGACGACCCAGAACTTCGGTAGTTAGAGAATCCAGACGAATATTTCCTAGAATCAAAATGATACAGTCAAACATTTGATAGCAATTCACTAATTGCAGAAATGAATTTAGAGGTCCATTGCTTTTAAATCATAATAAAACTATATGCATACCTGAGTTTCGTATCCAGAGAGATCCAGAGTACCAGGCGGGAAACCGAAACATCGAAATGTCACTGCTTTTATTGGCACAATTGTGATAAACGCACTTGGTGTACATTTTCACTAAGTTTTATCAACTGTATCCAAAATACAAAGTCCGAATCGTAGGCAATCAAAATCCAAAAATCAAGCGCAGGTCACATAGAGGCAATGATCGAAGTCCATAGGTAGGTAGTCAAAACAGGTCACAGTGAGTAGAAGAATTGATCGAGTCCGATAGGCAAGCAAGTAGGTTTGTGTAACGACGAAATAAATACTTCCAAAGGCAATCCACAACAACGAAACGAATGTCAGCGCTCTTGTGAAGACATAGATGTATAATAATTCTATTGTATGTGTGAAGATCATCAACCAGCAGTGCTGCCAACTAGGCTTAAGTGAAATGTGCTAAAAATTTTATGCAAAATACCAAAAATTTTATACCTAGATTTCAAATTTCAAAATAATATTGAAAAATATGCAATTTTTTTACAAAATAAAGGTGCCTTAATTTTTTTTTTAATGTTTTCGTTCAATTTGACCGCATGCCGCTGATTGTCCAATCAAAATTCACTACATTATTAATAGGCAAACATACGTAAAAATCACAAATTTAATGTCATTAAATCTGAAATAAAATAATTCTTAACACTCATTGTAGTAAGATTCTAAAAATATTTCATTCAATCAACCATGAAAATATGTTAGATCAATCATTGAAAAAGCAAAAACGGCAACATTGCAAGGCCGCCGGGCGCCGACGACGCGAAGAGCAACGGGGTGCAAAAACAAATTCTCGTGGGTTATGCTAAAACCAGCAAATCGGCAACGTCGCGCGTCGCACGCCGCCAGCGCCGGGCTATTTGGCAACGTCGCAATCAACATTAGCGCCGCGCCGCCGTCCATAAAATTGATTTATAGCTGGTACAGACGCTCCGATTCGGTTGGAGCCAACCATCCAACCACGACCAAATCGGAACGTGTGGAGAGCGGTCGGCCCGACATAATTATTATTAATATTGGTTGGACGGTAGTCGGATGCGCCGGCGATCCGACCAAACCAAATCGTTAGTCGGTCCAACCAAATCGGAACGTATGGAGGCTTTGTTCCGACCAAATCGGCTCAGTCGCATTCAGTGTTGCCGTTCTAGCGACTTTGTCGCTAGAACTAGGGGATTTTATGAATGCTTACCGGACAAAATTCCACATTTAGCGAGAAAAAAAATTATAGCGACTTCTAGCGACTTTTAGGCGGGTCAATATGTCGCTACAAGGGCAACCGTGGACCATCGCCCGCCATGCCACATTGATCGTCAAGTATTATGTATCTCATTTTCAATATGTTACGCTGGCAGCTCCGATAAATAAATAAATAAATACAACACTCAGACCAACGGAACAAATTTCTGCAGATCGTACACAAATTTGTTCCGAGGCGGGAATCGAACCCGCAACCTCCTGAAAAAAGCCTGAAATCAAGCGTATTTGATTATGCTGGACGTTTTAAGAAAAATAGACAGTGCGGCTACTTTAAAAACGTTGAAAAATATCATGGCATCAGGTGGCAAGACGTCCGTTCACTACTTCATGGCAAAGTCAACTGACGGCTTTAGATGGAAGTATAACACTAACTTAGAACTCTTGAAATGGTACAAAGATATTCTAATAGGTGGCGCTATTACGGTAAAATAAACGGGCAGTATGGTAAGTTTTAACGAATAGCTAGCTAAGCTACACACATCTCGCGCTCTACCAGATAATTAGTTATGTCTAGACGACCAATGTGGCGCGGTGGGCGAAGGTCCGCCTGCGACGCAGGAGGTTGCGGGTTCGATTCCCGCCTCGGAACAAATTTATGTACGATCTGCAGAAATTTGTTCCGTTGTTTTCTATGTATAATAAAAAATATCTATCTATGTAATGTATTGTTTTAAGTATATCAGTCATCTAGTACCCATAACACAAGCTCTGCTTAGCTTGGGGCTAGATGATGCTGTGTGGACTGTCCGGAAATATTTATTATATTTATTATTATTATTTCACTTTATTTATTTTAATACTCGTTAAAAAATACATTTTTTATTATCGAAAATACAAAAATATTATAAAACTAATTTACCTACAGTAAAAAATATATCAAAACGGTGGATCACCGGCCGCGAAGCAAGGCTCAAGCAGCCGGTGACTAGGGTTGCAGACAGAGGAACTTCCTGACGATACGCGCCGAATCCAGGAGAACCGCTTTTTGAATCTGACCCTTGATCCAACTTCCTAGCGAGAGTCTCTTGAGATGTTTATCGAGACTCTTCGCTATTACCCCGTTAACCGAAACGACTATCGGGACGATAGTCGCTGAATCAACATCCTACATCCTGACAACCTCGTTAGCCAAGTCAAGATATTTACTGAGTTTATCTTTCTCAGCTTTAACGAGGTTAACGTCATGTGGTATGGTGACATCAGCTAGTACTGCCCATCTTTCTAACTGGTCTATCAGTACAATATCAGGCTTATTTGCAAGAATAGTCCTGTCTGTAATGATAGAGCGGTCCCAATAGAGCGTGGTACGGCTGTTTTCGAGAACTGGCGCCGGTGTGTACTTATAGTATGGAACTTCAGGACCAGTAAGGCCATATCGGAGAGCAAGTTGTTGATGTATAATTTTGGCTACTTGGTTGTGTCTGTGTAAGTACTGAGAGTTAGCAAGGTGCGAACAACCCGAAAGTATATGACGAAGGGTTTCCCCTGGAAGGTGACACGCTCGACAGATATCGATCGTGCCATCTTTCATGATATACTTTCGGTAATTGTTCGTCTTAACTACCTCATCCATAATTGCACAGACAAAGCCATCGGTTTCCCCAAAGAGGTCACCGAAACGTAGCCAGTTTACTGAGGTTAGGAGATCTACATCAGGACCTGTGAGGACCTTGTAGAATCTCCCATGCAGTTCTTTGCTTTCCCATGTGGCCTTCCTGTCCTCTATACTCATCACTATAGGTTTACGCCAGTTCCCGTTAGCTAAGGAGAGAGCAGTAAGGTTCTTATCAACTGCAACTACGTCGCGATGCATTTGGTATTCGGCTTGATGGAAATAATTTCTGAGATTGCATACCTCACGGTTGTGTAGGGTCTTAGCGCTTAAATAACCTCGACCGCCACATTTCCGTGGGATGTACAATCTCATTACCGGAGATCGGGGGTGTCGCATGCGATGAGTAGTTAACAGTTGACGAACCCTACAGTCCAAGGCGTATAATTCAGTCTGAGTCCATCTTAGTATGCCAAAAGTTTAGGTAAGCAAGGGCATAACCCAGCCATTGAAGGCACGCACCTTGTTACCACCCGACAATAGGCTATTTAGCACTTTTGTAAGGCGGCAGAAGAAGCTTTCCTTCACCGACTGTTTTAAATCCCCGTCCACTATACCTAAGGCTTCTGGCATACCTACCAAGGTACTTATAAGTTTCGCCCTCTGAGAGAGATTTGAGGGACACAAGCTCTGAAAGTTGTAAATTATTTGAATTTACAACTTTCCCTCGTTGTATTTGTATGACCGCACACTTATCAACGCCAAACTCCATGTTAATGGCGTTACTGAACATCTGTGTGATGTTCAGGAGGGCCATTAACTGTGTTTGATTCGGCGCAAATAGTTTGAGGTCATCCATATACAACAAGTGAGAAATAACCTCACCATCTCTCCGAAGGCGATAACCTATTCCTGAATCTTTCAGTAGAGTACTGAGTGGATTCAGAGCTAGACAAAACCATAAGGGACTCAGACTGTCGCCCTGGAATATACCCCTCTCTATTCTTATCAGATCACTAGCTGGTGCCCGCGACTTCGTCTGCGCATGATTAGTATATTAGATTGAAGAGTAGAACAAATCTTATAAATATAGTCTACGCAAGTGAATCCGAGGGCCGAAAAATGTCAGCAATCAGCTCAAAATAAAATTGCAGCGGTTTGTGAAATGTCTTCTAAACGTCTGATTATTATTAGCAGATACTAAATTAAAACACATTAATCTATATTAAAGAAGAAATAATCTCATTACTTATATTGTTTTGTTTTTCTTCTATACACTCGCCGCAAAGGTAAATTTATGACGAGCACGCCACATCAAACATACAATAACGCCCTAACTCTATATTTTTAAAGGTTTATTTCCATCCCTGTTGCACATTTTATTCTTTGTTGATGAAAGAGCAGGATAGGTGTATTTGAAGTGTCATAAAAACCAATCTTACATGGCACGGGCGAGGCTGAAGCCGCCTTTAGGAGGCGGGGCGCGACGCGACAGATGTAATTTATACGAGTAGATCGACTTTATAATGTATACGCTCTGACATTTTTTTGTATTAGGACTTTTAATGGGCACCTTTAATAAAAAACTTGAGTACGACGAGGGCGTGTTTAAGTTACAATTCTGAATGAATGGCATTTTAAATTTAGTGTTTCACTTCAGAAGTATACATTTTGATTTAGGTAAAAAATAAATATTATTGATTCCTTAATATCTGTGTATTAGAGAATATTAATATAGATGATGTTTTGTGGACTGTCCGGAATTATTTATTTATTTAAATTTCTTCCAAAGTAATAAAATCGCGGACGAAGTTTCGGTGAACTGCTACTCTATAACATAGAAAACAACCAGCAGATGGCACTACTAGTTTCTAAAATACACATAAATGCAGGAAGTTAACCAAGAAGGGTCTTAATTATGGCTTATTCCATTAATCCCCGTTGATAATCCCCGTCAACGGGGAATAATGAACTTTTTGTTCACTAATCCCCGTTGACGCCGATCCGAGCTTGTAACGGGGAATAGTGAACTAAAAAGTTCATTATTCCCCGTTGCGTCAAAAATAAAATACTAATAATTTTTAAAATCATGTTGTTTTTTATTTATAAGGTTAAGATCATTTATTGATTATTTTTATAATCATATTAAATTGCCGTCGAAACTATTTATTAAACTTTTAATCAAATCAGATTTTTTCCTATTTCTTTTTTATATTTTTTCAATAAAATCCCAGAACTATAAAAAACATAAGTATTAAAAAATAAAATGCAGATATGTAGGGGAGAAGGAGGCACATTAGGACACTTTTTAAAGAATAGGTCGAAGATCTTCTTGTTTTTAAAATTTTTGAATGTTTTATGCGGTAAAACCTACATTTGTATTTTACCTTTACAAAACAATAATAAAATAAACATGTTTATTGAGTAGATTATGCAAAATTTTCATTTTAGTAAGACACTGACAATGTCCAAAACTGCCCCCCTTGGGGGGTAGTTTGGGACGCTACTGGGGCAGTTTAGGACTTTTGATTTAAAAGTTCAATATGATGGTAATAAAATCTTTAAAATTAAATATTTTAAATAATTATTTTATTATTATGATGTATTAGTTAAAAAATATAAATTCTTCAATTATCACAATTAAATTCGTACATGACATCAACCAAACTTAGAAACTATGAAAATGCAGTTACTCAAACATGAAATCATTAAATATGTAGATTATTATCCGTCATTTATTATTAGGATAAATAACACACACAGTTTAAATCTTGAAAAATCTAATCTAAAAGTATCGCAGCAGTTCTGGAAGGGCTTTTATTCATTGGGTGATGGGAGCTTTGTCAGGATGATCCAATATTAATATCAACCACTCATCTTCTTTTCTTTTCTACCATTCAATTCCAGCAATTTTATTCATTTCCCTTTGCCTCGGGGTATTTTTTAAATCCTAAGTTTATTGGTACGCCAACAAACTAGTTTTATTGGTATTGAACCATAATTTATCTTTGATGATTTTAAAATACTTATATTTTTCCACCATAACTTCTTCTTTTGTAAATAACTGATTGATGCTATATTTTTCTTATATTTGCTTCGGCGATAAGCAACTTAAAACAAATGAAAACTTTTTATAATACCAATCACACACATTAGGACATGTCCTAAAGTGCCCCCTAATATCTAGTCCCAACCTACCCCAAGGGGTCATTTAAAAAATTTAGAGTCACAATAAATTTTCTATTACTTTAGAAACTAATACGATAGGCTCTATCCATGCATGGATACCCAAACTTAATAGAAACTATAAAAAAACATATAATCAATGCTCAAAGTGACCAAATAAACCCTTACGGAGTTCAGATGAAAAATGTACACCAGCCAACAGAAAACCCGACCTGCTAATAAAATCAGTTTTACAGCTGACAGCGTGGCGAATGATATGTCATGGTTTGTAGTAGTTGTGTTGAATACTAAAAATGATTTTTCTTCCAAAAAAATGTCGATGGTTTTGGAGTAATCTCCAATGTCTAAAGGTGTCCCTGTCCTAAGCTGCCTCCTTCTCCCCTACTTATGTAATCACAGATTTTACGTTTATTAAAGCCTACAATCACAGTATAATCAGTCCTATAAACCTAATCTAGTACTATAATATACTATAGTAATAATAAGTATGGTGATTTCTCTTGTACATGTTAAAAATGTAGCATCTAAAACATAACATTCATATACCCAATAAAATCACAGATTGTTATTATTATCAATTAAAAATTACTTTCCTAATAACTACTTTAAATTACTATTACTTTCTTAACAACTTTAAATTACCTGCTTTAAGATTATTATAGAAACATCCGAAAAACTGAAGTTGACCCAACGAATGCATTCAAGCAATGCTTGAGAATTACAACCTTATAAACTATGCAATAAGATACACAATACTGTAAGAAACACATTTTTGGCGGCGGCGGCTTGTCAGCTCGTACATGATTGGTCATCTTTTGTTTGTCGGTTAGTAGTGGGGCGGCACAGTGTCATAGTTTTGAGAATGCAGTCCTTATCAGTGTTTGCAGTTAGTAACAGATAAATATGTTTTGTGAGTGTTAAATTAAAGAAATGGCTGGTAATTCAACTGGCATTTGTTTAGAGTACATTAAAAAGGGTACATCTAACATACTTCTTCCATAACACAAGCTCTGCTTAGCTTGGGGCTAGATGATGCTGTGTGGACTGTCCGGAATTATTTATATTTATTTATATTTATATTTATTCTCCGAGCTGGACATCAATACTGTGCCAAATCCAAATATAGGAATGGTGCAGTTTTACAACATAAAATAATGTGGTTTGTTACAATTAATTACACAAGGGAACATATTTAAACTTTTTTTTGTTGCATGGAATTTTATGGCTGTTGTTTACTAATTCGAGGTCGCTTATTTCAAATCTACTCTCATTTTTTCTCCAACAGCTCTAGTTTTTGAGATACAGCTATTAGCCATATTTTAGTACTAGTTACACTTATCTTTCACAAAATCAAGCAGTTTTTTTTTCATTTTTTTTTATACAATGTCCTCTTCTAGACTTAGTTGTAAAAGCGATCCCAACTATTTCTGAAACATTTGTGGTGAATATTACCTTCAAAAATTGTAGATTAAGTGTGTCGGAGTTCATAAGACAGGTGTATTTTGAATACTTTGGATTTCCTTTGGAAACCCGTGACAGTTAGGTACTGGGTGCCTAATATTGGTGTCTAAAACATGCACAGAGTATTTGAGATTATGGGCGACAAAGATAAGACCCCATTTCTAGTAGGTATTAAACACCAATGATCTGGCGAGAACCTTCAAATCATCAGGATGACTGTTATTTTTGGGTTGTTGATATAAACGGGATTAACAAAAGAAATCGGTCCACTTAGATTTACCCTGACTTGTTATCTATTACTCGACCAGTCCTGTACTCCAGCGATGCGTCAGAACCACAAGCATCATCATCTACACTAAATGATCAAGGCTTAGAAGAAAAAAAATCTTATTCAAGTGATGAAAGTGGGACTGCTGATTTTAATCGTGATATTTCTTCGGAGCCCCAGCCTTTCAATCAGGAATAGCTTAGAACATTAGTTAGAGACCTTGGCCTGTCTAAAAAAGCATCGGAGATTCTAGCTTCTCGATTAAAGCAAATAAATCTTTTAACCAAAGGATTGCACATAACTTTCTAGGAAATAAAAACGATGAAAGCTATTCAGAGCACATTCAAGAGATGTTGTCGTACTTCCAACAGCTTGTTTGTAATATGAGTGTCAAGGTACACTTCCCCCACAGCCATGTAGACCGTTTCCCTGAAAATCTTGGTGATCTCAGTGAAGAACAAGGGGAACGGTTCCATCAAGACATTCGGACTATGGAGGAGCGGTACCAGGGTCACTAGAATGCCCACATGATGGCGGACTACTGTTGTAGCATTTAAAACAGCCCCTGTGAACCAATACAAGCAAGAAAATCTTATAAAAGTTTTTTTTTTGATATGCAGTTGTTGTTTTTCTAATGTTTATTTTTTATTTTAATACTTTTTCTTTGAAAATCGCGTTTTCATTAGATCTCAAAAACTAAAGCTGCTACAATAAATCTGACTTCAGATCTAAAACCAGCACCCCGAAAATATATAATATTAGTCACAATATTTAATGCAACAAAAATGCTGTTCCCTTGTGTTATTATATTATAAAGCGTGTCAAGCAAGACTTCGAAAAACAACCTACTGAAAAATAGGCAGACTCGAAAAATATGTTGACCCACCATTAGGAGAAACGATCGCGGACGCAGTAGGTAGGTACCTTACATATTATTGTGACCACCCAATCCATACAATCCAACGATTCTATCCTTTGACGACCGATGTGGCGCGGTGGGCGAAGGTCTGCCTGCGACGCGGGAGGTTGCGGGTTCCATTCCCGCCTCGGAACAAATTTTTGTACAATCTGCAGAAATTTGTTTCGTTGGTCTGGGTGTTTTCTATGTAGCTATTATAAAAAAAATCTATGTATGTATATAATGTATTAAATGTATCAGTTATCTAGTCTAGTACCCATAAACAAGCTTTGAGTAGCTAAGTTTGGGACTAGATGATTCTGTATGGATTGTCCAGGGAATCGAACCCGCAACCTCCTGCGTCGCAGGCGGACGTTCGCCCACCGCGCCACATCGGTCGTCATCTAGAACCAGACACTGGAAGAATATTGCCATACCAGCCAGACACAGAACCATTCAAAAGAGAATAAAACCCCTCCGTGAACCGTTCTGCAAGAAGTTGAAGCTAGTACGAAACCCGCGCTTTATTTACAAACAAATCAACTTTTTTATCTTGAATCTGGTGGATCACAAAATACTACGATACGTGATATGGACTGCTGTTTGTTGTTGAGAATGCGTGATTTTTCTTTCTCCAGTCATATCTGCAACTAGGTACCTATGCATTGACAGGCAGGATTATTTTGTGTTTTAAGTTTAGTGGCTGTGGAAAATCGTCTTGTGTATGTGGAGTTGACGCCGGGGCCGCGCCGGGCGGCTGAATCACGGAACACCTGGCTGTGAGCTGTGCCTATCTTCTGTGCGCTCTACACTACCGCCACCATAAGACCAGTTCTACCAATTCGACGCTACGAAGTTTCGGTCTTCCTGTACGTATAAAAACACTGAACAATGCGTATACACCGTACATACCTAAAACGTTTCATGTAGATATATGCGTAATCAGTTTTGTCTCTGGTAGTAATGCCTTCAGTAGGTACATTGTCCTTTCACCGAGAGGCTACATGTAATGTATATACACACTCGCAGTAGTACTTGAGGTCTGGCTGAGACTGCACGAAAGGCTACAGCCGCCACGACGCGGCCCGAGGCCACTAAGTGCCTAAAAGGCATAAAAATAAATAAAAATTCTTTATGTCAGACAACAATGGGTCCATGCATTTCTGCATTACAACAGAGTAAAAGACTAATATTAATGAGTACCTACTACTATAGCAATAACTAATAGGTACTGTGTTGAATAGAAGAGCTAAAATACTGAGGATAATCAATCAAAGACGTAGGTTTCTTCATTGATCACTCTCCGCACAAAGCGCTGCCACAGTGTGGAGAGGCAATCTACCTCAGTATTATAAGCGGTGCGAGATATAAGTAGTGATAGTGTCTGTGCATTTTAATTCCTATCATTCTTATTTATGATTGCACTGCTATGATTTATGCTGTTGCCAATTCCTTCATCACTGCATATACACATATAAATTCCCTTTAGATCTACAAGAATTCTTACCAAGCTTGCAAATATGTAGTTTACTGTACTATAATGAGCTGATATCAATGTTTGTAACTTCTGAAACACTCATTTGTGTTATAAATTGCAAACATGGGTACTCATCCCATTACATTGGTAGTTCTGCCTTAAGCAATAAATAAAGAAAGCTGGCTGCGATTGATTTGTAAACTTGGATTTAATATTATTTGTAACTAGTTTCTTGCCTTGGCTTTACATGAGTTGTTTAGATAACATATTTTAAGACTGATTTCTAGTGCCCAACAAAAACTGAATTTCCAGCCTAAACCGAAACGAATATTTTTAGACCTTATAAACATAATGATATTATCAAGTCGCCTGCATTTTTACCCCAAAACAAAACTCTTTTGAATGTTGTAAGTTTATGTATAAATAAACTGATATAATGGTTCAATATTCAAGAAGGGAACCTTATAGTTTCCCCTTGTCTGTCTGTCTGTCTATATGTCCGCTTAGCTTAGCCGAGGCTAGTAGAAGCTAAAGGAAGGGAGGACGGAGGCCTATTGTGCTCAGCTATACGGGTTGTATTAGCATAGTAGCTTATGTGCCACGATGATATTTTCAGCGAGTGAGAGGATAGACAGTATGTCTGACAACCTGCCCCACTGCTCTACTCCCACCGCTGTGCCCCAGCGCTGTCCCCACCGCTGTCCCCCACCGCTGTCCCCCACCGCTGAGCCCCACTGCTGTCCCCACCGCTATGCCCCACCGCTGAGCCCCACCGATGCAGCCGGCCGAGCCACCATGTAGCTGTGCGAGCCTGCGTCTCCAGCACTGCCAGCTTCACCAGCTCTGTTGATACTCAAGAATATGGAAACTTCAGATCCTGAGTGGACCGTTGTTAGTTGAATTTCATATTTTAAATGACCTCTAAATACAACAAAACTGATAAATTATTAGTACCTGAATTGCGAAAAATGGTCGATATTTTTATAATTATTATTGCCTCTGAGCTTCTACTGTCTGTCTGTCTGTCAGTGGGTTAGATATACAGGATGTGGCGTGATGAGTAAATAAACCTTTACCCACGGTTGGGGGCATTGGGACTGTTCGGAAAATTTCAAGTTTGTATTCAATGAAAGTGTCACGCTTTTCGAGTTATTGGGCATTTTTGAAAATTTAAGAAAAGTTAGACCTTACCCACTCTTTCAAGGGCCAAATTTTACAATAAAGACAATTTTCTCATTCTGTTTTCTAGATAGCATTCTTATATAGTGGTACTAACAAACGTAAATGCAACATTTTTGTACGATAGCCATAGTTATTTTTATTTCTTTCCTCTAACTTTGGTACACGTGGTGTAAAAAAAATGAACGGATAGGCTATTATTTAATTTATTGGGCACTCTTGTCAGTGCCCAATTAATTAATTAATAGCCTATTTCATTACGATTCAAACTCTTTTTGTTATAACGAAATAAAATCATAAATTATACCATTTTAAAAACCACTTTTACTGAATACAAATTGTCATTTTCCGAACAGTCGCAATGCCCCCCAACCGTGGGTAAAGGATTATCCACTCATTACGCAACACCCTGTATATTTCAAGGACCGTAAGAGGTAGCTAGAAGGGGAGTTTTCAAAGGGTGTTTGTATTTCTCTGGCCGCTTTAACTACAAATATTAAAATTAAAAATCTACATAGAGAAGCCGAGGGTTGACTATGTCATCATGATTGTTTTCTTGCTTTTATTTTAATCACTACATAGTATAAAACAAAGTCGTTTTTTCTGTCCCTATGCCCCTATATCCTTATGTCCCTTTGAATGCTTAAATCTTTCAAACCACGCAACGGATTTTGATGCGGTTTTTTTAATAGATAGAGTGATTCAAGAGCCTATAATGAAACCGTGCGAAGCCGGGCGGGTCGCTAGTTCATCAATGAAATTAGGGCTTTTGCGAAATAGTTTTGTTCAATGGTACAGTACAGAACCCAGCCTGTGCGAGTTGACTTTCATTTTACCAGTTTTATTTTGAACGCTGTATAATTGACACATGTTATATATCCATGCTAAGCTGATCTTGTTTAAAAAAAGAAAGGTAAATGGTAAATTATTTTTATTTTCTAAACAAGACAATACTATTTACAATACCTACGAGAAAAAATAAATTATATCCATGGAGAAAAGTTACAAGGCTATTTTTGTTCCATGGGAACTAATTTAGATGAAACGCCTAAGTATGTGTTATTTCGGGGCTAGAACCACGTCGTTTCCAAATTTCAGCCAGATCTGTTCAGCAGAAAGAGGAACAAAATTCATCCACACATCCATACAACCTTTCGCATTCATAATATTAGAAAGGATATATATCTCAGTCAGCCTACAAACTTGGGTCTGCCTCAGCATGAGTCGAATGCCGATCGAACTGACACCCAACTCTGATCTTCCACCAGAGCCACTGTAATGTTTATGCGCAACATCGAACAAACATTGAGCTATAGCGGGAATAGAACCCGCAACCTGCGTCTCGGCGATCTGTGTTGTGGTCACTGTGACTGTCGCTCTTGCTATTGGCCGCGCCGGGCGGCTGAATCACGGAACACATTGCCCTGGCTGTGAGCTGTGCCTATCTTCTGTGCGCTCTACACTACCGCCACCCTAAGACCAGTTCGACGCTACGAAGTTTCGGTCTTCCTGTACGTATAAAAACACTGAACAATGCGTAAACACCGTACATACCTAAAAAGTTTCCTGTAGATATATTATGAGTAATCAGTTTTGTCTCTGGTAGTAATGCCTTCAGTAGGTACATTGTCCTTTCAACGAGAGGCTACATGTAATGTATATACACACTCGCAGTTGTACTTGAGGTCTGGCTGAGACTGCACGAAAGGCTACAGCCGCCACGACGCGGCCCGAGGCCACTAAGTGCCTAAAAGGCATAAAAATAAATAAAAATTCTTTATGTCAGACAACAATGGGTCCATGCATTTCTGCATTACAACAGAGTAAAAGACTAATATTAATGAGTACCTACTACTATAGCAATAACTAATAGGTACTGTGTTGAATAGAAGAGCTAAAACACTGAGGATAATCAATCAAAGACGTAGGTTTCTTCATTGATCACTCTCCGCACAAAGCGCTGCCACAGTGTAGAGAGGCAATCTACCACAGTATTATAAGCGGTGCGAGATATAAGTAGTGATAGTGTCTGTGCATTTTAATTCCTATCATTCTTATTTATGATTGTACTGCTATGATTTATGCTGCTGCCAATTCCTACATCACTGCATATACACATATAAATTCCCTTTAGATCTACAAGAATTCTTACCAAGCTTGCAAATATGTAGCGTACTGTACTATAATGAGCTGATATCAATGTTTGTAACTTCTGAAACACTCATTTGTGTTATAAATTGCAAACATGGGTACTCATCCCATTACATTGGTAGTTCTGCCTTAAGCAATAAATAAAGAAAGCTGGCTGCGATTGATTTGTAAACTTGGATTTAATATTATTTGTAACTAGTTTCTTGCCTTGGCTTTACATGAGTTGTTTAGATAACATATTTTAAGACTGATTTCTAGTGCCCAACAAAAACTGAATTTCCAGCCTAAACCGAAACTAATATTTTTAGACCTTATAAACATAATGATATTATCAAGTCGCCTGCATTTTTACCCCAAAACAAAACTCTTTTGAATGTTGTAAGTTTATGTATAAATAAACTGATATAATGGTTCAATATTCAAGAAGGGAACCTTATAGTTTCCCCTTGTCTGTCTGTCTGTCTATATGTCCGCTTAGCTTAGCCGAGGCTAGTAGAAGCTAAAGGAAGGGAGGACGGAGGCCTATTGTGCTCAGCTATACGGGTTGTATTAGCATAGTAGCTTATGTGCCACGATGATATTTTCAGCGAGTGAGAGGATAGACAGTATGTCTGACAACCTGCCCCACTGCTCTACTCCCACCGCTGTGCCCCAGCGCTGTCCCCACCGCTGTCCCCCACCGCTGTCCCCCACCGCTGAGCCCCACTGCTGTCCCCACCGCTATGCCCCACCGCTGAGCCCCACCGATGCAGCCGGCCGAGCCACCATGTAGCTGTGCGAGCCTGCGTCTCCAGCACTGCCAGCTTCACCAGCTCTGTTGATACTCAAGAATATGGAAACTTCAGATCCTGAGTGGACCGTTGTTAGTTGAATTTCATATTTTAAATGACCTCTAAATACAACAAAACTGATAAATTATTAGTACCTGAATTGCGAAAAATGGTCCCTATTTTTATAATTATTATTCCTTCTAAGCTTCTGCTGTCTGTCTGTCTGTCAGTGGGTTAGATATACAGGGTGTGGCGTGATGAGTAAATAAACCTCGAACTCGAAAAGCGTGACACTTTCATTGAATACAAATTGTCATTTTCCGAACAGTCGCAATGCCCCCCAACCGTGGGTAAAGGATTATCCACTCATTACGCAACACCCTGTATATCTCAAGGACCGTAAGAGGTAGCTGGAATTTTCAAAGGGTGTTTGTATTTCTCTGGCCGCTTTAACTACAAATATTACATACATAGAGAAGGCGAGGGTTGACTATGTCATCATGATTGTTTTCTTGCTTTTATTTAATCACTACATAGTATAAAACAAAGTCGTTTTTTCTGTCCCTATGTCCCTATATCCTTATGTCCCTTTGAATGCTTAAATCTTTCAAACCACGCAACGGATTTTGATGCATTTTTTTTAATAGATAGAGGGATTCAAGAGGAAGGTTTATACCTATAATGAAATCGTGCGAAGCCGGGGCGGGTCGCTAGTTCATCAATAAAATTAGGGCTTTTGCGAAATAGTTTTGTTCAATGGTACAGAACCCAGCCTGTGCGAGTTGACTTTCATTTTACCAGTTTTATTTTGAACGCTGTATAATTGACACGTGTTATATATCCATGCTAAGCTGATCTTGTTTAAAAAAAGAAAGGTAAATGGTAAATTATTTTTATTTTCTAAACAAGACAATAATATTTACAATACCTATGAGAAAAAATAAATTATATCTATGGAGAAAAGTTACAAGGCTATTTTTGCTCCATGGGAACTAATTTAGATGAAACGCCTAGGTATGTGTTATTTCGGGGCTAGAACCACGTCGTTTCCAAATTTCAGCCAGATCTGTTCAGCAGTTTTTGCGTGAAAGAGGAACAAAATTCATCCACACATCCATACAACCTTTCGCATTCATAATATTAGAAAGGATATATATCTCAGTCAGCCTACAAACTTGGCTCTGCCTCAGCATGAGTCGAATGCTGATCGAACTCACATCCAACTCTGATCTTCCACCAGAGCCACTGTAATGTTGTTTATGCGCACTAGATCGAACAAACATTGAGCTATAGCGGGAATAGAACCCGCAACCTGCGTCTTGGCGGTCTGTGTTGTGGTCACTGTAACTGTCGCTCTTGCTATTGGCAGCGGCGGCGGCGCCCGAGGCGGAGGCTTGAGTCCATTGGATCCGTTGGAGACCGCTGCACGGCACGAGGCGCCGCGCCGCGTCCTCACGACACTCGCGGGATTAAACCAGGTAAAGCATTTAGAAACCTAACGCTACATACAGGGTATCGCGTAATGAGTGGATAATCCTTTACCCACGGATGAGGAAAATGCGCCTGTTATTTTCTTTATTTTTGTTTAAGGCTTGCCGAGCCAACATTGCACATAATAAAACATTAGCAGTGAACACGATTGTAAAAGATCCTTTGTATCGAATGTGCACCTCTAACAGTCATGCACTTGTGGTGACACAGTAGAAATGTAACATTAATTACAAAACACTGTTCGGAAAAAGTTAATTTTTATATGTAAAAGTGTCACTTGTTTCGAGTTTTTGTGTCGGGTAAGGTAGGTCTAACTTCGTTCAAATTTTCATAAATAGTCAATAACTCGAAAACCGTGACACTTTACTGAATACAAATTGTCATTTCCCGAACAGTCGCAATGTCCCCCGGGTAAAGGATTAACCACTCATTACGCAACACCCTGTATACTTACCTACTTCATACAAACTCTACTTACAAAGTGTATAAACTTACTCTACTTACAAAGCCTATAAACATGAACCCACACTTAACCTAAAAATCACTGTTTTATTTATATTTATCGAGACTCGAAAAACAAGTGTCTAGAAATCGCATATAGAGCATCAAAGGAAAGGTTTCGGTCCGTAATGAAATGTATGCACCAACTGTATTTAGATATTCATCACAATATGTGAGTCTTGGTGTGTATGTAATCTACATACCTACAGTGGTGGACATATAATTAGAAACACTACCCACGGAACTTAAAATTACACAAGATATTTGACCTTAATACTTTTTATTTGGAAATGAAACCACTAATAGCATAAAATATGTTCAATAACTAATCATTTATTTAAAAAAACTACAAAATATCAACTAAACAAGTAGGTACCTACAGATTCACATTTCATACAAACAACTAAATGAGTTTTAAAGCCCAACAGTAATGGACATCTAATTAAAATTAATACAAAAAAAAAGATAAATCATATTTTATAGGTTTAATTATTTAGAATTATATATTTAGGTAATAGATTATATATTTAGGTAATAGATACCTACTGTGTATAGGCTACTAAACTTATAATTAATATTTTGTTGCGTATCCTTTATTATCAATCACAGCTCTACAACGACGTGGCATTGATTCAAGCAATTACATAAATTTTTCTAGTGGGATTGAATTCAATGCTTCTACAAAAGCTTCGTAGAGTTCGTTGTGACTGGAGTTACGTTTGTTTGAGACTTTCTTTTTGACGACATGCCACAGATTTTCTATGGGATTTAAATCAGGGCTATTTGCAGGCCAGTCTAAGACGGAAATACGCTGTTCCCTAAGAAAATATGTTACACTGTTGGCAGTGTGTTTAAGGTCATTATCATGCTGAAAGATCCAGGTTACAGGCAAATCGTCGTCATCTAAGATATTTTTGTACTGCAGTTGATCCATTGTACCTTCAATCTTACGAACGGGTCCAACTCCACTTCCAGAAAAACATCCCCATACCTTTATATTGCCGCCTCCGTGCTCGACTATGCTTCTACCTCTAGTGTATTTATAATTAAAAGCATGGTTCATTGGACGTCTAACGTAGCGCTTTCCGTCTGAATTTATCATGTTTATTTTAGTTTCATCTGAGAATAAGACTTTTTCAATCTCGGACCTTCCAATTGACATAAGACTTTTTAGCGAATAATAATCGCTTCTCTCGATGTTTCTTGGCACCTTTCGAGAAACCCTCCTAAACAATTTTGATTCCACTAATCTACGACGAAGTCTTGACGAGACATTTCTAGGATCATCAGGCGAAAAAACTTCAATTTCCTGGTTCTGGTTGGAGCCTTTAAACGGGTCTTTCTTAGCAATTACGTACGATTATCTTATCTTCTCTGGGCAAAGTTTTCCTCGGTCGAGCCTTTCTAGGAATATTTTCAATAGTTCCGTGTATTTTTTAATGCTCAATAGCATTGAAAACTTTCTTTACTGAACATTTTAAATGATTAGCTATTCTCCTGTAGGTATTCCATTCTTGGTCGATGTGCAAATTAACAATTATTTGCCTATGTAGTTGACGCGTCACAACTTTTATTTTTGCCCATTTTGAACTTTGAACAAAACATTGTAAACGAATTTCAATTTGATGGTCAATTGCCGCCAAAACGATAGAAAATAGAAAGAAAGAAGTTTTATTTTTTCAATTTCAAAAATGGAATGTTCCGTGGAAGCTTTTCTAAAGTGTTTCTTAGCGTCCTGCAAGAGGCCAGTAACAGAAAATAAGCTATGTAATGCTTTAGGGCTCCCACACAAAACTGCGATTTGGTGCGATGCGATGCGATTTGATGCGATTTGATGCGATGTCACACGAACTTGATTTGCGAATTTCTGCGATGCGAATTTGTGCGGCGAACCGTTTTGTAGGGTAACCATATCTTCAAGTTTAGTCCGCCGTATTGGACGTGTTTTTAGGAAGCGTAAGATGGATCCCAAAAAGATAATTGAACCGATTTAAGCAAAAATGATCCAACCCACACAAACCTCATTTCGAGATAATCGATATTTAAGTTTGTGGCGGTATTTCTCTAGCTTTGTAATACAAAATGTTGTTATTTTAATTTAATTTAATGCTATGTAAACTCAACTTTTTTGCTATAAATAATATAAAGAATAAATTGTAATAGTTTAGTAGATAATTGGGAAAACTTGCGCCTGGATCATTATTACAAAATTAATTTTGTATGGAAAGAGCTATGTAGGGTGCAAAAATTAAAATGCAAAAATGATTCAAAGTGTGTTAAAAATTAGTAATCATTTTTGTGTTTTAAAAGACAAAACAAACAAAATTGGCCCTACTCCTCGTCCAAATCAGAATAAGGTTCATCACATAAACCATCTACATCGTCTATTATTGCAGCTTCCCTTCGGTTTCTTAAATTAATCAATGCAATCATCTGGTATCTAATATTAGATCTGCTGGCCCTGTACTTATTTTATTTTATTTATTTATTTTTCGTTAAAGTACGAAACACACAGAAGCCGGAGGCGTGGCGGAGGCAAAGGCGTGCGAGTTGTATTCTATGGAATCCTATGAAAGCCTACACACACACCGCAGGCCGTGGCGAACGCGGTGCCATAGGAAAAACCGGCACGCCTTCGCCTTCGCCACTCCTCCGGCTTCTGTGTGTTTTGAACTTTATATACTTTATTTCGTTTACGTACTTAGATGAAATAGCAATTTTAAATATTAACTTGTCAAATCTTAACTTGTTTTATATCATCATCATCATAATCAACCTATATTAGTCCACTGCTGGACATAGGCCTCCCTTAATGAGCGCCATAGCTCCCTGTCTTCAGCTTGGCATCCAGCATCTGCCAGCAGTCTTTCGCAGATCGTCATCCCACCTGGCCGGAGGGCGTCCTATACTACGTTTGCCAAGTCTCGGTCTCCACTCAAGAACACGTTTACCCCAACGGTTGTCGGTTCTTCGCGAGATATAGCCGGCCCACTGCCACCACTTCAGCTTGCTAATTATTTGAGCTATGTCGATAACTTTGGTTCTCTTTCGGATGTATTCTTTACGAATCCTATCCTTCAGAGAAACTCCGAGCATAGCTCTTTCTATAGCTTTCTGAGCTCTTTGAACTGATGGACCAGCTTAATATTATAGTTTGAATCATTGTAGCAAATTAGAACGGTTATATGTTAGGGTAACAAAAGCAACACAAAAATGATTCAAGTGGCATGAAACACTTATACATTTTAAAAAATGGTCTTCGACATGACAGTTGTGGGTTGGATCATATGGATTTTCCACATTTGTGAACATAGAGGTGTGAGTCTTTGATATGTTAAAATATACCTTATTCTGATTACATTGGTTAAAAAAACTCGAAATTGACTAGGTTGTGGGTTGGATCATTTTTGCATAAATCGGTCCAATTGCACTGCTGTTATTGTTAAATAGATATAAAAGAAAAAGAAGATTCTGGATTCATCCATTTAATACGATTATGAACTCTGAAGGGAACTATTTTACTCGAAATTACTATGAGTTGAGAACTGAAGCAGTTTTTTTTTACAACACAAAGAAGGCGGCTCAGGCGCCGCGCTCTTTCGCTAAAGTTGTCTCAGAGCGGACTAAAAGGGGGGTCACCAAGTATGACGTAATATGACAGGAATACGCGATGCAAATGAGATCTGACGTTATCGTGCGAGCTCGCAGATATTTACGATGCGATGCGAGCTCGCAGTTTTGTGTTTGAGCCCTTAAACTCTTTTTATGATGAAGTTTATATGGTTTTGTTTTTTTAATGCATTCTATGAGTATTCTAAATTGAGGTTAGCGTCAGGACCCCTGGACCAAGTGCGATATTTTATATTTGGAAACTATCAAATTACACTACCTTTTCAATACTATTTGATACCTCAGTTAAATTATTTAGTACCTCGATGAGCTGTGAAATAATTTGAAAAGAAAGTGGTCAGACATTCTGACGTCAGGTTGTCTGGACCACATCTTTTTCACATAGTTAGAGGCAGTAAAACTTGAAAAATCCTTTGTAAATATTTAATACCTTTTTAATACCTTCCAATACCTCTTTATTTCAAACATTTAAGCGTCGCAGAAAAAAGTTACGGATGAATATTAAATTTTGCAGGAAGGTTGTTCGATACATATCTAATTTACAGCAGACATAACACTAATCTTGTGAATGCGTAAGTTTGAATGTCGAGATGTAAATATGTGTGGATGGATGGATGGATGTTTGTTAACTCTTCATGACTATGGATAGGACTGGATGAAGTAAAAAGTAACTTTTTATGAAATTCTGATGAATGAAATTTCATTGTATCTTACGAATAAGGTTACAGTTGCAAAACAACAACTTTCAAGGAGACGGTTTTTTCTTATTATTTGGAAAAGTTGCGGCCAAATTCTGATAGACAACCTGGTAGATACATATTATCCTTCTTACAAATAAACATAAAAATTTGGTTTTAAGCACAAAACTATGCGGCTGTCCCAATGTAGTTTGTGTTATTGTTTGTTAACTTTTCACGACAATGGATAGGACTGGATGAAGGTAAAAGTTACTGATGAATTAAATTTTGTCGTATCCTACGAATAAGGTTACAGTTGTAAAACAACAACTTTCAAGGAGACGGAGAAGACAAGAGATAAATTTATTGTGAAACACTCTGATTTCGGGACAACCGAAAACCGGAAATAGTGACTTAAAAGGCGATAAAAAAAAACGCCAAAAGAAAGAAAAAAGTACAAAATATAAGCAATAATCAAATATTTTATGTGAAAATGTTTGACTTCACAAAACGGCACTACAGGAAGACCAGCGTTGTTAATTGAATTTTAGAAATCGCTGGAACATGTACCTATGTCAATATTCAGTCTACATCTAATGGTTTCTGAAATTGTTTCAAATTCTAAATTTCATAGTTTTTTAATATCGTATTTTTTCTTACGAAATTTTTTCTTAAAAAACTGGTGGTTGTGCAATAAAATTTTAAAATTGATGACAAAAACATTCCCTTGTTTACAGATTCACTGAAAATGATGAAAGTAAAACTTTATGTAAATAATAAAACATGTCTTATTCTTTATTCTGTTTTTGACACACATATTGTTATCTATTTCACAAATAAGCGTACTTGCAGGCAAAGTCGCGGGATGCAGCTAGTAATTATAAAAATATATATATTATAAAACTAAATAGCTGGGAAAATATGGACGCGCAAAGCTAGACATAGAGAGAATTGGAGATCCTTGGAGGAGGCATACACCAGGTCCATATCACAATTAAATAAACTGACAGCAAGAAACACGATGACTACGAATGAATATTTTTATTTAATGCATGATATACTAATATTTAATTATTTTCTTGTGACTGACTTAATAATATAATTTTTATCATTAATTCAATCGTAGGTTTAAGCAATGTAAAAGGAATTCTTTATTATATTTATGTCTTGCAAAATGTTATGAGAAATTGTTGTGATATGTGATATCGGAATAAAGCGCTTTTTATTTATATTATAAAACTGTTCTACAGAAAAAACATATATCAAAACGGTGGATCACCGCGGCTGTCCCAAACCAAAACCTAGTAAGAGCCATTTTGAAAAAATTACAGGAGAAGCAAAACAAACTTTTTTACGTGCCTCTTCAATAGTATGAAAGTTGATGAACTATTTGTTCGTGATTAAAGGGTAAAAATTTGTTTTTTACAAGCAGAAAGTATTAAAATCGAAAAACTGTAGCTCATACACGTTTTATGAGACTTACTACATAAATATTTTCAGACGATTAATCAAGAAACAAAATCAAAAACCTAGTATAGTACTCTTACTAGACATTTAAGTTGGAAGATTGCAATAGTTGAATTAGTGTTCGTCACGTTTCGTTCGTAAAAACCTAGTAAATGTTTTACTTAAATTTGGCTCACCTGACTTGGCTTGATTTGACATAAAATAATAAGTAAATAATACAAAAAATATATCAAAAAAGACATTTATTAAAAACCAATGGCAATTGTGTCCTATTTGATTGTTCTAAGTATCTCGTCCGAATGAAAACTAGACCTTGGAGGAGTTGTCCTCTTTACTTTTAGATTGGGGTACAACTCGTCCGAGTCCCAAACCTGATTTCCTTAGATTTGGACCAATTGTACACTAAACCAAAAGTGAAGTGGACAACTCGTCCGAGAGAAGATCGTTCGTCGGGGTTTCTTATGTTTTTTTTAATATACAACCATTTTAAATGATATATCCAACGGCCTCCGCTTTTTGAAAGCATAAGTTGGAAAGATCTATAATATCGCGAAATAAGCTATTAAACTAGAAATTGTAATATCTTGGTAAATACCGATCGTAGAGCACCAGTTCTTTCAGGTTAATCTGAAAAGGGTGATTGAAGTTTGTGATGGGATTTTAGGGGGACCCCCCTTGACCACGCCCACTACGAATCGAGTTGCTGTGTTTTGTGTGAGCATTTTTGATATTGTAGGTACAATTATAACATTGTTTTCCAAATCGAAAACTTAGTAATAGCCAATCCCAAATTGAAAAACCTAGTAAGTAGTAATTCCAAACTCAAACACCTAGTATGAGCACCATTTACGAGGTATTTGGATTTGGAAATGTTACATGCTAGGATTTTGATTTTGTTTTGCAGTGTAGCAAGTGGAGTTACTAGGATTAGTGGGTCACGTATCTTTGATTCTAAATGAGATAGAAATACGGGTGTTTTTGCATTACGTGCGGCTCAACATTCAAGAAACGGATGATGAATAAAAGCGTTTTCGAAAAAAATGTCTCTTACTAGGTTTTGGTTTGGGACAGCCGACCGGCCGCGAAGCTAGGCTGAAGCAGCTGGTGACCAGGGTTGCAAACAGAGGAACTTCCTGACAATACGCGCCGAGTCCAGGAGAACCCCTTTTTGGATCTGGCCCTTGACCCAACTTACTCTCTATTTAGCGAGTCTCTTGAGATGTTTATAGCGGCTCTTCGTTACTATTGGTCTAAGATTAGCCCGCTCATACGGCTCTCCCAAACCAAAACCTAGTAAGAGCCATTTTTTTTGTAAAAGCTTTTATCGTCATCCGTTTCTTGAATTTTGAGCCGCGTGTTATGAAAAAACACCCGTATTTCATCTTATTTAGAATCAAAGTGACGTGACCCACTAATACTAGTAACTCCACTTGCTACATTGCGAAACAAAATCAAAATCCTAGCATGTAACATTTCCATTAACATTTCATTCATAGTGTTTGAGTTTGAAACTACTAGGTTTTTCAATTTGGGATTGGCTATTACTAAGTTTTTAATAAATGTCTTTTTTGATATTTTTTTGTACCATTTACTTATTATTTTATGTCAAAATCAAGCTAAGTCAGGTCAGCCAAATTTGAGTACAACTTTTAAAAACTTGGTTTTTAGTGACGAACACTATAAACTATTCCAATCTTCCAACTTTAAAGCCTATTAAGATACTATACTAGGTTTTTGATTTTGTTTCTTGATTAATCGTCTGAAAATATTTATGTAGTAAGTCTCATAAAACGTGTATGTGCTACAGTTTTTCGATTTTAATACTCTCTATTTGAAAAAAAACATTACCAAATAATCACGAACAAATAGTTCATCATTTCTTACTATTGAAGAGGCAGGTAAAAAATTTTGATTCGCTTCTCCTGTAATTTTTTCACAATGGCTCTTACTGGCTTTGGTTTGGGACAGCCGCATAGTTTTGTGCTTAAAACCAAATTTTTATGTTTGTTTGTAAGAAGGATAATATGTATCTACCAGGTTGTCTATCAGAATTTGGCCGCAACTTTTCCAAATAATAAGAAAAAACCGTCTCCTTGAAAGTTGTTGTTTTGCAACTGTAACCTTATTCGTAAGATACAATGAAATTTCATTCATCAGAATTTCATAAAAAGTTACTTTTTACTTCATCCAGTCCTATCCATAGTCATGAAGAGTTAACAAACATCCATCCATCCATCCACAAATATTTACATCTCGACATTCAAACTTACGCATTCACAAGATTAGTGTTATGTCTGCGGTAAATTAGATATGTATCGAACAACCTTCCTGCAAAATTTAATATTCATCCGTAACTTTTTTCTGCGACGCTTAAATGTTTGAAATAAAGAGGTATTGGAAGGTATTAAAAAGGTATTAAATATTTACAAAGGATTTTTCAAGTTTTACTGCCTCTAACTATGTGAAAAAGATGTGGTCCAGACAACCTGACGTCAGAATGTCTGACCACTTTCTTTTCAAATTATTTCACAGCTCATCGAGGTACTAAATAATTTAACTGAGGTATCAAATAGTATTGAAAAGGTATTGTAATTTGATAGTTTCCAAATATAAAATATCTATAACCAAAACCTAGTAAGAGCCATTTTTTTTGTAAAAGCTTTTATCGTCATCCGTTTCTTGAATTTTGAGCCGCGTGTTATGAAAAAACACCCGTATTTCATCTTATTTAGAATCAAAGTGACGTGACCCACTAATACTAGTAACTCCACTTGCTACATTGCGAAACAAAATCAAAATCCTAGCATGTAACATTTCCATTAACATTTCATTCATAGTGTTTGAGTTTGAAATTACTACTTACTAGGTTTTTCAATTTGGGATTGGCTATTACTAAGTTTTTAATAAATGTCTTTTTTGATATTTTTTTGTACCATTTACTTACTATTTTATGTCAAAATCAAGCTAAGTCAGGTCAGCCAAATTTGAGTACAACTTTTAAAAACTTGGTTTTTAGTGACGAACACTATAAACTATTCCAATCTTCCAACTTTAAAGCCTATTAAGATACTATACTAGGTTTTTGATTTTGTTTCTTGATTAATCGTCTGAAAATATTTATGTAGTAAGTCTCATAAAACGTGTATGTGCTACAGTTTTTCGATTTTAATACTCTCTATTTGAAAAAAAACATTACCAAATAATCACGAACAAATAGTTCATCATTTCTTACTATTGAAGAGGCAGGTAAAAAATTTTGATTCGCTTCTCCTGTAATTTTTTCACAATGGCTCTTACTGGCTTTGGTTTGGGACAGCCGCATAGTTTTGTGCTTAAAACCAAATTTTTATGTTTGTTTGTAAGAAGGATAATATGTATCTACCAGGTTGTCTATCAGAATTTGGCCGCAACTTTTCCAAATAATAAGAAAAAACCGTCTCCTTGAAAGTTGTTGTTTTGCAACTGTAACCTTATTCGTAAGATACAATGAAATTTCATTCATCAGAATTTCATAAAAAGTTACTTTTTACTTCATCCAGTCCTATCCATAGTCATGAAGAGTTAACAAACATCCATCCATCCATCCACAAATATTTACATCTCGACATTCAAACTTACGCATTCACAAGATTAGTGTTATGTCTGCGGTAAATTAGATATGTATCGAACAACCTTCCTGCAAAATTTAATATTCATCCGTAACTTTTTTCTGCGACGCTTAAATGTTTGAAATAAAGAGGTATTGGAAGGTATTAAAAAGGTATTAAATATTTACAAAGGATTTTTCAAGTTTTACTGCCTCTAACTATGTGAAAAAGATGTGGTCCAGACAACCTGACGTCAGAATGTCTGACCACTTTCTTTTCAAATTATTTCACAGCTCATCGAGGTACTAAATAATTTAACTGAGGTATCAAATAGTATTGAAAAGGTATTGTAATTTGATAGTTTCCAAATATAAAATATCGCACTTGGTCCAGGGGTCCTGACGCTAACAAATTGAGTGGCTATTTTGTCGCATGATTATTTAAAATGGAATTTATAAATTTTTCAAGAATGGATGACATGGACTTCAAACATTCATAATTCTTATAAGGTGTTTCTAATTATATGACCACCACTGTATATCTATCAGTGGCGATGGGTCCCTTCCCTATGAGACGATTACTGTCGCCTTCCCTTTTGAAATCCCTATGGGCACCTACCTATTTACCTACCTACTATCTAACCTACCTATATCTAATCTACCTATCCAACAACTATAGCTATTATTATCTACCTACCTACTTTACCTAGCCTATACAAGCCCATATTTCTGTTATAATTAGTTTGCGCCTAGCCAAAATATACCTACCTACCTACATATGTATTTACATGTACGAGTATATCGTAGAGCGCGCGGCGAGCGTGACGCCGAGGCCGGTATTCATGGCTTCAACGATCTTCATTCACTAGGTACTTTACTTACCGTGTCCGTGTCGGTGGCAAGCAACTGATTGTACTATCTTACTATGATCCGACTATACTACAGGTAGTGGCCCTGTGAATTTCCAACATGGCGTTCACGGGCCAATATTCAATTTAGTCGGCTTGCTCACCTTTGTTTTGAGCGCTGTTTTGCGTGTTTTGGTTTGAAGAAAAATAATAAAAATTATTGAATTGAACTGGACTTGAAAGTCAAGAAGAAAAATGTATGAATTGTGCGTCGTTTTGGGTTGATTTCTGTGTCTTTTCTGTGTAAGTTCGTAGAGAGAGGCTACAATTTTCCCAAATCAATTTGCAATAACGCGGCCATTAGTTTTATTCACACTACGGAATAGCTTTCGGTATATGTCCTAGGAACTTTCGTTCATCATTCCATTGCTCTCTCATTATTTATCAAACCTCATCTTTTTCGCTGTGCTTGAGCAATTTTGCGTTGTTCTAAGTAGGTTTTGTTTTGTTAGCTTGCTGTATTGTTACCCTGCTCACTTTGTCTTTGTTTACAAAAATATCTATGATTCGAACATAAAGTTAGGATGTACAAGAGGAACAGTGACAGATGAAAGGCATTACCAAAAATGAAATGTAAATGTGTGGGTAAAATAGTGTTGTCAACATTCTAGCATAATGTTACCTATCGATACTTGTACTGGCGCAATCATAGGACACTAATGATTTGATGTAACGAAGTTAACCACAAATAAATAGTACCTACCTACCGTACAAAAAACACCGTTTATTGTTATTGAAAATAAATAAAAGACCAATGCATTTCTTGAAAATAGATATTACAGCACTTACATAGAAAAAACAACGTAAGTATCTCATCATTACAAGATGAAAATAAAAAAATAACAAAATCAACATTCTATGACTCCGACGCATTTAATTCTATTAATAATAGTTATGTGGTTACGTTAAAAACTTATTTTTACTCGGTAGGCACAAAAGTAATGATGAAAATATTTTATTATCTGAGTATACATACCTACTTTTACGAAGAAGTTTCGAGAATGTTTAAAACATTACTATAACTCAACAAATAATATAGATATGTAGGTGTCGAGTTTTCTAGTGTCTCATTACTTTTGTGCTAACCCAGTATTTATTGCCTCTAAATAATATAGTCTTGTTTAATTGGGATCTTAAGGTTTGCCGATTAAACTTCAATAATTAAATTATTGAAGCATGAAAACAAATTTTGTTTTCATGCTTTTTTTAAATGAATGTGTTATGAAAAAAAACACTGAATAATCACTTCCGAATACTATTGACGACCATTTCCGTATCATTCTTACAGGTACAAATAAGGTTGGTATTGAGTCTTTCATAAGGACACATCGAGGGGTTCTTTGTAAGAGGCATTTCGTTCCAAAATGCTTGCAGAAGAGTCCTTATATGGTGTCCAGCAACCCCTATCTAATTCCGTATCCATTTATCTCGTAACAGAGAATTGGTTGGAAAGCTGTAATAAAATAAATAAAATAATAAAATTAAATGTTATATATAAATGTTCGTGCAGCAAAATCAGTTTTTCTTAAATAACTTTGCAGCCGTTAGACGCACAAATATAAAATTTTGGGAACATTTACACGACATAAGGCACTAATTATCTGCATCATTTTATTCTTGAAAAGACGATAATTTTTGCTGGGCGAACGCACACGGAGAAAAATTTAAAAAATTATTTGCTTATTTTGGAAAGTAATTTTTTGTACTAGGTATGGTATACGCAGGCCCTTTAGAACCAGAAATAACGATATGAGCAATCACGTCGAACCTTCACGTCAAAAAAGAATTGTCGACTTTATCGATACTTATGACGTCAGCACTTTATCAAGCCCTATCGTAATCAAAGGTTTTTACATTTTGTACAATATATCTGTGAATTTTCCATTTAGCAGTCTAATTTGATGATACGTCCAAAGGGAAACATATTATTTAACATTACAATCGTACTTTTCCCTCATTTTCAAACAAAAAATAACGAAATTAGGATAATGAACAATGATATAAAATAGTCAATATTTACCGGTGAAACGTGTAATTATGCGGGTTATTTCGTTGTGTAACATCACATTCCGCCACTG